>OZ025242.1:51732861-51807861 GCA_964019155.1 Osedax fenrisi
ATATCCAACATACTTATGTCCTGTATACACACACACACTGTAATTCAGATAGATAATAATTTATGAATGATATGATTATTATTTAAGACTGTATTCATTTCTTTTATTGTTAATTATATTATATTTAGGTTCAATAGGCCAAATCTGCCATATATCATGCCTATTTGTGTAGCCAGATGTGATCAAACATCAATATCAAGTAGTTTCAGTGTGAACAGCTATAATTACAGGCATTAAAATAGAGACTGACATGTTTTAACAACTCTGTTAATATAGCATGATGTAATACTTTATTCTCTATTCAAACAACAATCACATATTCATTGTTATATAAGCCAATATATGTAGATGTTATTTTATCTCTATATGTGTGTATGTGTTTTCCACATAATGTATATAGGCACTGCCAAGTATATACATATATATGTATATATATATATATATATATATATATATATATATATATATAATATATAATATATATATAATAACAATTATATTATTGATTTATTAACTAGGCACTTTTATAATTATAGAACATTCCACCAGCCTAAATAAATGTTACATAATATATTGACTAAGTTAATTACTTGCAAGCACACATACTCAATGCACTAATAAGCTACCTATCAAATTTTAAATCTTTGAATTACCCACATCAAGTAAATGTTTTATAACAAATAATGTGAAGCAGACTATAAAATGTTGAATGTAGTGTGTTGGTGTGAACGAAAGCTTTATTTGTAACATGAATTCTAACTATCAGATATAGTCATTATGTAGTGTAAGGTCTCAAGTACTGACACATTATATCACCCTACACTGTATTACTGACACCTTATATCACCCTACAGTGTATTACTGACACCTTATATCACCCTACAGTGTATTACTGACACCTTATATCACCCTACACTGTATTACTGACACCTTATATCACCCTACACTGTATTACTGACACCTTATATCACCCTACACTGTATTACTGACACCTTATATCACCCTACAGTGTATTACTGACACCTTATATCACCCTACAGTGTATTACTGACACCTTATATCACCCTACAGTGTATTACTGACACCTTATATCACCCTACACTGTATTACTGACACCTTATATCACCCTACACTGTATTACTGACACCTTATATCACCCTACAGTGTATTACTGACACCTTATATCACCCTACACTGTATTACTGACACCTTATATCACCCTACAATGTATCAGTTTATAAAATTTAAATATATGTTGAATATGTATACCATAATGCACTTATGTTACATAATAACTGATGTTACATACTAAGTAGTATTTCCCTCTAGATCTCTGCATGAACTATATTCTTGTATATGTGAATATTGCATAATATTGTACACTATCTAATATTATATTTAATTATATATGTACTATCTCTCACTACTACTACTACTACTACTACTACTATTACCACCACCACTACCACCACCACAACCACTACCACCACCACTACTACTACTAACACTACTACCACCACTACTACTACTACTACCACCACTACTACTACCACCACCACCACTAATACTAATACTATACACAATCTTCTGATTAATCAATACCACTGTTACAATGTATATTACATAGACCTGTGTGTATTATATATCACATATGCAGAGCATAATCATTGCCTTAATAATAATCAATACATATTTAAACAGAATGGAAACCAGCCACCAATCTATATTTGATGACATAGGGTTAGTTAGTAGTAGTAGTAGTATAGATATGTTACTGACAATGCTTCTCTCTGACCAACAGTGACACAGATTTCCTCGATGCCCCGATATCAAGTAATCACACTGGCGGGGAAACTATAACATTCGAGGTAGGGGATGATGATGGGGCTAGCTCTCTTAGCTCCATCTTACAGACTCCATTGCCTGTGTTACCGGTTAGTAGCACTAGTGGTAGTAGTCAGGGTAGTAGTAGTAGTAGTCAGGGTAGTAGTAGTAGTAGTAGTAGTAGTAGTAGTAGTAGTAGTAGTAGTAGTAGTAGTAGTAGTAGTAGTAGTAGTAGTAGTAGTAGTAGTAGTAGTAGTAGTAGTAGTAGTAGTAGTAGTAGTTGTAGTAGTAGTAGTAGTAGTAGTAGTAGTAGTAGTAGTAGTAGTAGTAGTAGTAGTAGTAGTAGTAGTAGTAGTAGTAGTAGTAGTAGTAGTAGTAGTAGTAGTAGTAGTAGTAGTAGTAGTAGTAGTAGTAGTAGTAGTAGTAGTAGTAGTAGTAGTAGTAGTAGTAGTAGTAGTAGTAGTAGTAGTAGTAGTAGTAGTAGTAGTAGTAATTAAAATTAAGCCTCACCCCTCCTACCCTAATAACTCCGCCCCTATTTATAGAACACTTCCTCTCAACTAAACGGGTTACTGAATGGAGATACTGTTATTGATGATTCGCCGATTACAGATTATGGCCAACCCTTCAGTAATTCTCCCATTCAGGTAGTACACCCATAACTATACCTATACCCTACCTATTACTAGATACATCGGAATAATATTTTTTAATTAGAGGGAAAATATTTAGATTATAAAATTTGAATATCATTTTTGTAAACTTTAAAACATGATTTTCTTTATAATGTTCACAATATTTTGCCTATTATATATTTACCTTTATATATACCTTTATTATGTTATCTATGTTGTGGATTTATTTTTATCATTTTTACTATATGTAGCATTCATATTTATATTATATAAAAATGTTACATTTCCTTCATAATTATCAAATAGAAATAATATACAAGTAATTTGCTAATATTTCTTTCAAATTTTAAGTTGAAAATATTTTAACACAAAATGATTTAATATAAATTCATATAATAATTTATAATAATTTTCTTGAGAATGAATTTTATAGCAAGAACATATACTTTAAAATGTAATTTATAAAGGATTTGCATGCATTCATACATTATACACCAATATTGTTATCAAACAAACATCAGCAGAGTATTCACCAGTAGTAGTATTCAGTAATGCAATGATTTCATAGAAATGTAATAATCATAAAAAATAATTACAAAATTTAATTCAAAACATATAGTTTTTATTACTTTTATGTGTAATTTATGTTTTTATGAACATATATAACATAATGATACAAATAATTGTTTTTTCTTATTTTTTTTGTAATAAATAAATAATGATAATGTAATATTATAGAAATGATATTGTTTTATTATAGAAATGATATTGTTCATTAGAATAGTGGCTACATATTCATAGAAATAATGTTTGTTCAATTACAATATAAATGTTTATATATGAGTTTTAAAACTAGGGTTGGGCAAAAGATATGCTACCCTCCCTGTTCCGACACCTTTACTTAAACCTATGTTTATAACTACACCTATAACTACACCTATACCTATACCTATATATTTATTTATCAGATTGTGAAATCAGAACCCGAATCAGCGATATGTTCGCCTCCGCTGTTTACCCCGACGACAGCCACAACCACCGTAGTAATAGTACCTCAGCCACCCGTCGATATTAAGCCCCTCCTTCAATTGGCCACACCCCACACACCAACCCTAGTCAATAATAAAGCAACGGCTGGCCACAATGTCGCCGCTACCCCTCAACTGGTAGGTTGCCTGCCATCGCTAGTTCTGTATGATAATCTCCCCTAGGGTACCCCAGAGTACCCCTAGTTCTCTATTATATTGTGTATTACTCTGGTACAACTCTTTACGATATTATCAATAATTATGTTTATAGTAGAGTATATAGAGTATTTACAAACAAAATAATTTTTAATTTTCTTTTAAACTTACTTCAATAAATTAAAACTTGAATGATTAATATGAAAACCTAAAATAAATATAAACTGTAAAATAATATACTTTAATATTTGATTGATCTATTATTATTGAAAAAGTTGAATATTAAGTACTTTATTATTATATTTATATAGAATATAATATATATATATATACTTCTATCTCCTTATATATATTTAGTTATTAACAGTGTTATCATTAATATACATGATATATAATATGATAATCATATACTATAATGTTTTAATTAAATACGTCTAATGCTAGAATAATGCTAATTCTTCACATTTACATAATCATTATAATTAGATAAAGTACCCAAGCGATCATTATCCATATTTATACTCTATTCAAAATTAGATTTATAATTGAGTACAAATATATATGTAATGTGTATGCCTATGCCTGATATAGATGAAGCTCGTGCAGAACTGCGACCAGCGTGTTCACTCTCCACTACCTCAGTTGTTATCTGCGACAGGAAACAATGGCCAACTACTAGCCACTAGCAATGGCCAGGTGTGGCAGCAGAATAGGTTAATGTTATGACTTCTCCTCTATCCCCCCCCCTCTCTCTCTCTTTCTATCTCTCTCACTCTCTCTCTTACTCTCGCTCTCGCTCTCTCTATCTCTCATTAGGTGCCTAATTAGATCATCATCGGGATAGCTTACCAATCTCTGATACCATGCACACACACACACACACAGTAATAACCTGCTGATTCAACAAATGCAACAAACCCCTCAACAACCGCAATACGTGATGACAGATCAACAAGGACAGAAGTGGACCCAAGTACAACAACCCGCTATGCAACAGACACTACAGGTTACCTACTTATTCCATAGTAAACATATTTAATCTCGTGATATATTTAATAAACAAAAACTAACATTGTAATAGCACTGCTGTTCCTTGACTAAAAGCAATCTATAATACTATTGCATGATTCAACTCTAGAGGGAATCCATACCATATAATGTTATCGAAATTATATCTTAATATTTAGTGACTCACTATAGTTGAATAGGAGATGAATCACTGCAAGTGAACATAATAATGCACAGAGTGTAATATAATCATTGATGTAAATAAACATTCATCATTATAATTGTTCTTGGCAGACGATTTCTCTAATATTCTCTAATAATTTGATATCGACTAGCACCCCATAAATTAGAGAAATGCTCGCCTATATCGAGATGTCTGTAAGCCTATTATTATGCATTGTGCATTGTGAACAGGTGATACAGACATCGCAGGGTAACAAGATCCTAGTACCTGCTGGTCAACAACTCGTCAACTCTAATGGTCAACTGACCATGATGGCTTCGAATCCACAACCCCATCAAGTAGTGTTACAGCCTTTACAACAACAGCAGAACATAGTAATACGACCAAATGTTCCTGCACTCAAACAATCCGCTCAGGTTACCCTCTCCTCCTCCTCCTCCTCCACATCTCTCTCTCTACTCACATCTCTTGTTGATCCTATTTCTACTTTTTCTCTTTCTCCTCCTACTCCTGCTCCTCTATCTTTCTTAATCCTCTTCTACTTCTCTCTCACGCTCTTCCACTCCTACTCTCTCTCTCTCCTTCACCTCTACCACTATTTGTAATAACAACAATGACATTAACAGGTGAGGTCAAACAGTCAAATTGTTCAGATAAAGATCAACAATCAGCTATTGAACATCACGTACGAACAGTTGAAACAGTTGCAAGGTATCCCTACTAAACCGGCTGTTGTCACTAATGCAACCAACAAGAAAGTCAACAGCGTGAAAGTGTTGCCCCAAACGAGTTAGTCATACACTCACTTACTTATTACTTAACTACATAATACTTAACTACTTAACTACTTAATTACTTAATTACTAAATTACTTAATACTTAATTATTATATTAAAAAAATTGTTGTTACAGAAGTGAAAATTGACAATCAAATTAGGTTATTTTGTTTACTTTATTTTACTTTTGAAATTACATTGATCAAGGGCCAGGGTAACCTTTGCGTTGTTTACATATATAATATAGGACTATGTTTGTCTACTAAAAGAATTTCACTATTTAGAATTTCTCAAAATCTAATAAAGTTATTAGGTTACAAAATGGAAAGGCAATATAAACAATGTCTAAATCATCTCTATTCTAAATATAAATAATCATATTAAAATATTATCATAAGTGAACTCATCATTTTGTTTCCTTTTAGATATCTAAAATTGATTTTTTTCCCGTATTTAATAATATAATTGAATCTATAAAGTTGAATCATATTGTTAATCTAATAAATAGTATTATAATATATTAGCTATTATACATATTCATCAAAGGGTTCCAAAATTATTAGCGTCTAAATACAAATAATGGAAATAACATTTTCTGAGATATATAAGCTTCTAAAGTTTTACTTGTATTTTCTGGTTAATAAATAATAATATTACCACTGTTATAATTATTTATTATATATAATATATACGTGATAGAGTATAATGAAATAACAATATTATATATAACGCATATGCCATACACTTACAGTACTTGTATGACATGTGTTATATATCAAGGTAATCAATCACATTTTAATATTTTTGTTAATAAATTAAATCGAAGGTTCCCCACCCATAATACTATTTTATATTAGTGAAAGCTTGCCTATTAGATCACTAATAATACCTGCACCTACACAGTGGATAGTCTAGCCGAAGAGAAGAAACTACTGCTAGCGTTAACCTTTCGGAATAACGTTCAACAGAACCGTCTCGAACAGCTCATGAAGATATCCACCGATCAACAAGCCCTCATCGAGGTAAGCCGTCCAACCATACCATACGCAACTGACCTCACCAGCTCTAACACGCTATCATTTCATAGAAACTGGATCCGTATTCTAAAGACGAAGCAGCGAATAAAATTCTGGTATGAAATTAGTTATGTCCCTCGCAATTCTTATATTCTAATGTATTTCTCTCTCTCTTTGCTATTGCCTCTTTCTGCCTATCTCGCTTACCGACTGTCTCCCACCGCCCAACAGCCCGGCTGGTATAAGCTACCGATGGACGTGTATCAGAAGGTACTGCTGCAACTCAACGAAATGCCCAAAGATCAGAGAGATCTCTTCTACCTGAATCAGCCTAAGATACTGAAACGGTTTGAGTTACAGTTTCAGAAACACCAGCAGCAGAAGGTTCATCTCAACTCTCCGATCTCCCTATCGTCTCCTATCATGCAGACTGGTAACGATATCATAGTTAGTGTGTACACCACTTACTTGTATTAGTATCATGGCAGCTTATGCTACACTATAATATATAGTATTATACACTGAATACATAGGCTATAAAACTGTCTTTTTATATTCACTAGAGCATTTTTCCTCGATAAAATTGCTTCATGGGAATAAATTAAATTAATTTAATGATAACAAATAAACACATAATTTATATTTATTTATATAAGTTAATATTTAATAATTATATAATATAATAATCAGTATCCTGATGATGTCATCCATTTATATTGAAAAATATTTACAAAAAAGACAAAGTAAAGGAACTTGTCAAAAGTAAAAACTTGAGAAAATCACATTCAAAGTTTTCTTATAAATAATCATAGAAAATATGATATAAAGTCTATGTATAAACTATATATGTAAAAAATAGATAAACAATATATAAGCAATAGAAAGTAGTATATGGAAGTCGAAACTTTCTACTAAATTTAAAATTATTAATAATTATGATTAAGTTTAATGTACCAAAAATAATATTTATATATATATATATAATACAAAATATAAACATTCCTCATAATTTTGTTATTAAATGTATTTTTGAATTGAAGATATCATACTATTTTATTGAAATATTGAATCTAAATCCATAGATATAGTCACATTAATCTATTTTGAAGAAAATAATAATGTTTTAATATTTGCCTATATAAAATTACTAAAATCCAATTAAAATCACTGATGCAATTTAATTTATCGAGAAAATTACCATTAGTGTATCTATCTTTTACAAGCATTATATGCGTTAATTGCTTATAAACTTTTTTATCTATGGTATAAACATATAAAAAGTATATAATAATAGTTTTATTTACATATAACAAGGTAAATACTAATAGCAAAGATTTTGCGAAGCAAAGATATAACACTCCCTATGCATGCAACGTAATTTAGTAATATCCCCAGCCGCTGCTAGCAGCAGTATCGAAATCACTGAAATAGATTTAGGTTCGGCTCTGTTTGCATACAACAATGTTTTCATTGCTCTATTAAATTACATGCAATATAAATTAACTTTTACTTACTAAATATATACTTATAGCATTTAAAATATAAATAGCATATTTGTTTGTTATATATTAGTAATGAACACTTAGTTTTCATCATATAAATATTAATTTAAAGCATATTATTTAACATTTTAAAAGTGTATAGTTAAATACGAATTTACATTATAAACAACGCATAGTTCCTAAAAGTAACCCGCTATAGGTGGCACCAGGGTATTTTGTATACAAATTCGAATTACACGATTTCGCGTAAGTGTTATATCTTTCCTTCGGAAAATCTTTGCTAATAGTGAATATATATATATATATATATAACAAGGAAATAATATTATAATATATAAATAGTAATGCATTTATATGAAAATAAATAATAGTGAATATATTATATAATTATTAACTTATTATATAAATATAATAAGTTAATAATGACTATAATTTCTATAAATAATATTAAATGATGTAATTATCATATGCAATATATTTTAAACTAGAAATAATAACTAGTGAATACAGAGAATATATATATATATAATATAATAAATATATATAACAATAATAACTAGTGAATATATAAATGGTAATGGTAATTGTAATAAAGGTAATGTAATTTAATATGAAAATCACATTCAAACTTTTCTAATACATAATCACAGAAAACTTGATAAAATATGAAATATAGAATATAAATGGTAATGGACGAAATATGAAAATAAATAATGAAGAAAATAATAATGTTGTATAAAATATAGATATAAATATATAAAAGTAGAATACTAAAATCACTAAACTTTAAGGGGATACCGCCATGTGACGGCCATTTTGTTAAATTTACATGTATAGAGATAGGGAACGCATTGCCTCCGTTTATTAAGTGTTTTGAAAAACATCTTCATATAATTTAAATATTGTTTTTTTTGTTATATAAAAAAGACATTTAATCTATAATCCTAGAGACAACAAAATATATATTTTACATGTATACTAATAGACATACTTTTATTTTATTTTATTTTTTCACCAATTTAAAAAAATCCAATACAACATAATTATATTTTTTAATATTGTCTCTGGAATTGTACATACATATGTTATTTATAGCAAATGAAATTAGGTGGATCGCTTCAGTACTTTTATCTAAACACTAATTTATACACGCAAATATAGCAACACAATTTATTCCGAGTAAAGCGCATTTGAAAAGTCAACACTAAATAAATTCAATAAAATTCAAATAAATTATAAAGTAATAGTTTTATATTGTCTTATATATTCATATATATATATATATATATATATATATATATATATATATATATATATATATATATATTATATATTATATAATAATTTTAGTACCAGTAAAAATAAAATGTATAAGGCCTATATAAATGTTATTTTTATATCATATCAGAGTATAATAAAATTATGTATTCAGCTAATATAAAATTAATATTATAAAGTAATAGATATGTTTTATTATCTATATATAAATTTTATATTTTAGAAGTTATATATTAGATATAAAACATTATATAACAATTTATATTAGTTAAGAATGTAGATTTTAAAATAAATAATTAATTTTATAAATCAAATAAATGTAAAAAATCTTTGAAATTGTAATTATATTATATATAAAACATTATATAACAATTAATATTAGTTTTGAATGTAGATTTCAAAATATATTTCAAAATATATAATTTATTTTAAAAAGGCTATACAAGATGCTATTTATTCTATTTCTAAACTAATTACATAAATAATTTGTTCACAGTTACTAAATAACATTTCATTAATAGTACTTATTAAAAAATAAAATCCGATTTTAACGAATTTATCCATGGTATCTTATTTCCTCTTAAGTCCATTTATGATTTTAGCTGTCAGGCATATACATTGTCCTGTAATATACATTGTAGCATCAATTATCAAATATATTTCATATTTCACAAACCATCTCAAAATTACTCTGTTTTTAAAATCCAATTTTAGTATGAATTAAAATTTATAATGATATTTCTAATTATTAATTGTTTGGATAAAAATGATATAATAATGTTTTATTCAAATTAAATTCACTCGTTTGATTAACTTATACTATGATAAATATTTATATTACAATAATTTAGATGATTTAAATTATAATTTTGTATTATTCTTAATTATATGCTATGCTATATATCCTAGATATATTTATTTTAATCAAATATAATAAAGCATCAATCGTGTGTTATATACTGTAGCTAAATGGCTAGATAAAATATTATTATAACATTTATTCAAAAAGTAATCTTTCTATTAAATTCATCATATAGAAATTGATTCCTGCAAAGAAACAAACTAAAATATCGGCCGTCAAATTAAATTTATCAAAAGTGAAAACTCCTAAGAAAAGCAATACCATTAATCTTGCTAATAATATGACTTATGCGTTAGTATTCACCCCTATGTGAACACATTACAGTCACATGTTTCTTCATTGTTAATGTACTTGCATGAATAGCTAGATGAAAAATTATTACCAATAATATTTTATTTATGAGAATAAAATTATCTATGACTTAGATTTCTTTAATTAATTATATATTTAATTAATTATTATAAAATATTTAAATAAATTAGTTTTAATTATATCTATATAAGTGTATCTCTATTTTTATTATATTCCACAATGGCTCTAGTATATATTTTAATGTGAAAAATAGAAAAAAAGAACATTTTATTCTTTAGATAATAATTGATTTATTTACTTTTTTATAAATTTTATATATATCTATTTAAAAATAGTGAATTATATGTTGTTATTGACTAATTTCATTATATATTAATATAACAACATCCAACAACTATGAAGTTCACATGTATAGTTTAAATATTATAGTTCTCTTTATTAAATATGTTATTATATATATAATATAATTAACCTTTTAAAAATAAAAATATTAGAGAAATTACGAATATAAATTTCTAGCATATGCACATACACTTTTCTCTAATTCACCACAACATCACTGACCGTTGACCTAAAGCCTCCCCTACTAGCCACCCTACTCTTGGGGGATGATTAGTGTAGGTGGACAATCACCGTATACAATAGTATTTCTATACACGTTACAAACCTAGACACTCTCAATGTACACACAGCTTCAAGCAACAGCTGCTCAAGGATCAACACAACGCCACCAACCCCGACTGCAATACTCCGTTCTCTAGTATGCGTGACATATTCGATCGTCTGCTCCCTTACCATGTGTTCCAAACGGGGTCGGATAAACCCGAGGACGTCATCAAGGGTGAACAACTCTTTGATGAAATCTGTGCCGATCTCATCGATCGAAAGGAATCGCTGCTTCAGAAGTTCAAACTGCTCCTGCTTAAAGACTCCATGGTTTCTATCGTTCTCACTATACATATACATATATTCAACAATACACTTTTACACGATTTAATTTAAAACTAAAAAACATCTTTATTATATTCTACTTTTATAATAATAATAATATTACATTCATTTAATATTAATATCAGCAAACAAAAGCATAATATAACACTACTTTTATATCCTTCTCAAACATATGACCTTGATATTATATATCAGTGATATATTAGTGATATCAATTTTATAAAAACAACATCATATAATATCATCAATCTAATATCTAAATAAAATATATTATTAATAATATAATATTTCATATATTTAAGTACGTTTGTAAATATATAAATATTATAATTTTATAAATATATATATTATAAATATTCATACGTTTGAAATTATCTATTGATTTCACATTCTAAAATATATGTGGAATATACTATTTTACTATAGTATATTTCTACAAATTATGTTAACCATGCTATTCCTAATACAATAACTTCTAATCTTTTATGTTTAGATTATCTATCAATTATGTATATTTAATAGTAGCTTGTATTATTTTCTTTAAAAAACCTGATTTTAAGATAATAATATTCATCTAATTTTATGAAATTTTATTTAAAATAATAATAGATATCATTTATGTTAAGATGTCAACAAGCTATTAAGCTTACCTAATTATATGCTATATGTGTTCCATTAACCTGCTATACTATTCCTAATGCACATCTTATTGTTGTTGTGTTCCTATTGCTACAATGAAATATTTACTTTTTATATCATCTATTTAACATCAGACAGTAATGTGTCTACATTGTATACATATATCTACATTCACTATCTGCTATTGTTACTCTTATTACATTTATAAATATTGAATTTCATAACAATTGTCAAATTTACATTTAATATGATATAATTATTAAATTAGACTATATACTCATTGAGGTTATCATATTACTTTTTTTACATCATGATAACAATATATTATATAATAGATATTACACGTTGTCTACTATAGAGATATTGAGTGACACACCCTAACAATGAGCTGATTGTTACAGAGAGATTCGCCTGGGCCTGAGCACGTTATGATGCTACGGAGATTTGTGAAGGACGAGAGATTTCAACTGAACAAAGACAAGGAGGACGCAGCTATTAATCCTGGTTTATAATCGCCACTATCGCCTAAGTTACTAATGTTCAGTAGTGTACCTAGTGTAATATAAATGTACATAAACAATGTTTAATATAAACCTGCTATTATTAAGTTTTGATAATCAATAATAATAATCAGATAATATTCAGATAATAATCTGAATAACTATAAAATTCACCAATTTATTTTGATTTTTTAATTGACTTCTATGAATTTATCTCAATAAGTTCTAAAGGCACAAACTGATGATACAAATGTATATAGGAGACAGCCCAATGCACATATTTTACGAGCTATTTATAGAATCAATATTTCATTTATAATTTTTAAATATAAAACGAAACCTATATATGTATATACTAAATATCAAACCAAATCCATATCTAACCCAACACATATACATATTATTTTAGTAATAATCCAATCTATAAATATCTCCTATAAATGCAGAATTATAAATGTTATCCTAATACTTATCAATAATATCAAATAATTATCAATATTTGTTTACAAAATAAATTTATATAATATATTTAAATAAGTAAAATAATTAATTTTTAATTAGTATATAATTTATATATTATAAATACATTTAGAAAATAAATATATTGAAATGTTAGTATATCATTTGTTTTGTTATTTTTTTGTATTCAAATGTTTTCGTATTATTTATTTTTTTATTTATTTCTTAATTTAATTTAAAAAATATTTTTGTTATTTTGTTAATTATATAAGAAGTTTTATCTAACATATATAAATATAGGTTATATTAATACCAGTCCAATTAATAATTTAATAATTAATTAATATAATTTGAAATAAATATACATAAAAAACATTAAACTAATTTCAAAATATAAATATTTTATCAATTGTAGATTATAAATGAATGAAATAAGAGTGAATATTCTATATATATAGTAATATTATACATTATTATAATTTAATTAAAAAAGAAATAGTTTTATTTGAATGAATTTAATTAAATTAAATTAAATTTAATATATTTTAGTCTTTATTCTTTCAAAATATTTGTGAATATTTAGATACAATGTATGAGTAACACATTTCTTCATTTATTCAGATACATTTAAAGCTACACCCTTTATTCCTGTTGAAGAACGCTCATCCGAAGAATACACATTAAAGAAGCAAGGTGACGGACTCAAATTAGTATTTGGAAAGTTTGTATCCCACGGAATAAGCAACTTTTATTAAATATTTCACGCGGTTTTCTTTAGTTTTAATTACATTTCAAACTTAAGTTTTTATAATTTATTTGCATATTTTAAACACACGTATTGTTATACGTATTTAAGTTAAATGTTCTATTAGTGTAATACCGGCAGCGATTACATCTCGGGCATCCCTGTGTAGGAACCCGTCATCGAAACGAAGTATTATAGAACACAACGATGATGATGACGAATGTGGCGACGATGACTTCGAAATGATTGAAGCCGAAGCCATGTCTGCACCAGACGCCGACGAACAATTTGAAAGTCCACTGAAACGACTGAAACCCTGCGGCGGCGCCGACAACAACAGTAACGACAAGATGGCATCGATCATGGTGGCTCCATCCGCCGCCATCACCGTCATGGACAGCGAGGCAGACCTAGCAGTCGCGGGACTTCTCAACTGCGGCGCTCCCACTGCCGAGGAGATCGAAGTCGAACAGCTTCAAGAGCCCGCCGAAGTACAATCTTCCTACGACTGGAGTCTGACCGATAAAGAACTCGACGATCGGTTCGACGCCGCCCTGGCGATACCGAACGCAAACAATCAAGCACAGAATCTACTCGAATGTAGGCCAGAGGTCAGCGAAAACTTACCGACCAATCCACCCGATGACCTTGAACTCGCGATACAGAGTATCCTCGGATAATATCCTCTCCTTCTCCTTACCCCCGACCCAACCTCCTCAAAGATAGCAAAATCAGCTATCTATATATATGTGATATATGTAAATATACGATCTTTTTATCATTTTTATAATAATCGTCTCACACCCACCTCCATTGTACACACTGAACTCTGTACAGAACATTTTTTTATTAAATCTACGAATACCGAAGCAGCATGATTATTATGATATGTATATTGAATATATATATTGAATTGCATGGACCATTTATATATTTGCATGTTGTTATATTAAATTTTTATTATGTAACATATAACCGATAGGAAGATCTCTTGAAGTTGATTCTTTTTATTTATCTTATATTTTTTATATAAAAATTGATATAATTGATATTTACACAGTTTTAATTTGTTTCTTTTGAGAACATTCTTCATTGTAAGGTTCTCCTCCTTCCACCGGTCTCTTATGTCCTGTATATTCTTTAGCGTTCTGCTCCATTACTTCACCGAGTAGGTCTCTCTCTAGCTCAACTGTTAAGTTCATTTCATAGTTGTTACGATTATAAAAGAATTCACTTTTATAACTAGATTTTATATAAATAAAAATAAAGATGAAAATATACTTTGTAAATTATATTAATTAGGTAGTATGTAATCATTCAAATTATTTATTATACAAATAATAAATAAATAATATGTTCTAGTATACAAAATAAGTGGGATTAATGTAACTATAATTAGTGTTATATTTTGCATAAATAACTTATATTGGTACAAATATAGAGATTAATTTTATTTTTATAACATTTCAATTATAAATTTTTGATTTTAATTCGAGTCGGTCTTAATATATAAATTTATTTCTAAGTGGATATCATACTGAAAACTTGCCATTATATATTTTACAAAAAAGTTACTTTCAGGTTTGTAATATAGTAATAATTCAATATGTAAATATAATAATTTAATGAGTTTTATTTTCCACCATTACATTATGACAATACATGTTCAAAGACAAAATATTACTTTACCAATTTATTATTTTATTTAAAATAATTTTAATTAAATTTATATTTTTATGTTTATGATCAATTAATAAATATTCAAAATTATAGATATATCGAGAGAATTAATTTTTTGTTAAATATTGGAATCCATTTTGAATTCAATTAATAATGAATTTAAATAAAATGTAACCACGTTTAAATTTTAAACACATTTGATTGATAGGTAATACCATTCCAAGCAATATTATCTGCATCCAGATAATATTGGAGTGGTCGTCATGGAAACTGACATGGAACTCAAAAATAATTTCAGGAAAGATGTAGTGAGATGATATCTTTAGACATAGCAATCGCAGAATTATGGTGCTAATATTTATAATATTAAGATATAATTGTAAATAATATAAGATTTATTAGATTACCACTAACTATAATTAAGATTAACTAAATTATACATGTTATTTAAACATGGAAATTTTAAATAAATATATGATTAACAGCTATGATCTAATAATTATATCAATACAATGAGATATATAACATTAATAAATTATTTTTAATTAAATGTATTTATTATAAAGTATATATAAATTATGTAAATTATAAATCAAACTTATAGTATGAGCTAAAATATATCTGCTATTAATTAAATTAAATAATAAATATTATGAATTAATGAAATGTAATGAAAAAATCAAACAATTTAAGTTTTATAATTTATTATAATATTCTATAATTATAATTTATTAAATGTATCGTAAATACATTGTAAGTTTCTTGTTATTGTATTGTAAAATTGGTAGAGTACATTTTTGAAAAAAAAACAAATTACTAGATTTAGTTTTCGGATATTTTGAATTTTATATATATATTTCAATTATTTATTTTGTAAATATGGAATAAATTATAATTTTTATAATTATCAGAATTAGAATTTATAATTAGGGTAATATTTTTCGAAAAATATCATTTTAAACTAAATTTATATATATAATATATACAATAAATATATGTATATATACAATAAGAGATGACAAAATATCTATAATATATAAATTAATCCATTTTTACTAACAATCATATTTAACTTCTTTTATTTTCTGTTTGATTTTTTCGTTTATATCAGCTAATTGCAACTAAGGAATTATTATAAATATATAAATTATCAGTAATAAAATTAAATAAATATGTTAACTTCAATATATATTTAGTTAATATAATATCAAATTCTCAAACAATTCAACTAATAATAAAATGTTTGTAATAATATTGATACAAATGCTAATATATGGATAAAGACTCTAAACTCCAATCCTCATGAAATGACAACATTTATACTTGCATTATAGGGTTAAAGTATTAACAATAATAATGGCGATACAATAAAAAATATTATACTATACAATTATATCTGATAAATTTAAGGCCCTGTCGCATAAATGGTTAAATATCATAAAAATAAAAAATAAATATTATTCCATAAAACTATCATTTACTTGTGTAATTTAGTATCTATGAAAAATTTGCATCCAAAAACGATATAAAATCACATAAAAACAAGTTTTTATTGACCATACTATTTTTAAAAAATTAGAAATATTTTTAATTTATATATACATTTTTATATAATATGAATATAGTAATATTTATTATAGTACATTATTATATAGATACTATTATATATTATACACATCATTATAGTCATTATAAATGTAATGTGATAGATAATAAATAAGTTTATAAAAGTTAAGAAATAATTATTACAAATATTATGCTATGAAATTTCAAATGCTCCGTGATCAATATTTTCACTCTAGGTGTGTATGCATTCGTTGCTCTACAGGAAAATATATATTTTTTGATAATTTTTTTTGCATTATAGAAAATATATTTATATGGATATCATTACAATAGAATATTATAAAAAATAATATTTCAAATAGTTTCATAACTTGATTTATAAATAATAATTAAAAAAAAAAGATATATTATTAGATATATGTATAAATATATATATAACGATATATATATTATGAATGTACTATATAATGTGTATACTATACCAATAAAAGTGACTCAATACAGATAATAGTTCTAACGTGACTAACGTTCTGAATAGACATATATTTTCCTATATCTATATACATTGTATTTTGAAAACATCTGAAAAATGTGGTCCGATCAGCGTGTACGGGCCTGAATAACAAATTTAATTTAAAATAATTTATAATATAATATACAAAAAATATATAAAAAAGTTAAATATGGTAATTGATATAACATTTTATTTTAATATAATTTATAATAAAATAACAAATATTATATAAAAACTTTAAATATAATTATTTAATATACAACAGCAACGTATTCGCAGTCATTCTACCTGATTAATATAATTGAGATGATTATTATAAATATTTAAAAAAATTATGATTTAATAAATATAAATCTTAGTATCTTGACACAAGTAATCTGTATCTGCTTTTGAGGCTACTCAAGGGCCGGAGAAACATATGAATATTAATATGGTGAAGATAGGGTATTTTTTTAAAACTAAAAGTATGATGGCTTCTGAAATAAATAAGAGAATTATAAAATAATGAGAATGAGACCTACAAAACATAAATTTTAAAATAACACAATTTCCAGTAATTGAGTATTACTTTTAGGTCTTACTTAATATTTATGATTAAGTTCTGAAGATTTCATATAAATTTGATCAATTAGATCAAAAGTTATGGAGCTTCAAAGATTCAAAATTAAGGATGAAGGTATTTTCAAATTGTTAACAAAATCACAGGCAAAAATTTGTATTGATATATAAAATGTCATAAAAATAATCAATAAAATCTGATTTTTTATTATTTCATTTGATTATTTCATTTTACTAAATTAAATATGTATAAATATACACATATATACACATGTATATATATATATATATATATATATATATATATATATATATATACATATGTGTAATGAATATAATGAATTTTAAATATAAGTTTGAAAATGTTGAATACAAATATTAAAAATATATAAGAAATTCTAGTGAAATTTTGTAAAAAATTAAAAACTTGTTTTTATAATAAATAAATATATAATTAATGTTTGTTAATAACAAATTTGTTTAATTAAATAAATATAAATATTATTAATATGGATTTATATAATTCTATTAATATATTTATTTTATTTATATAATTATTCCCTGTCATCTATGCAATCTTCCTGTGAAAAAATACTAAAAAATAAAAATAAAAAATGTTCAATTTAAGGTGCCTATTTTTATTTGTAATATAATAGATAGGTAAAAGTTGGTCTACTAAAAAGCATTTTCTAACTTTAATATTTCAAAAATTTTGTATTAAAATGTAATAGATCTACAATAATCCTTACTACGAATTTTTATATAATTACAATAAAAGTAGATATTTGAATTTAAAAAATAAATTATGTAAAATTTTGTTTTAATGTTTAATATTTTAATATATACAAACTATTATTTCATATATAAATATATATAGATACAGATACTATAGGATCTAACCATATCTACCAAGTTGTAGGAGATGATGACGTTACTGGTGTCCACAATTCGTAAGGTACCCTCGTATGCACTGATTGCCTTCACTAGACAGGAGGAGCCATCATCCAGTTGTATTTTAGTAGGCTACATGATGGGTTATGAGAGAGGGGGGGGATGTAACGTGTCTCTCTGGTGATAGACTAGGTCTAACCAGTTCCAGGCACAGCGACGCTATGTCCAGCGTGTACTTCACGATTATGTTAGATCTATTCACCAGGGGGAGAGGGGGTGTGTTTATTAATCAGGCGCTTACAATTAAACATTTAAACATGAATATATATATATATGATATATATATATTGAGATTACGCGAAATATTATTTTAAAATTATTGTAGTGTATTATTAATTATTTTTCTTTTTTTTAATTTCTAATTTAGTTTATATATTTCTAATTGTTATATTTAACATTATAATTTATATTTTAATTTTGTTGTTTCATCATATAGTATATATGGGTGTGTTTGGGTACATTAGGTGTATAGAAATATATAGTATGCATCGGGGAATAAGGATATCAACGTTTAAACCTCTGGAAATGGTGTAATCCCAAATTATATAGGATAGCACCCTTACCTGAAAGTTAATGTTCTACACAATATGTAGTACACATCCTGGATATACTGGGTGGAAATGGTAGTATCCAGTGTTGTACTTAATAGAAATAATTTTTTAAATTGTTGTTAATTTAAAAAAATGTTATGTTTATTTCATTTATATTTAATTTAGTAGTTTTATATCTTGATTGTTTGTAATATATTATATTATACCACAGTTTTAATACAATATTATATTTTTATATATTTTATTTATATATTCTCGTTTATAAATTTACTTCTCGTAATCTCGTAAATAGGTGAATAACCAGACAAGCTTTTATTTTGTCATTCATATCTAGGCTTTTAAGCCAATTCTGAATATTATTATTATATATATGTGATGTAGTGTATTTTGTATGAGTGTGTGTTCAAATGAGTTTATATTAGATTGGCGGCGCGGTGTGGTATTTAGGCAGGATGATTGTGAGAATGAATGTTACATAACATATATATAATATATAATGGCGCTAGGGTATTGTCAGTGTTTGTTGAAATGTTTATGTATAACTGTCCCCC
Source organism: Osedax fenrisi (assembly GCA_964019155.1). Taxonomy (NCBI): domain Eukaryota; kingdom Metazoa; phylum Annelida; class Polychaeta; order Sabellida; family Siboglinidae; genus Osedax; species Osedax fenrisi. Next base: position 51,753,108 of record OZ025242.1, read on the forward strand.
CCCACGTATTCCGTCACCACGTATTTCCCCCACCACGTATTCTGTCATCACGTATTTCCCCCACCACGTATTCCGTCACCACGTATTTCCTCCACCACGTATCCCGATCTTCACCCTGCGACCACGACGACGACTGAGACCGACGAGCTGCTGCACGATACGACCTGCTTCTGGAGCGCTACCGACTCCAACCGTATTATTATTATTATTTATCTGGCACGCCCCTTAACATATTGTGGGCGTGACATCTGGAATTGTTCCAAGGTGAACTTCCTTTTTGAGCTAGCGGTCGAAGCGAGCAGACGTATAATTATCTTGTATCGACGATAGCACATGGCGAAGACTCTCCTCGAATAAAACGATTATTGGAAACGCGACCCGTATTGACTTGTTTATTAACACTATACTACATATATATATATATTATATGTTTATTACAATAGAAAAGATTGCATCTTATTCTGAAGCCATTAAGGAGAAATCAAAAGAAATATAATATAAACTACAAAAGAAAATAGAACGAAATAATTTGTCTTCTAATTAATAATGATAATTATTGATATATGTACAGTGTACATGCTAAGCTATGATAAGTTATGATATGATAAGCTGTGCTAACTTGTGATAACTGATGGCGAGATCGCATCCATCCACAACGATGGCTTTGATTACTGTTCCGGCACTACAATCAATAGAAAACATCAGCCGGGCTTGATTTAGTTAAGTATTACGCAGCGGTAATGGTGAACTGTTTTACTAAACTGTTAAACTATAAAACATTTATGCGTAAAATCTAATATGAATGTTAAGAATTCAGTTAAATAAGTTAAATAAAGGTATTCTTTAAAATGATATCTCAGCTTCTCTTTTGCTAATCTCAATGAGTTAGTTAAAAATGTATAAGAATAATTTAAAAATTGGAAATATGTACTAATACAAATATTATAATTTTATAGTATTTTTTAATTAATAAAAAATAATAATTAGTTGAGCTTTGGTTCACTACTTAGTTGATCTACATGATTAAACTAATGATTAAATATTGTTGTTTCTGAAACAAAGGCAGTATATAATACATATTAACATATTTATAATTAATTAAAATTATAGTATAAATATAATTTAAAAAGCAATATTTTCACATATCTATAAAAATTATTTTTAATAATTTAAAAAATAATTTAAAAAAAAATTAATACCTATAATAGGAAATATAAATTACATTTCTAGAATAAATTATAAAAATGTCATGAACTATTTTTTATTTATTTGATAATTTTATTTTAACTGTTATTCATTTTAATTAGTCATTTCAATATTAAGTTTTATAATTATAATTTGTAAATAATATTTCTAATACAGAAATATATTACATTTATAATTTAATAAAAGAAATAATATTACACTCCGTAATTTAAATTCAATGAATAGTGGGAAGAACTTATAATAATCAGTAAACCAAAATTTGAAAAATTATCGAAAATATTTGTACATTATTTATGAATTTTAAAATGATGGTAAATAATTTACAAAGTTTGCAAATTTCTGTATATTTTTATGAAAATAAAACACGAAGTTTGCAAAATATTTGAAAAAAAAACCAAATATATACATGTATTATAAAAATTACTCACAAAGTTTATAAAATATTTGAACATAATATGGATTTCGTTTCAGTTCAGCAGATTTCTCTTCTATTTTAATCCATGAAAAACATTATATCTCTATTTTATTTTTTCATATCTAGCAAATCTTATATTAATATAAATTTATTAATTAATATATTAAATAATATATTAATAGGTTTCATTTTAAAACATTTTAAAATATAATTTTTATTGCAGATAAATGTTTAAATCTACAAAATTCTACTTTCTATTATTTATGATTAAAGAAATAAATATAAAATAGATATATGTTATTATCTTAAAATTGATTTTAATTTATATAAATTGATATACATATTTTACATTTAACGTCCTTATTAAGGGTTGTATATAGTGTTGTGATTTAATAAAAAACATATTTTAAACCATTTTAAACATAGAATAAAAAACAAGAGACATAAATTTATACATATATTTATTTAATTGTTAATATTTAAATTTAATTTGACAAATAATAATTTCTCTGCTCTTTTTTTGATATAATAAATTGTATAATAATTGAAAAATTATTTAATAAATGTATAAAAATATAATATTATTATTATAATAATAAAGTTAAATTAGATTTATTTTATGTTTTGATATAATAAATTGTATAATATATATATTATGTTTAATATTATATAAAAAAATAGTATGAAATATTCATATTTTTTTAATAATAATATATTGATATATAAAAGAAATATGAAAGTTCATAATTATTATATAATTTATTATATCAGAACATAAAAGAAATCTAATTTTACTTTATTATTTATAATAATTTATTATAAAATAAATATGAAAGTTCATACAGCTTTTATAATATTAATTATATAATGTACATATATCTATAGATTGTGATACAATTTCCATGTCTATAACATTAAATAATACATAAATATTCAGTGTTATATTGTAACAAAATAATTATTATAATTGTCATACTAATGTATAGTTTGACAATATGATTTAATGATGCTAATAATACAGATAATATATTATTGGAATTATTACTGATTATTCATATAATATGTACTTACTTTATTATTATTTTATTATTTAACAATATATCTACTTTATTTAAATAATTTTATTTTTTGTAACAGAAAAAAACCGTTTAAAACATGTTTTAAACAAACATTAATAAAAAACGCGTTTTTTGCACTAATTGTATATCTATTCAAAACAAAATAATTGAGGATAGGTCTGCTAACACCAATAAATAAACCACTGCTTATTCAGTTGAACTAATTTTTGACTCATTCATTGAAGGAAAAAAATACTTATTTTATATACTAAATTAATATTACTAATACATTTATTCTAGGCTTATATATATATATATTTTTTTAAATATATAACCGTATATTTTGTTATTATTATATAGCTCCAGGTCATTTATTTTTGATTTGCAAATTTGTTGACTAAATATTTATTAAATTCTGAAAATTATGTGCCAAGTTTGCAAATGATTTTCGAAAAATTTACGAAAATTATTTTAAATTATTAGAGAAGTTTGAAAATTATTTGTAAATTATTTACAAAATTTGGTTTACTGGGTATTAAAATGTATTAAAATATAGTATTTCGGTTCGGACTGAACTCCAAAAATAAATATACTTTATTTATTATAATAATTTTCAGTATTCTAAAATATTCTGATGTTTTATTAAAAATATTTAATGTAATATATAATATTTATTAGAAATATATATATTAATTATAAAAATATTTGTAATTAAAAATTATATATTATTAATATTAATTATCATTTAAAATTATTAATAATGTATTTTTAGTGAAATGAATATAATGTAATTAATATTTTATTACAATTAGAAACATTAGATTATTAGATAAATTATACAATGATGTATAAATCCATATAATTAATAATAGCTATATTAAATATTTGATTCAAATTTTAAATAAATTATTTATATATTTTAATTTCTATTTATTTATACTAAAATTATTTAAGTTTTTAAAATATATCATGTATATTAAAAATACTAGTATATATATATATATATATATATATATATATATATATATTTTGTAATAATAAACTTTGATAACTTTGTCATTGATAAATATTAAATTTTATTATAATAAAGATAAAAATAAATACACTTACCTTTCATCATCTATATCAGGTTTAGTATCATACGAATACACGAGTTTCATTAGTTCTGTATCCCAGAACTTTAATACACCATCCTATAATACACAACAACTGCTATTATTATTTAGATCATAAGTACAATATAATCTAAAATCAATGTAAAAATAGAATATAGAAAATAAAATGCATAATAGTTTTAAAACAAATACACTTATTTGATGTAAATATATCACATGATAAAAGGAGTATATAATATACATAATAAACAGTTATATATATGTAAATAATATACATTTTCCAAATGAAAATCGGTAATATAAACATTATAAACTTATAATAAAACTAATTACAATAAAAAAGAATCAGTAATATTTAATAATTGTTATAATAGTTTTAAAAATTGATAAATTTAATGTGATTTATAAAAAATATAAAATTAAATCATAATTATTCTATAAATAGCCTATTATAATATGAAATAAGTAACCATAGATCCTGAAAGTATGTATTTCTCATGGATCTTCAGACAGGTAACCATTCTGTATGAAGTATAAATCTAGTTTAATATTAACACGGAAATTTAAACAAGTTTTTTAAAACTACTTCTAGTGAAAATAATTATAAATCTCTCCTAAATTTAATTAACAGATTAATAAGTTACTTTTTATTTAAAATCGACCTTAATTAATTATATAATTAATTAATTATAATCGATAGGATATTAACAATTAGCGTATACGTGTGTAATGAAACAAAGTTAAACTAGTTATTAAATAACTATAAACGAGGCCTAAATAGAAAGAAAGAGATAGTAGTAGTAGTAGTACAAAGATGATAAACTGATCGTGCTCGTGGTAGAAAGCCTCGATGACGCTAGGGTTCGAGAGCCGAGTAAGTCTGATCTTGTTGTCGCGGTCACAGGTCACTATCACATCGTGTTCATCGCTGATGTCCTGGTTAGTGGTGTGTCCGATGTGACCAATAGTAATAATGGACGCGATAGGTGCATGTGAGGGGCATGTAATGATTTATTAGGCCACCACCTCCGATATTATTAATACGATGCCGATGAAGTGATTGTACACTATTTCTAAAACTATAAAAAAATATCACCCCCAAACAAATAATCATTTCTGCTCCCTTAGCAATAATAATTATATTTATATTATTTAATATATTATTAATATAAATGAGTATTTATAAAAATTAACAAATATTCAAGTTTTTTTAAGTGTAATATATTTCGAATTAAAAATAATAAAAAATCTATATTTTATGATTATTATGTATAGTACAATAATGAATTTGTTAAAACTAGTGAATCCACTAATTAATGAGAAAAACTAAGGTATGAGGGAATAAGTTGATTACATTAAAGTGGTCATATCAACACTTACAAATAGGTATCAGATTTGTGATTAAATATCTGTACACATAGTACCCACATGTGTACAGTAGTGTAGACCGTTTTTTAAAGTTTTGCTATCTCGCTCACAGTTGGTAATAAATGTTATAATAAACATATAGAAGATACATCACCCACTATTTAATATTGATAAAGAAATAAGCACTTGAGGGGATATCGCAATGGATAAATTCGTTAAATCGGAAAAATAATTATTATTTCTTTATTATGTACTATTGATTAATTTGGATAAGTTAATTAGTAACTGTGAACAAATTATCTATGAAATCAGTTTAGAAAAAGCATCTTGTATAGCATTTTTAAAATAAATTATTTTTTTGAAATCTACATTCAAAACTAATATAAATTATTATATAATGTTTTATATATAATATAATCACAATTTCAAAACTGGATATTTTACATTTATTTGATTTATAAAATACATTATTTATTTTGAAATATACATTCCTAACTAATAAAAATTGTTATATAATGTTTTATATCTAATATATAAATTCTATAAATATAACATATAATATATATAAAATTACATTTATATATTAATAAAAAAATATAAAACTTACTTTATAATATCGATTTTATTAGCTAAATGTATAATTTTATTATTTTATAATTTATTTGAATTTTATTGAATTTATTTATGTTCACTTTTCAATATACGTTTTACTCAGAATACATTTTGTTGCTATGTTTGCGTATATAAATGAGTGGTTAAATAAAAATACTGAAGCGATCCACTTAATATCGGTTGGTCTATATAAATAGCATATGTTTGAACAATTCCAGAGAGACAATATAATTATATAAATATAATTATGATGTATTGGATTTTTTAAAATTGGTGAAAAAATAAAATAAAAGTATGTCGATTATTAGTACATGTCAAATATATATTTTTTAATTTTTTTGTCTCTAGGATTATAGATATGAATGTCCTTTTTATATAAAAAAAAACAATATTTAAATTCAAGGAGATGTTTTAATAAATTGAGGCAATGCGTTCCCTATCCATATACATGTAAATTCAACAAAATTGCCATCACATGGTAATATCCCCTTAATGAAGAAATATTTTTATTTATGATTTAATGTAAATTTTACTTATGTTTTTTTTATGTATTATTGCATGTGCGTTGTCATAAAAATTAAATATTTGTCATATAAGTGTATAAATATATTATAATATTAATAAAGTAAAAAATTACGCACAAATTTCTAATTAATTTTTATTTTTAAATTTATATAGTTTATTAGAGTATTTTATTTATAAATTATTCTAATTTAACATCATACTTTGTTGTAAGCCTATAATAGATATTTACGAGGCTTAATATAAAATTAAATATTTAAAAAAAAATATATATATATTTATGACTAGTATGACTACCAAACAATTTATTTGTTGTTAAATACTCTATAAAAGTAATTTTTTATTTATTTAATTAGTATATGCTATTTTTATATTAATTCTTATAATTTTATATTTATATAATGATGACAGACATATATAACATACATTTTTTTCTATATAGAAAAAATTTTAAAATTAAATTAAAATTTGATTAAATTGTTAATATTTTTTAAGTGTATTTTTAATATAATACATATAACATATATACATGCTAAAAGGCAATTTTTACTTACTCACAATTTTTTCTTTCATAGATATATGTAGATATACATTTCATTTTTTTCGCTATTTTTCAATTTCAATTAATATATTTTTTTAATATATTTATTGCTTTTTGAATTTGTATCGTTTTAAATTTTTTTTGTTTATTATAACTTGAATGATTAAGAGGAGTTATTAAGAGATAGATGGCACTTTCCTAAGAAGGGAACTAAAAAATTTACCAAAACAGTCTATCCTATAGGGTACATAGTAATGTATATGAAATGTAGGAACCATATCGAGAACGGTGGAGAGGTGTCCGTATTCCAGATATTGATGACCCGAGGACACGTCGTAAGAATGGATGTCACCTGCTTTGTCGGAGAACAGCACCACGGGAACAACATCCTGTTCCGCTTGTTTACAACTGCTGTCGACGCCGAGGAATTGTAGACGAGTGACTCGCTTCTTCGTGAAACTGAGTTATTAGTCGTTATAATGATCGTGATGCTAGTAACAATGATTATAATGGTAGCCCTAATACTCTTACTATCATTGTGTTTCAGGGTGAGTGAAGGAGTGGCATAACAATAATACTTTCAATAAAATGCTTTATTATTAATATAATAACCATGAGAATAATGATATATTTAACAATAGTGAACATGTTGAACACATTAGATGACTAGATATAATATCTAATTAAAATTAGCATTTTTAACTTCACTTTTTTCAATATTTATAGATTAAATAGTATTTACGAAAAAGTGTTTTAATATTTGTTTACAAATTCATAATTTGATTTAATATTAAGTTATCTGCTAAACGATGCCATAAGTCGCAATGCTGCGTAGACTGACCAATCGGCTATGACTTTCCAGTCGTCTGTAGCATCCCACACCCTCAGTCTCTTGTAGTCATCTGCTGCTATCACGTATCGTCCACAGCCACTGACCGCCACATCAAGGATTTTATCACTTCCGTATGAGGTATCTTCAGGCTCTCTGATGAAGTAACAAATGTAGCATGTATTAACATATATATTTGTTAATCTGAGTATTAAATAATAGTACACTATTTATTATAACTAATTACATTTTTTAAATAATTTAAAATTTTATTTTTATTTAATTAAAATATACTAATTATATTGCTTTTAAATATATTGTCTACACCTATTAATACTTAACCATTAATATATATGTAGAGAATAAAGTAATAAATATATATATATATATGTGTGTGTGTGTGTGTGTGTTTGTGTGTCTACACCTATTAATACTTAACCATTAATATATATGTAGAGAATAAAGTAATAAATATATATATATATGTGTGTGTGTGTGTGTGTTTGTGTGTCTACACCTATTAATACTTAACCATTAATATATATGTAGAGAATAAAGTAATAAATATATATATATATGTGTGTGTGTGTGTGTTTGTGTGTGTTGGTATGTGAGTGTGTGTGTGTGTGAAATACATACAATTTCTATGTTTTAATTATATTTTATGATATTATAACACAATACAAAAATAGTTAATTCCCAGGAAACCAATATTTGAATTGTATTTTTATTGATTTCAGTGATTCATTAATTAATGAGTTTCATTGTATTTAAAAATTGAATATTAAATCTGGATGTAGACAAGAACAGGACACATGCCTCTCTTTTATTCTATACTTACATGCATACTACGTGTATGATTTTATCAAATAAAAATAGTATATCATCATCAAGGTATACATACTTTAATACATAAATGAATACACAAAATAATTGTTATATTAACTATCTAATATTATTATTTAGACATAAATAATATAGAAAAAAAAGGGCAATTATAAATAAATAAATTATAAAATAATCAATCCATTTTAATTTACAAATAAATAAATATCTCTGATATCTTTGAAATCATTGAAATAAAATTAAATATGCCACTGGAAAGTATCTATTTCAGAATACATTTACACTTGCAGAGATAGTGAGCATAAGTCATTTCCTTGTTATAGGATTAGAAACATATATAGCATATTCTGAGTAATTTTGTAGATAAATGGAATAATTATTTAGATTTCATATTTTATTGATTTATCACAATATTTAAATATTAACAAATAATTTATTATGAAAGGAATATAATAATATATATATATATATAATAAATACATATAAAAAGTGTAAGAAATAAATTAAACATATTTAGTATATAAGATATTAAGATTGATATTGTTTCATATGACATAATAGATTACATAATATTAATTCAATTAGGATAACTATATTATATTATATGATCTTATTTCACTAAATCAATAGAGAGCTTAGACATTTCATCAATAAAATGTAATGTTGGTATTATTAATAGTACCAACATGATTCATAGAACTATGATGGCATTCTATCAATTGTATGATAATAATTGTATATATTGGTATTAGTAGTGGTAATATTAGTATATTTAGCTCTATATATATATATGAATATAAAAACATAAAAAATTGTATATATATATATATAGCATTATTAATTTATTAATAGGTACTTTATAATTGGCAAACAACAATAGGTCCATTGTCATCAAGGTGTTATATAACATAGTTACAATGTGAAATGTACATTTCACACCCCTACTGATGTGAATATATAATGATTATTTACTAATTATAATATTATATAATATGACTTGATACCTACTACATATATAAGCTAAAGTTACATGATGATAATTAATATGTTTGGGAGATTTAACAATGCAAATCAGCTCAACATAATACTATATATAGTAGAAATTTAATGATAAAATAATGTAAACTCTGTTGTTGTTCAAGATCTAGTGTATGATGGTGTAAGGTGTAAGTAGACTTACATGTAACTTGCTAATAATCATCTTTAACAGTAGTTATGAGATTTTCTTTAAAAGTTATTTTAAAATCAATAACATTTATATATGAGAGATTTTAATTTATTATATATTAAATTATAAAAGTTAATATAATAAAATCTAATGAATAAAATAGTCTACATTATAAAATAATGTATATAATGAATATTGTGTTATAAATAATATCTAAATGTTATATATTTATAATATTTATATATTATGTATATTTTATATAGTATATTATAAGCTATATAAAATATAATACAAATAAATTATTAATTCTATATACACTATTAAATTGTATAGAAAATAAATTTAATAATAATGATAAATCATGATTTGTATTGAATGATTTAATTATATATATATGTGCATATATGTATTTATATTTGTATGTGTATGTGTGTGTGTATATTTGTGTATATTTTATACTGCAATTATAATTTTAAATGTATGTTGTTTGTTAACATGTGTATATACTGTAACTAGTGCTGTAAAATTTAAAATCTCAAATTTTTTTTTTCCGGTTCGGTTCAAATCTTTGATTTTCAGGTATTTGGAAAGATTTAATGGTCTCAAATCTTTATTTTTAGTGTAGTCTCGGTTCGGGTATAATTTTGGGTAATTTCGGGTAATGACCGATTAACATAATTATGTAGTAATTACTATAACTTAAGTTTCTTTAAACTATTTAAAATATCCATTAAAATGTATACTATTAATTTTATTATCTGTTATGCTACCTATATGATAAATTATTTAAAATAATATAATTTTATCAAGGACAATGTGTCATTGATTTATTATTCAGTAATCAAAATATTAAAAAATGAATACGTATAATCTGAATATTCCTGAAGGAATATCATTAGATGTATATATATATATATATATTTATATATAGCAGGCCTGCTATAGCATATACCTTATATGGTGAATATAATGAGATATAGGATTATTATAATAGTAAAGTATTCATTAAGTAATTAATAATTATTTATCAATTCTTATTATTAATTAATAATAATTAATTATATATTATTAATTATTTATTATATATTATTTTAATAATTATTAATTTTTAATCATTTTTAATAATTAATAATTTTTAATAATAAATAATTATTAATAATTATTTATCATTTATTATTTTCAATTAATAATAATTAATTATATATTATTTTAATAATTATTAATTATTAATAATTATCTATAAATTATTATTATTAATTAATAATATTATTAATTGAGCAATTATTTAATTATTTAATGGTATATTATTAATTATTAATTATATATTATTTTAATAATTGTTAATTATTCAATTCTAATTTACTAATTAATAATTATTATTATTAATAAATAATAATTAATTTTATATTATTAATTATTAATTATATATTATTTTAATAATTATTAATTATTCAATTCTAATTTATTAATATATAATTATTTAGCAATAATTATTATTAATTAATAATAATTAATTATATATTAATAATTATTAATTATATATTATTTTCTTTGTTAAATAATTTTAAAATATTCTTACAAGATTTGAAAAAGTAACCATTGCTAGTATAACAATCAGGATTTCCTTTCATTTGTAATACTGGATTAAATTAGTTTTTTCAAAAATATCATTTAAAATAAATTACATAGGATTATAAAAATATTTAATTCTAATTCACTTTCTTAATTATTTGTAAAAATAATGAAAATATGATATTAGAATGTAAATATTCTTTTATATATTTAGTATTATATAGTATTCATAAACATGTATTAATATTGTTATTCTCAAAACGATAGTCAATGAAAATGTAAGCAGTTCATTTAAATCTCAAACTACCTAACATAATAAATACCAATCATATATATATAGATATATATAAATTGTTTACGTTTATATATATATATAATTTGAATAAATTATATACAAGTATAAAACTTAGATATATAATAGCTATTGATAATACTATATATTTATATAATATTTTAATTAGGCATACACATTCGTGAGAAAGATACAGTTTAATAATATGGTAGTTATTATTAATAAAACGTAAAGTACAACCAGATGGCCTGATGAGTAGCTATTTTTTATCAGATTTTACCAGCAAACGGAATAATTACACTCGGCAGCCGCCGCGGCCGCCATTGTTTTCAATCACGAATTACTTATAAATATTGACGACCCACCACCCACTCGCCCACTCGCCTACTACCTGGCCACTACGCTGCGCATGCTAGGGGTTCGTTCGTGCGTGCGTTCGTGCGCGTGTTCGAGCGCCGCACGCTTAGATTAAAATCGATACCTGCGCGCCACCGCTGCTGCGACCATTATACGTTAAGACTTGGCGCTGTTTAATGAAGCGACGGGGAAGTGCACATCGCTACAATGTTGATTAATATTAATCTAATATAAGATTGCATTCCGGATACTGTGTTTCTATTTCGGTGGCGATGTGGGCCACCGTGTAAACACGCATTTAAGTGTATTACGCATGAGCACCAGTCTACCGATATATATATATATATATATATATATATATATATATAAATAAATTAAATTTATATATATATAAATAAATTAAATTTATATATATATATGTGTGTGTATGAACAAAATGTATGGAACGTGTATGGGTGGATACAATAGTGGCAAGTCATTACAATTTGCCCGGTTAAATTTAACATAACTAGTATCTCCTTCACGCGAATCTCCACTGAAGTATATTATATCATCATAAGCGATTACTGCTGTTGGCGGTACTGGTTCATAGCCTAGCACTAAGGTAGCGAAAGAGCATCTCCTTATACTATTAAATCTAATTATAATATTCGTAATTATGAGTTACTTACTAACTAGAAATTCAATTTATCTATTTAGATTTTTAAATTAATATTATAATGCTCTATGAATATAAATATATATATATATATATATGAAACATAGTTTTAAATATAAACAACTGAAAACGGAATTTAATTTTACAATTGCACTTTTTACCCACCTGTCATTTGTATGAATATATCAATGTATATACATAGCAGAATATATAACATTGAATTAATAATGTAGTATTGCCCTATTTAATGTAATAGCGGGTAATAGTTATATGATAAAGCTACACGAAATACATACACAGTATATAATAAATGTAGGTATTATAATATATACCCTTATATGGGCTTGTTATTGGTTACAATAGATTTCATAATGAAATGGGTACTGAAATAAAATAAATTTATTTTTACAATACATTTTAATAATAATATAAACCATATAATATAAATGTGTATTTAGAGTTTTTATATACTATATATTTACATATAATTACTTGCTTTTATTTTATACTTACAATAATATTATATTAATGCAGAATTCTCAATATGAAAACTAGGGTATTATATTTTATATTCAAAGTTATTTGGCATAATGTGAGAAATTTTAATATTAATTATATAACAATTATTTATCTACTGATTATACTGACATAATAAAAAGTACATATTATGTGTTACTATTCTATTAGTTGCCGTACATGAATGATGTAGCTGCTTTCCTTTCATTCATTATTCCGTGACCGGTATACCGGTCTATAGAGAACCTATGTTAAACTATGTTTTTAAATGCATATTATAATATATTAAGATGTAAAATGTGCATTTTCCGGGTTATTTTAGAGGATTGGCAATGTGTGAAGTTTAGCCTAGTATATTTTGTTATTTTAGATAATTAATAGAATATATTTATTAATTTATTTTAATAAATAATTAATTATTTATCGAAATTAATTAATTACATAAGGCAAGTATAGTATTATAGTATAAATATTACTAATATTACTAATTATAGTATATATATATATGCTAAATATAATATTTATATTTAGCATGCTATATATTAGTATATACATCATGGCATATATACTAAAATATATTATTATTATGTGAATAGTAAAGTATTCAAGAAATTAATAATTATTAATTTTTGATTACTCAATTCTAATCATTAATTAATAATAATTAATTATATATTATTAATTTTTAATTATATATTATTTTAATAATTATTAATTATTATTATTATTATTAATTAATAATTATTTATTAATTTATTTATTATTAATTAATAATATTAATATTAATATTAATATTAATATTAATATTAAATATAATTATTAATAATAATTAATTAATTATAATTAATTAATAAATATCTTATATACATAAATATTTGAGATTTGAAATTCTCTAGGACTTGATATTTTTTTAAAGATTTGAAGTTCTCGAGAACAACAATTTTAAGATTTGAAGTTTTAGAGAAAAGAACATTATTTAAATTATTATTTTATAAAAATGTATAAAAATGATTACAAAAATGTTAAATTGTATTATGTAAGCATATATTATTTAATTTATATATACAAGTGTATTACAGATCACATACCTACTTCACCAGAAAATTATGATAATAACGTATACATATGTATAAAGATATACTATAATTAAATATAATAAATAATAAAATAGTATTTACACTGATAAAACATGAAGGTTTTTATTTAATAGGTAAAATGGTTTGAATTAATGCAGTCAGCTTAATAGAAGATAAATAAATATGATTACTTATATATAACACACATGTGATTATGACATGTAACACATAGAAAACAACAACTATTACATAATTATTACTAATTAATATTACAATACTATTGTTAGCTTAAAATAATAACAGGTACATATGTGTCATTCTAAATTGTGTTATTGAACATGCTGTTATTATTTGTATATATTGTATAGGGAATTTACATATATATATGTTTTAATTAAATGTAACTAGTAATAGTGATGTATACATACACATATATATATATATATATATATATATATATATATATATATATATATAATAGTGATTTATGTGTTATATAATAATGAAATATGGCTTATAATATGGGTTATAATATGAATTCTAGGTTGTACTATTTTTTTTAATATAATGCTATTAGGTTATAATAATTAATGTGTTAATTAATTATACGTTCATTATATATGGAACTATAATATAAAATAAAATATGAATTTAAATAGAGGAATTATAATCAAAAGAAAGGTGTAGTGTTATAATTTGTTCATCTATAATATAATACATATTTTTATGGTGCTTGTCAAAATCTTTGAATGTAAAATATTATCATCAGTATTATCATTAATAAGTGAAAATACTTAATTTAGAATATGTTATGAAGTAGTTTAAATTAAAACAACCCTGTTTAATTGGATTTCTAGTTTTTATACATCTATATAATATATAGTTAATAACTATTTGTTATATATCTATTTTGTTATTAAATTATAACTAAATATATACATCTGATATTTATATAAACAAGTATGAATTATAAAGTTGTATTATGGTAAATTTAATATATTTTCTTTATTCATAAATTTAATGTTTCACAAAATATAAAAGTACGAAATCAATTTTCTAACTATAATTAGAATATCTATTATTATTATACAAATTATAAATCTACTATATATTATAGTTTTAATCAAATTTATCAATATTATTTATATTATGGTAAATAAATAGTAATATAATAAGATAGAGTTATATATAGTTTATTAATAATTACAATCTATGCTTTATAATTATAAATAAATTGAGAATATAAATTATAATATAAGTATAATTCATTATATATATATAATACAATATACAATCATTATACAATTATATTATCAGACCTTATTATTTTTAATTTAATTGTCATATATTTAAATGTATACTAAGAATAATATTATAGTATTATTACTGAATACTTGTTATGGTTATACACCTGTTATATACATAGAATATGATGAAATCACAGAGATGCAATTATTTATAAAAAATAAAAATATCTAATAAAATCAATTTTTCAATGCATATTATTATAATTATTAGTATTAGTAGGATATCTATTGATTTTGTTATGTATTTACTTTTTATAGTAATGCTATTATCATAATTATTATTGATTTATTATTATCATAATACTTATTAATATTATAATTATTTAAAGATAGACCTTACACTATAGAAACATTAGGAAATTCTAAGTTTATGTATAGAAAATATTTAACAGAAACTAGAATTTTTAAATATTTACTATTGATTAATTAAATTGTAAGTATTTAAAAAAATAAATGAACTACAATTATTATAGTAGTAAATAATTATTTATAAAATATAATGGACATTATTATTTATTTATTTTTTAAATATATTATAAATATTTGTAATTATAATGTAATAAATAGAAAGTCAAAAAGTTTAAATATTTTCCAATGATAAAATATTATTAGATAGTTAATATATAAAAATGATTTAAGGTATCCATAGAAATGAAGAAATTACCTATTAATTATTAATAATACAAATTAATATTAAAATAACTTACTAAATAATATATTTTAGTAAATATACTTTCACCATTTCACAATTAATAATAATAAGTATACAAATATAATATACTATACTGCATTATAATATATATATATAATAGTAATTACTATAATCAATTAGTAAGTGATGTTAATAATAAGCGTAATTAAATACGTGCAAGTGTATTCGTCGTGTACGCTTCAGAATATAATACAGATATTACGCAATAAAGCATAACGTCACGTGTTCTACATTGCGTAATGGTGACGTCGGATTAAGGAGCGAGAGCTGGCCTGAGATTACGTAACATAGCTGGTGTCCGTCGTAGGATGGGGTAGGATGGGGTAGTAGTAGTAGTAGTAGTAGTAGTAGTAGTAGTAGTTAGGATTATGTAGCAGCGTGTGTACGTGTGCACGTGATAGGTACGTGGCTGTCATGCGCGTGGTCACCGATATATCGAACAGATTGACCAGCGCTGTCTGTAGTCTGATGATGGGGAGGAGGAGGAGGAGGAGGAGGAGAAGGAATGCTGCTGCCGGACAAGGCGGAACAATCGTGTCGATGATTAACTCTCGCGCATGTCTTGATTGATATATTATTACACTCGACGCCGTCAATAGGGGGAGATACCTACGGCAGCCTCCAAGCCTCGGGATCTATAACCATTACTACTACTACTACCTATAGAGATGGGCAACCCGGGGCCATGTAGGAGGTGATTACGTCACTTTCATTGTCACGTTCATCACGGATATTAGTCACTAACAACTATATAGTAGTTACTGCGTAATAGATCTATAGATAACGTATATCGTACACGCGAATAATAGATAGATTATATTTAAATTTATAAATATATATATATATATGTATAAATATATTACCAGATTATACCCTGAATGTACTGTATATAGTAAGTAATATTTACTAAGTACATAGTAGGTATAACCAAGTAGGTGATACCTACTATGTATATGGTTATTTTAGATGCTATATCATACTCTCATTATAATCAATGGTGTGTGTGTGTGTGTGATTACGTAATCACACATATAGACACGTGACTACATTGTGTTCTAGATTAATCATGACGACCTACCACGTGATTAGCGATGCGTTTAGTGCACGTGTAGTGGTAAAATAATCTGATATTATTAAATAATCCTAATCGATGTTATCACGCGCTCTCATGTCATAATATATACGTATATATATACGTTTTATATATATATATATATATATATATATATATATATATACACGTGCACACGTGACTACACGTGTAATGCACACTGCAGTTCCGCTGATTATGTAATAATGATAATAGTTGGTGAACGGCGCCGCGTAATACACACAGTAGTTACATAATACCATATTATTAGAGATATATTATGATACATTACGTAAATCATATAATTAGTAGATATTCCTGGTGTGTGTGTGTGTGTGTGTAGATAATATGTTTTGTTAATTAATAACAACTATTATAATAGTTGTTGTATCCTATATAGTAATTATTATAGTATTAGACAACTATAGTTATATATATAGGTATACCTTGGTCGTAGTTTATCTTAATGAGATATCGCCATAGATTTATAGTTTACGAGATTTAAAATACAAATCTATGGATATCGCCATGGGACGGCGATTTTGTTGAATGTTACATGTATATGCATTACCTCCGTTTATTGAGTGTTTTGAAAAACATCTTTATTAAATTTAAAAATTGTTTTTTTTTTGTATATAAAAAGGACATTTATATCTATAATCCAAGAGACAACAAAATTAAAAAATATAGACTTTACATGTATAATATACATACTTTTATTGTATTTGATTATTTCACCAATTTTACAAAATCAAATATAATAATTATATTTTTTAATATTTTCCCTCTGTAATTGTGTATACATATGTTATTTATATATAGCAAAATAAATTAGGTAGAACTCTTCAGTAATTTTATCTAGACCAGTGGTTCCCATCCTATGATTCATTACCAGGCCTCTATAGATTAGTGCATTTTGCACGAATTTGCACGAATTATATGTAGAAAAATGCACGCATTATGGTAAATTCGTGCAATTATTCAAATTCGTGCATAATATAGGGGAAAGTAACCGAATACGGACAGTGCTCGAATACGGCCACTCTCGGTATCTCAGAAACCATAAATCCTACACAAAAAATGTTAATGAATAAAATATTCATAATTATATAAATAGTCTACAAAAAAGTATTTTTCATTTTTTAATTATTCAAAATATTTCTGATATATCCAATAAACTGATTTTTTTATTACGTTGTGAAATTTATGAAAAAAAATGTTAACTTAAAACCTTCTCAAGAATATACAAATGTATCGATATAAAATATAACACTATATTATTAAAAAATAAAGCATTCTAAAATTATATATGTAATTTTTATATTTTTTATCAAATATTCATTAAGTTATAAGCATATATATAGAGTTCATATACGTTCCTAATACGGACACCCTATAACCAATCAGCGTGCAACGTATGAACTATTCTGATTTTCATAAAAATCGCGTGCGTTATAATATTAATACCACCAATAAAGCTACATATAAAAAAAATGATTATTTAGATACTTAAAGTGTATTATTAATTAAAAAATAATAAAAATAAATAAATTATTAACTAATTAAATTAGAATAAATTATTCATAAAATTGATTATAAATAATGTAATTGTAATTTATCTGATTGATTCATCAATAATATATAGTTTATCTAGTTTATATAGGGTTTCCGTATTATAACACAGGGTATCCGTATTCGGACATGGGTACCGAATACGGACACCCCCGTTATCCACGGAATTAAGAGATTAAATAAAATGTTAAAATCACAATAATATCTATAATCATATAATATTAATATATTGTAATTTTTGAATAAAAATAATGAGTGATAATATGTTAAGACCATTTATTGTCAGTATTATTAAGAGTCAGTATTAGATTACTTTCACCTATATTTAACAAATAACCATTAAACTATTTCATTTTCATAATTTAATTTAGTAATATATAATATATATATAATATATTATATATAATAAAATATATATATATAAAGTCTATAGACTATAGAATATATATTATAGAAAATATTTAATTTAAATTCAATATAAAACGTATTATTATATTTTTGGAAAGTATCTATTTTTAGTTTATTTACCAAATATTATTATTTATTTTTTTAATTTAATTTTATTTACTTATATAATTTTGAATACGTGAATACCATTTTCTCGAAACCATATAATAAAATACGGACTTAAAATTAGCGAAAGGCCAGAGTGTAAAAATTAAATCTGTAGTATGTAAATTCGGTATAAATTATGGAAAAGAAGAGAATGTGAGGGATAATTATACACGAAAATAATTTAAAAAAATGTGTATATTAAATTAAAATAAACAATATAAAAATAATAAAATAGTTTTAATTTTACAATAAATCATTTAATAATTGAGTAACTTAATTAATATAATTAAAGTTATACTTAATAACATTAACTTTAACGTTCTTACAAACATGCATGTATATTTTCTAGTACTATTACCAATATAATTTTGGATATTTGACTAATAGCTTTTATAGCCTATATAATTTTTACTAAAATTCATGCATGCACGAATTCTATATATAAAAAGTGCAAGTATTTTATATTAAAATTATATTCCTTTGCCACTTTATATTCGCGTGATTTTCAAAAATAATTATTATTTATATAATATATTTTTAGAATATTTATTATAAAATTGTGATATTTTACAAATATAATGAGACAGTTCAAATTAAAAATTAATAATACCACTCATTAATTAACAGCATATGATATTAATATTTAAAATTAATATAACTGAAGCATTAGAAGTATAATTATAAAGTAAATTTATCCATTTTGTCTATATTTATTCAATAATAATTACGTAAAAATGGAGTAATTTTAGTCCATTTATCAAGTCATCATTTACCACCTCTATTTTACTCCATTTTTAGCGTACATATACGTAGCTTACGCAGATCTTATTAACAGTGTATACACAGTAATAAAGTAAATATCAGTATACTGATATTTTAGAAATATCGAATTGATATTATTTAATATATTAGATTTATTTACATATTTGAAATATAATTACTTTAAATTGATTGGAATATTTTATAAAAAGCGTAACTTGAATGTGAATGATTAATTATTAGTATAATTGATAAGTCACCTGTGACCCAATACTCATGACCTACATTTTCCCGGTTCTCGATTATTTATATATATATATATATATATATATATATATATATATATATATATATATATGTATATATATATGATATTTTATATAATAGTAAATATTAAACATTACGCTCAGTATATTGTGTTCACTTTATACTTCACGTAAACATATTTCACTATCGGGCGATAATAGAGAAACAATTATGCGGCGCTGTATTATTATTGTAATTCTAGGGGGCGCCATGCACAAAAAAGAAATCACGTGCACGCTGACATGCGCATTAACGTCGTCGAGTTTGAAGTGACCACTAATGCACGCACGGCACGGTCGTTCCGCATGGATTAACACGCACAATAATCCCCGCCCGACTAGCTTAAAACCAATTATAATTCGTTCTCTCAGCTCTCTAGCTCTAGATGGAGCGCTGTACGGTAGTAGTAGTAGTAGTAGTAGTAGTAGTAGTAGTGGTGGTGGTGGTAATAGTAGTAATATAGGTATTTTCCTCTCGTATTCTCTCGCGAAATGGCGAGCGAGCGCGCGCGCATAAGATCAGTGATCCGTGACCGAACCTAGAATATTCGTTCGTACATTAATGACGGCATCACGCGAGATACGCAGAAATGGATAGAATACGCCTATATTAAATTGCGTGATATCAGCGATATGTAGCGAGAAAGGACGTTGTTCTATAAATAGGTGGGCTTATTTACTCAGCCTTATATTACACATACTCGTGAAGCCGTAGCTATAGCGATAACTAGGATGATATATAATAGTCGAATAGTGGCAGTACTAGTAGTAACAGCCGACGATGATAAGACAATGCCGCTAAGACGTACGACAGCTGTAGCACATCGCACATACTGGCCAGCGTTGTGGCCAACGCAGTAGTAGTAGTAGTAGTAGTAGTAGTAGTAGTAGTAGTAGTAGTAGTAGTAGTAGTAGTAGTAGTAGTAGTAGTAGTAGTAGTAGTAGTAGTAGTAGTAGTAGTAGTAGTAGTAGTAGTAGTAGTAGTAGTAGTAGTAGTAGTAGTAGTAGTAGTAGTAGTAGTAGTAGTAGTAGTAGTAGTAGTAGTAGTAGTAGTAGTAGTAGTAGTAGTAGTAGTAGTAGTAGTAGTAGTAGTAGTAGTAGTAGTAGTAGTAGTAGTAGTAGTAGTAGTAGTAGTAGTAGTAGTAGTAGTAGTAGTAGTAGTAGTAGTAGTAGTAGTAGTAGTAGTAGTAGTAGTAGTAGTAGTAGTAGTAGTAGTAGTAGTAGTAGTAGTAGTAGTAGTAGTAGTAGTAGTAGTAGTAGTAGTAGTAGTAGTAGTAGTAGTAGTAGTAGTAGTAGTAGTAGTAGTAGTAGTAGTAGTAGTAGTAGTAGTAGTAGTAGTAGTAGTAGTAGTAGTAGTAGTAGTAGTAGTAGTAGTAGTAGTAGTAGTAGTAGTAGTAGTAGTAGTAGTAGTAGTAGTAGTAGTAGTAGTAGTAGTAGTAGTAGTAGTAGTAGTAGTAGTAGTAGTAGTAGTAGTGGTAGTGGTAGTGGTAGTGGTAGTGGTAGTAGTAGTAGTGGTAGTGGTAGTGGTAGTGGTAGTAGTAGTAGTAGTAGTAGTAGTAGTAGTAGTACTGCTACTGTATGCTGTGGTGGGATGGTCTAGCCTGTATGCTGTGGTGGGATGGTCTAGCGACGAGTTGACGCACGGTGGCGCGTGTGTTTCCGTTCTATAGATAACCGAGCTTTGCCGAGTTATCATGGCTAATAATCTAAATATATCGAATAATCTCGACCGAACACGAGTTCTGGTTATCGTGGCCCTCCCCTCCCCTGCCCTCCCGACATCCGGGGCTCGTACAGCTCATACTAGCCGTTCTAATAAAAGCATAACGATAATCATAACGATAGAGCTATTGTTAAACTTGGCGCGTAATAAGCACCTACGCGATGGCGCGTGTACGATGTGTGTGTGTGTGCGTGTGTGTGTGCGTGCGTGTGTGTGTGCGTGTGTGTGTGTGTAAGTCACTCGTTACGAAATAATAAATCAATGGTTAAAAGGAAATGCAAATAAAAGAAACACGTGGAAACGACAGAGAAAAAATGGCCGCCTCCACCGTCGCCGTAGATGTAGATGATTCGCTGCGCAACCACCTCTCCTCCTCCTCTTCCTAGTGACGTAATCACTCCGCTATCGCCATTATTTACATTAGGTGATACCCGAGTGCGCGCGCGCATGTGTGTGTGTGTGTGTAATCAATACACGTCGTACAGTGTACTGGGGTTGTACAGAGGGGGTTAATTGTACAGGGGGTGGCGACCCCCACGGGGCGGTGTCATATAATACTTTATCCCCATCGAGAATATTGTCCCCGATTTTCACGTGACTTCTAAAATCGATGATATTTCATTAAATACACAAACAAATCGCTTCACATTTGAAACACATATAGCATATATACACATGTTATGCATATAGTATATACGATATACCCATGTTATGTATATACACACATTTGGATAAAAGCAACCTCTAATTATGCATGCGAATAAAGTATACACAAATATATAAATTAGAACGAGAATGATTTTAATAATACCAGATTAAAAGATAATAAATTAATATTTTACAATTCTGAATAGACAGAAGTTATTATTTTTTAATTCTAAGTATACTACTATAATATGCTATTCTAAAAAATGTCTATGTACCATTTTAATTAGATTTAATTGACTCTACCAAAATAACAATAAAAAGAATAAATAACAATACATAAGTCAATATTTATTAATACCAAATTTAAATAAAATATAAAACAGGTCATATTGTGGTCATAACAAGTAAGAATATACTATTGGTAATGGTTATTAGGTTTAGATTATCTTAGACAACCAGAAAATACATTTCAGTCTTATTGTTGAGCAATTTGACAGGACAAATAATGAATTAAGAATGAGTAAAAAAATTTAACTAAATATAATAATTCATTATAATATATTATTCTATGAGAAATACAAACATTACTAACAAAGTTATTATCCAATAATACATTAGTAATTAATTATTATAATAATATTATACATTAATAAGTAATTTCATAAATAGATTAAACATATACATAATATAAATTATTAATAAATATTAAATAGATTAATATTATAAATATTATTTCACATTGTATGCATATTTAAATATTGTCTTACATTAATAAGTTAATTACAACTAAATTATAATTTATATGAATTGTTATACAGTGTACTATGTTGTTTTTATTCTTTCACAGAATATAAATAATACATTATATTATAATGTTTATATCATATATTACCTAATTAGGAATGCTGACTTTATTTGAAAAAAATAATTATACACAGTAAAAAGTAAACGTTCTTTAGACACTTTCAGAGTAATATTATAAAATGTAACCTAAACGTTCTTAAAATACATCTGTATAAAGAAACTTTATCAAACTATAAACGTTCTTTAGAGTCCAATGAACCTTTATCGAATGAACATATTATAAAATTTAACATAATCGTTCTTAGAATATATTTTATAATGAACCTTTTTTTAAAAGTTCATTAGATATTGAAAATCACAATGACATTTTGTATTAAAAGTATTTGACTGTATATTAAAGATAAAATATCGAATAGCATATAAGAAATAGAAGATATAGTGAAAATAAAGTGATATAATTATACTTATATTATTATAGACATATTATTAAATACAGAATCATTTATAAAAAATTCTTCCCAATAATATTAATTTTTGCCTAAATTATATTTTTTTAATACAGATACAATATAATTTTACCTTTTCTTTATTTTGATAAATTGATTTAATTTATCACTATTGGAATTAAGTATAAATTATTATTTTATTTCTATATTTAAGTTAATATTATGATTTAATAAATAAAGTTACTATTTTAAAATCATCAATTCTTTAAGTATCTATGTTTTTTTATAT
The DNA here is from genome assembly GCA_964019155.1 of Osedax fenrisi. Taxonomy (NCBI): domain Eukaryota; kingdom Metazoa; phylum Annelida; class Polychaeta; order Sabellida; family Siboglinidae; genus Osedax; species Osedax fenrisi. The sequence goes on from OZ025242.1 coordinate 51,777,469, forward strand.
CATCATAATTGCATTTATGTGTCAACATAATTATAATAATCAATAATAATTATAATCATAATTATAATCATAATTATATTGATAATTAAGATTATACAATTTGAAATAATGTTATAATGATTGCTCAATATTAAACATATTATTTAATATTAAAAATAGTTTTATTGTAAAATTCATGTTTTAAATATAACTTATATGTAATTCTATAATATATTGTAATATATAAGTCATTACAAGTTAAATACTAATATGAACAGATCCCCCGCTAATACATATAAAATTATAAGCATATCAATAATATAAAATATTCAGAATATAGATTATAAAGAACGTTTATACAAAATGTTCATTAGAATATAGAGTATAAAGAAAGTTTATACAAAAATGTTCATTAGAATATAGAGTATAAAGAACGTTTATATACAACATTCTTGGTGAACTGGAGTATAAAGAACATTACAAAAGGTTCACTATGTTGACCACCCAATGAACAATTAAATTTAGTTTAATGAAGGTTTAATTTTTACTGTGTATTTCACTATAAATATATATGATATAATAATTAAATCATCTTAAATTTAATATATGTTTTATTTTTAATTTGATATTATTGAAATATAAATTATTATTTTTTATTAAAACATAAATGCTTATAAAAATAATTTATTATAAATTTACATATATATTCAATATATTATATAATATTTATATAATATAAGTAGGCCTACTATTAAATATTATATAAAGGACCTATTATAATAAGATAATTATCTACCTGATTATATTTATATATAATTATTCAATTGAATATTTTCTTGAAATATTGAATATATTGTTTTAATAATACTTTATACAATTAGTATTTGCATTTAATAGGTAAATGTATATAGTAGATCCTATATAATAAACTAAAGTATATATTATTAATATATATTAATATTTTATAATAGAATAGTATATTATATTCTATATAAAATTAATAATTGAAAATTATTAATTAATATTAATAATATCTGGATATTTTATGATATTTAAATAATAATAATGGATTTAATAATTATTATTATAATATACTAATATCAAAGATTTTCTGAAGGAAAGATATAACACTTACGCGAAATCGTGTAATTCGAATTTGTATACAAAATACCCTGGTGCCACCTATAGCGGGTTACTTTTAGGAACTATGAGTTGTTTATAATGTAAATTCGTATTTAACTATACACTTTTAAAATGTTAAATAATATGCTTTAAATTAATATTTATATGATGAAAACTAAGTGTTCATTACTAATATATAACAAACAAATATGATATTTATGTTTTAAATGCTATAAGTATATATTTAGTAAGTAAAAGTTAATTTATATTGCATGTAATTTAATAGAGCAATGAAAACATTGTTGTATGCAAACAGAGCCGAACCTAAATCTATTTCAGTGATTTCGATACTACTGCTAGCAGGTATATTACTAAATTACGTTGCATGCATAGGGAGTGTTATATCTATATAGCTTCGCAAAATCTTTGCTAATATGCTATAATATTTTAATGAATAATTTCATAAATTCATAATACTAACAGATTATGAAAAACTTTAAATGTCATAGTAAAATAATGAATAATTATATATAAAATCAATTTAAGGGGACGCGATACCATCGTTTGGTTTACATGTAAAAGATACGAAAAAATGCTATTTTTAGAAATCTATTAACTCAACAAATATTCACTTTTTTTTATTTTTTTTATTTTTAATCTATTAATAATATTCCATATTTTTATATTATATGTTGAAATTTATAGATGTTTACACATCTTTATGTTATATGTTTCTAAAAAAAATAATTGAAATATCTGATAAAAAATGTTAATTTTTCAACTAAATTGCTAATTAAAATTTGTTAAATATATATTTTTTAATTTTGACAAATATCTTTAATCTTACAGGTTTTATCTAGTTATATTGCAAAAATGAAGAAAAAATATTCAATTGTACAAAAGTTAATACTAGTTATGTCAGCATGATTGGTCACAAATAATTATTCTGAGTAAATCAAGTTTCAAATATAATATATGAATATAAACAATATGATTATACAGGTACAAATAATATAATATAAACAAAATGAATAATGTAATGAACATAATTTAAACACCATTTTAAAGATAATATTTGAAACATTATAATTTTACATTAAAAAAAATTTGAAATTCAATTTTTTTCTCGAAAAAATCAATGGTATCGCGTCCCCTTAATAAATTATAGTTTTAAAATGTGTAATATTATAAAATTATAAATAGTATATTGACCAATCATGTGAAGTAAACTAAACCACACATAAAACTCTATCCAATTATTGATCAATATTCGTTTTTCAGCACCACAAAAAAAATCAATAAATAGAATAAAGGTTTACAGCACTTTTATGTTTTACTAACTCATTAATTAAATTTAATTACATTTATTTAATAATATTTGATTAATTAATTATTAATAAAATATAATAAATTTGAAAAAATGTATTCACAAATATATTTAATAATATCGAAAGGTTATATATAATTAATATATAATATATCTAGGATAGATAATTAAAAATACTGTTAAATAACACAATATATATATATATATATTTTTTATTCAATGAATAACTTTTCATATTTTTGTTGATATTATACATATATTATATATATACTTAAATAATATAATATGCATTTTAATTATAATAATTATATGCGATCAAGTTGGGTTTGGTTGGGTTGTTTAATCGTTTAATTTTAATCGTTTAATTTAATGAGTAATATTAATTAATATTATCATTTATTATCTCTTACAAATATTAATTTAATTATAATACAATTATAATAACCATAAGAAAAATAAAATTCATAATTATTATTTTTAATTAAATTTATTATTTAATTTGTAAGGTTATAAACTTATTTATTTTACTATAATACAAACATCATATTATTTATAACATTTATGTATTATTTCAATTATGTAATATTACTACATAGATTTAGAGTAATATTTAGAGTAATATTACTACATGATAAAATCACCGAATAAAAAATATTTTCGTATAATTTATTAATAAAATTGTTTTGCTTGATTTTCCAATTATGATCATATTTATATACATATGTATATATACAGTAAAACCTCTCTATAAGAAACCTCTTTATAAGAAAAACCTCTTTATAAGAAAATTGTTTACACATTTGGTTGGAATTCAACCTTTTCCTCATTAAAAAACCTCTTTATAAGAAAATATAAGAAAAATATAAGAAAAACCTCTTTATAAGAAACTTATTGTATAAAAAATATAAAAAATAATTATATATAAATAGAAGTATAATATATTGATAACAATTATAGAAATGAATTATTATATAAGATATTTTTTTTCTCTACAAATATTTTATATTACATAAATAGCTTGAAATGAATTAAAATGAATTAATAAATGTTATTTTTATCATTGAATTTATTAAAATTAATTAATAAATATTATTGTATATTCATAAATTTATTAAAATAAATTAATGATGTTATTTTCTTAAATTTATTGATGATACAATTTAATATATTATAAAATTATTTATTAAATATATAATAGATTATTATACTTAGGGTGTGTTTACACGGTAAAAAGTGTGTCCGAAAAACGGCACAGATATCGAAAGTGTGTCCAAATCTGTGCCCACCTTTCCAGATGGGCACAGAGTGTGCCCAAACACTCTGATAAAGGGCACAGTAAAGGCACAGATATTTACCGTGTAAAACCAAAAGTATGCCTATTTTATAATAAATAAGTACATTCACCAATGATTATACTATAATATTTAGTAAACATTTAAAATTAACAGAATAAATTTGTTAGTAGAAACATGGCGGGATCTGAATATAGATGAATATAGGGTTATTTGATAATAAAAAGCTAAAATAGCTACTATATCAGATCTCGTCATGACAAAAAATGATGGCAAAGAAATAGCGAACAAATTCGCCGAAATATAAATGGATTAACATTAAACGGCGAATTTAAAATAGTTAGTATTATTTTGTATTAATTATAAAGCTTCGTGATTGATTTAATAATTATATATTAACTATAATTTATCAAACTATTAATATTGTAACCTAACCAATGAAGTAATAATTATATATGAACTATAATTTATATATAATATTCTATCACGCATTTGTGAAGTGATTCGCGTATAATTATTATAATAATAAAATATTACAAATATATTATGAATATTACGAATATATACCATCGAAAGAAAGTTTTCTTTCTTTATATCGATGATATATACATCATTTATTTAACTGATTTGAATTAATATTAATAATAATAATAATACTAATTGTTGATAACAATCCTAGTTTGTAATTAATCTAATTATAATAGTTGTTACAACATTTTATTTCAATATTTTGATGAAGTAGAGAAAATTACAACAAAAAGTAGTAGTTTTATAATCGTGCGTTAACGATTATTTCGATCGTTGTTAATTAAATACTTATAGAAACTACAATACATTACACAATAATTATTATAATACTATTATAAAACTAGTTTTTACATTGTAAATTAGTTTAAATAAATGTTGGGATATAGGTAGGAATATAATGAATAAATATTAAAATTTATATTTCTTTAAAGAAAGAAATACACAAATACAACATAAAGTATATTTATTAATTTAATTGTTTTAACATAACATATATTATATTTTTATATAATACATAAATCCCTATAATTATATTTAAACTCCAGTTTAAACCGTTTTATATATATATATATATATATATATATATTATGAAATATTTATAATTTACAAAAATATTTATTAAATTATTTAATATATATAGCTTTATACCAGCTTATATAATTATTTTATAATATATTTATATATTTAATAAATAGTTAGTTATATTATAATTTATATGTACTAATTTATTATAATTTATATGATATAATAAACTTATGGTGATAAATGTTACAATTTAAAATGTTATCGTGGTTTTTTAATACTACTTTTTATGATTTCAATTTTATAGCTGTATACCAGCTTATATAATTATTTTATAATATATTTATATATTTAATAAATAGTTAGTTATATTATAATTTATATGTACTAATTTATTATAATTTATATGATATAATAAACTTATGGTGATAAATGTTACAATTTAAAATGTTATCGTGGTTTTTTAATACTACTTTTTATGATTTCAATTTTATAGCTGTATACCAGCTTATATAATTATTTTATAATATATTTATATATTTAATAAATAGTTAGTTATATTATAATTTATATGTACTAATTTATTATAATTTATATGATATAATAAACTTATGGTGATAAATGTTACAATTTAAAATGTTATCGTGGTTTTTTAATACTACTTTTTATGATTTCAATTTTATAGCTGTATACCAGCTTATATAATTATTTTATAATATTTTTATATATTTAATAAATAGTTAGTTATATTATAATTTATATGTACTAATTTATTATAATTTATATGATATAATAAACTTATGGTGTTAAATGTTACAATTTAAAATGTTATCGTGGTTTTTTAAATTCTACTTTTCATGATTTCAATTTATATGATATAATAAACTTATGTTATTACTTATAAATATTACAATTTTAATATTTTACGTGGTTAATTAAATAAATATTAATTTTTATAATGTATTTGATTACATATAATATATGATATATTTATATTAGTTTTATTCATAAAATAATTAATTTTTGAATGTTTTATAGCAAAGATATCATTGGTGTATCTTGACAACTAAAGAAAAGTGATAAAGCAGAATTGATACAAGTTTAGTATATTTAATTTTAAATTAAATTTACATGTATCTGTCATTAATTTATTATTGTTTTATAGCTGGATTATAAGTGATACATCTTCAATATCAAGATGACTAAAGAAAAGAGAAAGAAAAAAAGATTATATTATTGAATATTTTCCATATGAATTGTAATATTGTATTGAATATATATTTTATTTTATTTATATATATATATATATATATATATATATATATAGGTTAGTACTTATGTTAAAATAAATTTTATATATATGAACTTGATGGTTAAAATAAAGTATTGAAATGTGTTTAATATTATTTTATTTTTAATAATAAATAAATGAAGTAGTACATAAGTATATTAAAATAATCTGTTAATTTCATTTACAAATATTCATTATTTAATGAGTTATGGACTAATATGTATTATAAATAAATTTTAATAAAACTTGCACAATTCCTATCTACACCATGTACAATTTTTACCAATTTTGTTTGAACATTTTTGATCATAACTTTTGTTAACAAAAATGTATTGTGCAAATGTTCTATACAGGTAGAAATGAATTATAAATAATGTTGTAATATAATGTCATAATTGTGCATTACTATTAGGTGTGTTTGCAAGAAATTAATGTGCATAATCATCTCATCTCGATCCATATTTATAAATATAAATTGTATTTGATATTAAATTTTAAATTTTTTTGAATGTATTTATTTTAAGTTATCCTCATTGTTATTGTAATACTAAACATATGGGTAAATAGAGTATCCAAATAAAGTATGCCCTTTTTATATGCCGTGTAAACAAAAAGTGTGTCCAATTAAAGTATGCCCAAAAGTGTGCCGTTTTTCGGGCACACTTCGGGCACACTTTTTACCGTGTAAACACACCCTTAGCATACAATTATATCTAGCGAATAACAATTCATGAAAATATTATGACTCTATTAATCTGTTATCTAAACATTGTACAGATACAATAATTTAAAGCAAACAATTATTAAAAACTATTTTAAATAAATCATATTTCTAGACTATTCTTTTGATTAATACTTTTAAATACATATAAATAAATAAATATACTATATATATATAACCTATAGGTTATATAATGCATTTTCAATTATAAATTAATTCTTAAAATCAATGGAAAAGTAAAAACCTCTTTATAAGAAAACCTCTCTATAAGAAAAAAAGTACTGAAAAAAAATAGTTTCTTATAGAGAGGTTTTACTGTATATATTTATCAATGGTAATAACAAATAATTTAATTTTAATTTGTTTGTATATAACCATAATATAATTATCATTATTTAGTTTATTTTTTTATAATATTTTTTATTAATTAACAATTATTTTGAAAATAAAAATGTTTAATTTTGTTTTTTTTTCCTTCTAAATATCTATTAACTACTAAAATATCCATAAGATAAAAAATGAAATTATTATTATTTAAGTTCCCTTATTATAGTACCCTTATTTAAGTACATTATATATCAATTTACTGTATTCGGATAATATATTCGGATACTTTTGAAACTTATTTATCATATACTGATGTTATACACTATGATATAGAATCTATATTAAAGATAGATAATGTATCTTCAATGAAGATTCTTCATAAACAAGCAAATTTAAGATTAAGGGGATTTATTACATTATATTAATATTAACAATGTTAGTATATATAATGAATATTTTAATAAATAGATTTCTAGTTTTGAAAATATTTAATTTAAAAAAGGGCAATAAAATTTATAAAAACTAATTAATATTTTTTAAATATATAATTATCTTTAAATCTAATTGCATAGATTTCATTATATATAATAAATACATAATAACAGATAAACTGTGAAAATGTGACTAAGATGCATGGATTATTGACTAAATATTATCAATGTCTATGCGCAAAATTAATATTCTGAGACAATGTTAAAGATTTGTTATCTGTTTTTGGACTTATTATGATAATTAAAATTATTTTTAATAATTCTTATAATTTTATAATAAATTACTAAATTACTAAAATTACTATTGAAAAAGAATGTTACAATATCAGTAATCTGTTAATTTTTCGCTATTTTCTTTTACTCATAATTTTATCAAAATAGGTAGCATTCTAAAATTACATTTTTGATACTTTATAGATCGTTTTAACATATAAAATGTTGACATGTTGCAGAGTATATATATTCGATAAACAATTTCAAAAATTAAAAAATTAATTGAATGCCTTTATATCCCCTTAACAAATAGCTTATGAATAGTTCTTCCATACTGAGCTAACATGACTAATGCAATCCTGAGATAACATCATCACTTTTTATTATAGAAATAAATAGAATATTAATTAGTATTTATTTTATCGAACATATGCAATACACATAGTTATGTGTTCAATATTAGTGCATAATAAAATATTATTTAATATTGTATTTATAAGTGTTGAATACTTACTCACTAGTATACATGTATAGTAGATATTAGTAGAAGTCTGGTGGATGGGTGCCTGAGGCCGGTTGCTCTTGAATATGTCTAGGATTGGCCAGAGAAATCTCCACCAGGTCAATCCAAAGACAATCCTTATTTATAAGGAGTATTGGGTTGCTCTGAGATTTTGAAAAATATCCTCAGCTCAAGCTCAGCAATATTTCTAATAAAATATTTATTTTATTTTCGAAAATATTCTAAAAATAATTAATTTAAATTACTTAGGTATTACCTAATTATAATTTGATTACTGTAGGAAGTACATATATGTACAATGTACAATTTATAGTTTTATATAGTTTCGGAAATCCCATTTTATTTCAAATTTAAGCAATAGATAATATTTGTAAATAAGATAACACACATTATATAAGATAACACACATAAGTAAAGTGTTATATTAAGGGTACTAATTATTTTTGTATTATTTTATTTTCAAATATATTCTAAATATTATTAGAAATTACTTAATATACTATCATATAGTTTCTAATATAAGTTTAGATATATTATCAATAGTTTATTATATTATTTTATTTATTCCTATTATTCCTATTTATTTTTATTTTATTTTCAAATATATTCTAAATATTATTAGAAATTACTTAATATACTATCATATAGTTTATAATATAAGTTAAAGTATATTATCAATAGTTTATTATATTATTTTATTTATTCCTATTAACACATATTTAAGATGATAGTAATAATTATTATAATCCTCTAATTATATAATAATTACAACTATACTAATATATAGTTTATATTTAATATTTTAAGGACTTATATTTAATATTTGATTACATATATTTGTAATATAATAAGGACAACTATTTGTGATCCTTATTTGTTCACATAAGTATCATAAAGTTGTCCTAGTTTTATAGAAATATTTTTCCAGAGCTACCCTAATATTCTATGGGAATAAATAGAGCTAAACATATCCAGAATAACCTATCCTTAATCTATCCTAGGATATTTTTTTTTGCTAAGCTAGGATATATATTTGTATCCAGAGCAATCAGACTTACTTAGGATTATCCAGAGATTATCTATGGATAGAGATAGGACATATTTTTTTTTCATAGCAACTGGCCACTGGTGTTTATCAACATTGTAAACACAATCGTTGCCCTAGCATATACGTTATTAGCATACATAGTATATATACATAATAATAATATATATATATATTAATAATTAATAATATAGCACTAATACTTTATATTACTATTTCTATTAATACTTTCATATATATATATATATATATATATATATTATACATATATTAATAATTAATAATATAGCATTAATACTTTCTATTATAATATTTATATATATATAAATATAATATATTATTTGTGTATGTAAATTTCGAAAGAGATACAAAGAGGTAAGTTAAACAGTTAATAATAAGAATTAGTAAATGTATGAATTGCATACACAAATACATAGTACCACATGTTACATATAATCACAATAATACCTACAGATAGCACGTTTCAAACATAGCACTATGTTATCTATACTTCTATGGAGGTGATAATTAAAATACAGGTACTCACATATAATGAAGCGGATATACCGGGGTAAATAGAAATGGGGTGACCAGATATAGATTAGAATAAAACCTTACCGGTCCACAATTGCAGCTAAATATATGGGGGTGTATATATGCAGTTGACTACGTATGTACATACATATCCATAAACACACATGTATACGTATATTTCGGATATAGGGTTTCACGCATGATAGAGACATTATACGCATAAAGAAGCAATGGCGCGGTGAGTTGAGAGATATACAGACACGTACCTGATGCACAGGATGTCGAGATGCTTATGATCGAGAGTGAGAGAGAGAGAGAGCGCAAAAGGAGGATCGACTACACAAACATCGATGTCCTATTGAACATCGATGTGTGTGGGTGCGATGGTGTGTGGGTGCGACGGTGTGTACGCAAATCTATATAGCTACAGCGGTGTGTGTGTGTGTTAGTGTGTGTTATTGTGCTGGTTCATATTGATTCAAATAGGCGATACAGCATCGATTACTACACGTGTGTTACCTCGAAAGTATACTATGTTAGCAGCGAATACGTGTGCGCCGCACTATAACACTATATACATCGTACTATATACATCGTACTATATACAGTATATACTATAGTAACATTGAAACACATCGCGTGGTTGGGGTGGGTGGAATGACGATACAGTTACGCCGGATTCTCCCGGAAGATAGGTGAACACGTATATGCGTCACGGTCTACTGGGTACGCGATACGGGTTACGGTGTGATACGGAGTATATTATTTGCATTTTATTTTAACATATGGTAATACACATATGTACAATGTACATTGTACACTATCATCAATACACACATAATAATTTCTATTCTCCCATTTTATTAATTAATTAATGTTAATGTTTAATTTAATGTTTATTAATTAATGTTAATTATAATTTTATTCATATGAATCCGGATATGAATTAGTAATGAAATTTACTTGTGTCTGATTTCAAATAAATAATATATATATATATATTTATATATACAATATTCATAAATTCAACTCAGTGCACAATTAACACTATGTAATTAATATCTATATATAGATATTATATATTATATTATATATATATAATATTATATAATTTATATGAAGTAAATAATCGTGTTTTTATCTACACGTGTATGTGAAATGGTGTAGACTACACCATTTATTTTATTGTAATGATTTTTTTTACATTAAAAAATAATATTGTTTTTCAATAAACATTACATTTTGTATATAAATAATATATCTTTCTGTGATATATGAATGTATATATAATTAATGATATGTATAATATATGTATAATATGTATAATATAATTAATATAATTAATGTATAATGCTATTTTATTTATAAGTATATTATAAGCCCCATGGTTGACAATTTAACAGCCAAGGTAATATATTACATATAATTAATCAACTGTATATACATATTTATATATATATATATATATATATATATATATACATATAATAATATATTACATATAATTAATTAACTGTATATATATTTATATATATTTATATATATATATATATATATACATATAATTAATTAAGTATACAGTAGTATACTATGTTATTACTATAGATTATCAGTTATAATATATAGTCAAAAACATATAATTTCAGTAAATATTAATAAAATATGAATTTGTTAATAATTTATATTGATTATTTGTTGATATAATTTATTCTATACTTCCATAATTATAATTAACCATTTGAACATATATATTACAATATTGTACATAAGCACAGCTGTATACATATATGCATAAATGTATCGCGAGTTGCCAGAGATAACGTCACACTATACAGCGAAATATTATTGAACTTTTTTATGACACGAGTCTACCTGAATCACGCGCTCACACGCACACTCACACACACAGTATAAGTAACCTATCAATAGGTGGCTTATGGGGTTGCTCTATTCACTACTATGCCCTGTCCATATGTGCACAGGTAAGTAGCTGTACTTGGCAACAGCTGTTTTCCAACAAATATACTATTGTCAAGTGTGTATATATGCTTAAACACACTAGCTATATATATATATATATAATACATAATAGTGTTATTTTATGAAATTTTCAACATTATTATGATATTATACACATAAACAATTGTTATGTATATATATATATATTATATTAATATTTAATATGTTAATACTTACAAACAAAAATACTGATGTAATTATATGTGTACTTATTCAAATAATATTATAAAATCTAAGCTGAACCTAAATATTTAATTATATTTTATAAAAATTTATAAAATAATTATCGTTATATTGCGCAAAATGCAATAAATAAATATATATTAAAATATATTTTAATATGAATTATTTTATAATATTTTTACATATATATAAAATAAATTATTTGTAAAATATATACAAAATCTTCTATACAAATTATATTATGTAATATATAAAAACTATGAAAATTATTATGTTTAATGTTCATAAGAAATAATATAAAATAAGTAATGCTTTTTCTAGACAATATATAGCATTTCTTTTTTAGGTATTTTTTTGAATAAAATCAATTTATGTACATGTATATATTGTATACTATATACCATTATATATATATAAAATAACACATATTTATCATACATCATATATAATTAAAATATATATCATTCAAATTATAGATTCAAATCTATAGAATGGATATAACATTATTCCCCACTATTTGTAAAATTATCAGATTTATGTTATTAAATATATAGAAACAAATATTTTTAAATTACATTTTGAAATATAATTATCTATATAATATATTATAATATATAATATACAATAATAAATTATGATTTACTTATATTCAAATATATTCAAAAACCAACTAATGTTGTTAGTTATGTGTATTGACATGACGAATATTTATATTTATACTTCATCATATATGTTATAAGTATTTTTTAATGGGATTGAGATAGAGGAAGTATGCATCCAAACAAAAGTGATTGTATTTTCTAAATATGCTTTTACAGGTATTTATAAAATACATAAGTTAACTCATAGTCAAGATTTCTTGAGGGTCGATTTTTATTATATAATCCTAATTCAATAACTAAATGTTATAATTATATATGTATGTATATATGTATAATGGCCGTTACAGGATCTCACAGAAACATTCGGTCGATCGATTATCGATGTCCGGTTTGGCGGTAGAACGGGATTTCACGTGGTGGCGCGGGTCGGATGTGGCGGGCAATCGAGGGTTAGAGAGTAATTATCGTGAAATCAGATACAATGTGCGCTGCGTGTATTTAGAACACTTTCACGTTGTCGTTGATTAGTCACAGTAACATTATACGTGCAGCAACGTGTTACGTAATATTCAATGTAATGCTTGCTTTCGCTGAGGCTATTTTTGGACGTCGTGAGATCATGATATTGATGATGATGATGATAATGATACGCTAATAGTCTAATAGCGTTATTATTATTATTATTATTATTATTCGTAGAGTACAATATAATTATAATAATAGGAATATATGTGTGTATGTATGTATCTAATATAGGATATCTAATATACCTTTTTTAAACATTGATTTTATTATAAATTACCATTCGTTAATTATAATAAACAGTACACGAACATGAATATATATATATATATATATTATATTAAATGTGAGAAATTATAAAATAATTATTATAAAAGTGAGTACACATATTATTCTAATAAAATATAATTTGTATATAAAAATCAATACATATGGTACATATATTATTGTATAAATATCAATACCTTCGGTACCATACCTATATAATATACTGTTGTAATGATCTATATTATATAATGTTGATATATAGAAATATACAAATTAGGTAATATTTAAGTTTATAAACTATATTATTTATTATTTAATATAAATGGTATCAATAATATTCCATATAAAACATACTAAATTTAAATTGAATTGTGTTAAAAAATAATATATAATCTAAAATAATTATTAATATATTAAGTTTATTCTATTCATGTATGCAATGAAATTAATCACTTTTCCAATTGAATATACATAAGTATTTAAATAAAGATAATAATTATTATATAACATAAATAAAATTCAATTGATTACCTATAAATTGCACTAATAGAAATATTTTAAATGTAAATATAAATTATATATATGTGTGTGAATGCTTAATTTTTATTATAATTGTATTCATAAATTTAGAAAGGCATGATAAAATGGCAAAATAAAAATAATTTTTAGAATTTAATAACATTTTAAATATTTTTTTTTAATTATACATAAATTATGCTTTATATGAGATATAAGTTATATTCTTTTATTAATTATATCATATAACTAATAAAAGAAGCATTTTAAAATCCATTTTCACCCTCATAAATATCTTAATAAAATTATATGTAATATGTAATATGTATTATAATATATATATATATATATATATACATTTATGTATTTATTACATAAATTTATGTTATAAATATATATATATATATTTGTCAGGAAATTATTTATTTGATTTATATAAAAATTATTTATATTTATTCATTAAAAATAGTGAACATATAATTAAAATGAATATAATTTTTATTTATTTTAATGTAAATCATTTCACGTTTTATTTTTTAATTTAATATAATTTTTTGTTTATTTCAGTAATTCATTATATCATTAGAAAATATGTAAACTTTTTTTTCGATAATATACTTTTAAGGATGATATTAAAATTTATGAATATACATATAAAATATACGTAGGAAAACAGCACATATTTAAAACATAAAATATGTTAAAAACACATATCCTTTTGTATATTTTGACATAATTTTGTCATATATGTATTACATATTTATATACAGGGTTTATACATATATATATATATATATATACTTTAGCATACTATGGGCCCCCGGGAAAAAAACGTATGGGCCCATAATAAATTTATAACATATTAGGGTAATTCTAGCAATAACTAACATATCTATAACTATTAAATTTATATTTAACTATTAAATTTATATAATGATGTATTATTATGTGTGATCAAATTATGTACAAATATTTAAAATTGGTTTTTCATATATCATATGAAATTCCTGTCATATGAGGTTCCTTTTAAGATATGTATTATATAGATAGGACCTATATCTCCTTCACGCTATGGATGTAAATAGATATTAATGTGCACCTTGAAATTATTACAATATAATATTTAATAAATTATAAATTAATTAATAAAAAATAAAAATGATATTAGTATAATTAAATATTTATTTTACTCGATTTCCTCTCTACAAATTGAGTATTTATTGTATCAGATAATTTCATAGAAAATTATGTATAGGTTTAAGTTTTGAGAAGATTGTTTCTCTGATGTAATAATTTTCCATTAAATATATTAGGATGGCAATTTTTAATTTGAATATACATCTAGCTCACAATATTTTGTATATTTTCATATTTGGATAGTCCATTCCTTTAAGGTGAATATCAATATAATATAATATATGTTTAATAATGGATAATATTATTTACTAATCATCTTAATTTTTGATGTCATATGATTAATATATATATATATATATAGTAATTATTTCTAAAATATAATTAGTAATAACTACATGATTATCTTTTTTATATACTTATCAATTAAATTGTCAAATATTGGTAGAAAGTAGTTAATTTTAACTTCTAATATGTAAATTCACTAATTTGATCATATGTTAATCATTATACTAATCATTTTGTAATTAGTTTTGTTAGTATAATCCAATCAACTCCTCATAATCATTTCTCAACTATATATTTAGAATGTACATCAATATTTTTTATTACGACTATTATCTCAATTGAACTTAATTGAACTTGTTCAACACTTTTCTGATCGACTTTATTCTACAAATTAATTGGCTCCATGTTTTTCATAATATCGAATTCTCAAATTCTTGCATTTTATTGAATATACATTTACTCTATTAATGTAATTTACATAATGTTTTAACATATATAATATCAGATATAACTTATGTAATTATAGGAAAGCCACAATATGTGGTCTATTAATAGAATCTGCTTGTGATGACCATCTTATATTCTATAATACTCTAATAAAAAATAATAATTTAATTAATTGATTATTTTTAATAAATATGCAATAAAACATATTTTACTTATTTATTTAGAAAATTAAAATATATTTGGCTTTTGAAATTATAAACAAATATCTATATATATATATATCATTTTTATAAATTAAAATGATATAGATACCCAAGATTATGAATGGTTTAGATCGATTAAGGGACGACAACAAGTGATTTTTGAAAAAAATATATTATTTATTAAAAATTATATTATATAAAAATTATAAAATTTGATTAAATCTCTTTAAAATGATATATAATATGATGCAAAAAGTAAATATAAGTGCCTAAAATATGCATTTATAAACGATAATCGTTTAAAAATAATGACACCAAATTTGTATTAATTTATTTACTAATAGCAAAGATTTTCCGAAGGAAAGATATAACACTTACGCGAAATCGTGTAATTCGAATTTGTATACAAAATACCCTGGTGCCACCTATAGCGGGTTACTTTTAGGAACTATGCGTTGTTTATAATGTAAATTCGTATTTAACTATACACTTTTAAAATGTTAAATAATATGCTTTAAATTAATATTTATATGATGAAAACTAAGTTCACCTGTTCAATACTAATATATAACAAACAAATATGATATGTATGTTTTAAATGCTATAAGTATATATTTAGTGAGTAAAATCTAATTTATATTGCATGTAATTTAATAGAGCAATGAAAACATTGTTGTATGCAAACAGAGCGGAACCTAAATCTATTTCAGTGATTTCGATACTACTGCTAGCAGCGGTTGGGGCTATAACTAAATTACGTTGCATGCATAGGGAGTGTTATATCTTTGCTTCGCAAAATCTTTGCTAATAGTGTAGGTCCCATTCTCTTAGTCGGATACTTATCAAAACAAATTAAATTTAGACTATATATTTAACACCAAATGTATTGTACAATAAACAAAAAAAAGTTATTTATTTTGTTATGTATTTCTAAAGTTATGGTGCTATATATAATCATGCTATATATAATCATTATTGTGCTATATATAATCAATACAAATTTTAAATTAAATAAAATTTAAATTAAATCAAAATTAAATTTTAAAACACAAATATCTCTGTTCTATTTTTAAAACTAATCTTGTATATTTGAAACTCCATAACTTTAGAATTACTTAATCAAACTATATGAAACTTTCAGAATTAATTTAAATTAGTATACTCTTCAAATAGTTATAAATCTAAAAAATAATATCTGATTACATATAATATATTTTAACATCTATGTACATTTCTTGAATATTTATTATTTTACTAATTGGTGATATGTAGGTCCCATTCTCTTGGTCTTATAGTTAACAACACAATTTTAATGTAGACTATATATATAGCTATAAATGTAATTAACAAGATACAAAAAAAATGTTGTTATTCTGTATTTCTAAAGTTATGGTGCATTTAGTAAAACAATAATTACAGATAAATCTCCAAGGTTACCATGTAAATAAATCCCCTGTTGCGCCCTTAAGTGCACTGAAAGGAACACACGCCATAATATACGCAATTTCTCCTGTCGCAAATTATATGGGCGCATTAATTTGATATATAATTATAATTATGATTCATATTATATGAATCATATATGAATTCAAACTTATGAATGGAAATTATAGAAAGGAAATAAGTCCTTGATTATAGTATATAGTATATATATATATATATGAATATGTAAATATATATGTATATATTATAAGTACATACAATATCAATATAATTCCTTATATCCTGTTTAATGTCAAGTAAAAACATTATCTAATATGTGTATAATAAAATACTGCAACTATGAGAAAACTGTTATATTAATGGTCTTATAAATTAATTTGTTCTACAACTTTTAGTTTTTAATTTATTATAAAGTAGAATTTACTTAATTATAATACTATAGTAGAATATTATATGTACATTGGAGTTTTATATAGTTTCTGAAACACCGTTTAATTTCATATAGAGGCAATAAATAAAATGTGTATATATAGATAAAGTAACGATACGTTAAGTAAAATGGTACTTACTTTCGATCATATATCCAAAATATTATTAAGGTAAACATTATATTTGTGTAATAAGATAACACAATTATAGGTAAAATGTTGTATTATGAATTATAATAGAAATAAAAATGAATATTATTATTTATCTCTCTATTCTAATTTTCTTTATAATTAAATCATAACTATTTACATTATTATTAAATATAAATATAAATTATAACAAGTCGGCTAGCGAGGTGTATTACATTTATTTAATATTAGTTTATTGTTAAATAACAAAATTATAAATAAATTATTATTTAATAAACTGAATTGATAATTTAAATGGGTTTTATAAATATAAATGTTTTTTATATAACTTGTTATAGTAGAATATTTATATTTTTAAGGTTATATATAAGTTATGTAATTAAATTTACATAAATGCACTGTTTATACATGTAAAATCTTTATGAATTAAAAATAGCTTATAGATTTTATAGTATAAAGTTTATACAAATTTAAAATATTTGTGTATTTTATTTCTCTATGATATTTATTATATTGTATATATTTTATATATATATATCAATATATTCTAAACAACACAATGATAAAGGTAAGTTTTAAATTCATATATTTATATTATTAAAATTACAAAATTATTTATAAATATGTGAAAATTAATATACACAAATGATATCACATATATGCTTTTATCAATGATATGTCCTTGTTAAATGTTAACTTATATCTATTTAATTATTTATTTCGTATTTAAAATATGGATTATGAACAAAATATTCGCGTTTTTAAAATAAGCTATGCACTAAAACGTCCGCTACATTCTTTATTCTAATTATATATCAATACTAAATTTATATTACTATGAGCAAAGATTTTTCTAAGGAAAGATATAACACTTATATGAAATGGTGTAATTCGATTTTATACACAAAAATGAATAGCGCCACATATAATTTAATTCCGGTCAATTTTCGGAACATTTGTTTCTAACTATACACTTTTGAAATGTAAAATAATGTATTTTAAATTATTATTTATATGATGTAATTTATATTCTAAGTGTTCATTACTAATATATAAAAAATCAATAGGATAGTTAGGTTTTAAATGCTAAATATCTATGAGGTGAGAAAAATCTAACTTATATTACATATAATTTAATAGAATATTGAAAACATTGTTGTATGAAAATCTAACCTAAATCTATTAAAGTGAGAGGAACAAGTCAACATTAATTATGTTGTGTAGATAGGGAGTGTTATAACTTTACTTGGCAAAATCTTTGCTAATAATATATAATAATTATATATAAACTTTTACAAAATGATACATTATTGATGACTCATATTCTTTTGATTATCATTCATATAGAGATAGTCGTAGATATATGTGTAATTATGCTTATATATATAGATATGCGTTTTTTGATACCCAAAATATATATTTGCAAGTGATGTATTATAAAGATATCTGGCATTTCTATTGTTTTGTTAATCTAGAAATATACACTCCATAATACAATAAATATAATAATATAAACCACTCACTATTAATATAAAAGTTTTTATTAATATTTTAAAACATTATATTATATAGTATATTTTTGTGTAATTAGTTAATTATCGTGTTTATTGAATATAATAAGATTAAATTAATATATATATATATATTTATAAAAAATATTTTTTAATAATTTATAATTAAATATGGATCCATTTGAATTTAATTACAATGTATTCATATAATGTATATTAATAATTCTTTATGTAAACGTGTTTTAGAAGCACAGAGCGAAAATATCAAATCATAGATTTTAATAAATAATACATTAGGTCTCACCCCATAATTATCTGATTTTTAATATTAGCTCCTAATACTTATATACCAAAAGATTATAGTTATTGATAATAAATTTATAAAAAATATCAAATCCTTGATGCGTAAATAATTTTAATTTTTATTATATAATTAAAATTTACTTCCTAGATTGTATTTATATATAAAATGGTTATTACTAACCATAGCAATACTATTATTTCAATAAGGTAAATTTATGTTGTAATTATAAATGGGCATGTATAGGCGCATACAGGCCTGGTTATATATATATGTGATGATATATTTACTAATTGATTATATAACCATATATTTTTTATTATAAATTTTTTAAAGAAAAACTCAATTAACTTATTAAATTAATTCATCCTTTGTTAATAATTATAAAGTATACATACATTTATATATATATATATATATATATATACTTTTATAGGATCACTTGGGATGTAAAGCAGGTAAAAAACCTGGAAATATCAAAACTAAACCCAACCAAACCAAACCAAACTAAATTAGTGAAACTTACTCAAACCCAACATATTAATTACCATATATTATATATTATATAATATATATGGTTTATATATATATATATATAAAATCTATGTATAGGTAATGTATTTATAAAATAAATTTATATATAAATATACATATATTAATAAAAATCAATTAGTAGATTTAATTCTATTCAATTCAATTTAATATATATATATATTACTATGGTTATATAATCAATTCATGAGTCTACATATTCGGTCAATAATTATCCTAAAAACATAAACACACCTCCTACAACATAAGAAAATTACAATAACTGCTGGGGATTACCTATAAAACTAACACTAATCAAAATGTATACACACAAAATATATACAATATATATATAATACCTGGTTTTATGGTTTTTTTGTTTTTTTTGGTTTTTTTATAATTAAATGTTAAGATTATTAAATGTATGTGCAAAACATACATATATAGAGTAAGTATAAAATATACAACACTAATGAATATTATTTATATATATATATTATTAAATTTTTAATAATATATTATTAATATTAAATGTTAATAAAATATTTTATTAAAATATATTTATTATAAAAATAAAGTAAAATATAATAAAAAAAATAGTTACAAATTGTAACAAAATAATAATTAAAAAAAATAACAATACAGTAATTAGAAATATAATCAATATAATTCTCGCAATAAAATAACAAGTTACAAATTGTAACAATATAATAATTTAAAATATATTAATAATAATAATTAGATTATTTCTAATAGAAGTATAATCAATATAATTCTCGCAATAAAATAACAAGTTACAAATTGTAACAATATAATAATTTAAAAAATAATAATAATAATAATTAGATGATTTCTAATAGAAATATAATCAATTTAATTCTCGAAATAAAAAAACAAGTTTTGCAGCCTTATCATTGCCTAATCGATTCCTTATTTTTGATTGAACGCTTTTATAATGTTAAAAAAACCAAAAAAACCAAATAAACCAAAAAAACCAAAAAAAACCGTTAAAAAAACCAACCAACACTGTATAATACATTTATTATTATACACGTACCAAGGATTTAATAATTTATTATAAATTTAACATTAACTTATATATCTATAATCTATAAATAATATTTCTGTAGACGATTGTATTGTGGTGATATTAAAATGCAGTGAATTAATGGGTGGGACCTAATGCATCGCACCAGTACAACTTTCATTGTGATCCGCTCTCTCCACTCACAATTATTTACTATTTATTATTTACATTATAAAATCAAATAGATGTAAAAATAAAATAGATGTGAGTCCAACAAAAAATGTATAGGTATTATTTAATAAATAATATTGAAATTTATAAAATTGAATTAGGTTCAAAATAAATTTTAATTTAATTTAAAATCAATATAATAAAAATGTTGAATAAAATATTGATTTGTAAAAATAAAAATCTAGAACGAATGAGATAGATAGAGAATACAATATTAATTTATTTATATTAATACATATAATCAGATTATATTAAATTTATTTATTTATAATTAAATTTCAATATGAAATTTCTAGAAAATATTTAGCTTGATGCATTGCATAATATTTATGAAAATATTACAATTAAATATTGACACATATTTACCACTTGAACCATTGTTTGATAATATAAATTTCATAAATTCATAAATTAAAATTTCATATTAGTTAGTATATGTGTAAAATATAAATAAGGGTACGAGCATTTCGTAGCAAGTCAATTATTGCCTACACAAAAAGTAAAACTACAAATAAAAAGATAAATCGAACCATATATGTAAATCAAATTATTTTTTTTCTCAACGAAATGATATGTTACGAATTTACTTGGTACGAAATTATTGGTATTCTATAAATGATACATAACTTTAATTTATTTACTACATTTTATGGTTACTGCATGAGTTGGGAACGGTTTTCAAAATGTTACCAGCAATTGAGGCGGGCGGCGAGCGTGCATAGTGTATATACTGTATACACTATGCCATTTTAACTGTATAATACAATTAACAATAGATTATATGTTTATATTGACTCATCACTTACTGATATTGATAAAGCTTATATAAATTATATTATATATTTTATTTATATTTATATTATATATGTATTATATTAAATTATATAATTTATATATAGTATATATATATATATATATATATATATATATATATATATATATATACACACATAAACACACACATATATATATAATATATATATATATATATATATATATATATATATATATATATATAGAATATATAGCGCTATGCTCGCTCGCAGCCGTCCTCACTGCTGATAACATTTTGAAAACCGTTCCCAACTCGTGCATCCCCCATTTTATCACACTTTTGGTTTTAGAAAGTAAACTATTTCGTTGAATAAGAAGCCACAACATATATTTAGTTTCTATACTTTGTTTACTTTTAAATATGCAAGTGAATATTTATCTACTCAGTGTGTGTTTTTAAAGTTCCCATGTAAGCGAACAGTATTATATTCATATATACATATATATACATCATTTAATAGGGTGAATCAATATTCGAATATAAATGTAAATTATACTATAATATATAGATATATTAACGATACTACGTATTAACGATCAAAATAATCGATACTCTAGCATGCAAATACATATACATATAAATATCGATCAAGAATTGGGACATCGATTTAACGTAACGGCATTGTATTACAATAGATAAATAGCATTTAGGCTAAAAATCATTCTATATTATATACAGTATACTGTAAAAGAATGTCGTATTAATAGAATTTTTATATTCTATATAAGTATGTATATATTTAATTTTTGTTATCATTATTATCGCAACTGAAAATGTCCAATATTATTATATAATCATCGAAATATGATTAGAATTATTCATATTGTATATAAACTATTAATTTATTTAAATATTAGAAAGTTAAATAATGAATATATATATTAAATAATAACGGTCCTATTCTTTGTATAAATAATACATTTGTTTTTCATATTTTTTAAATAATTTTAAACTAATTAAAAAAAATATTTACAACTTACTAACTTGCAATCTTTAATGGTGCAAATGAATTTTTCGACAATTGTTAGAATCTTTATATTTAAATTACTGTCGATGGTTTAGAATGTATTACAAATAGTTAAATAATGTACACGTTATTCATTAATATGCTTAATATTAATATAAAATATATTTAAATATCGCTCAAAAAAAGTTTAATTATAAATATTGGTTTATAATATCTAATAGGGCATTACATTAAAATTTGAAACGACTGTATTGTAAAGATATTACCTTTTATCAAATACAGTAATTTTGGTATTACTGATAATGATAATGAATAATGAATTTTCAAAACTCATATTTATATATTATATGAAATCAAATGTTATTGATATTCTGACAAGTAATATATTTCGAGATTATAATTTTTTATCTTAAATTATATTTATTATAAGTATTGATTTTACCAAGTATTGATTTGTTTTGTTAAATTATTTTTCATTATTTATTAAAAATATATTTGTATACAAAAAAATGTATATTTATTTTTTAATTTTCCGTGATATTTTAAATATTGTATAAAATATGCACGCGTAGAACAAAGCGTGCGTATGACGCGTGCCACCAACGCACGCGCTCATCACTTGTTTATTTACTGCCTAGTTCTACCGTTTTTGTGCAAAAATACCAAATTATCATATTTTTATTAATCATAAAGAAACAAATTTCGATTCAAATCTGGATTAAGAATAATACAAAGTAATGTACTGCTAAAACTAGCAAACGAACCAAAAATAAAGACCAGTAATGACGATGGAAAACACGTTAGAATCGCGTCAATGCTCAGACGAGATGTCAAAATCTCCATCGGAGAGCACGTATATCGTGCAAACGCCGCCCGCCTCTCCACCGCCACAACAACCAACTACTACAACTACTTATGAAGCGACGCCTCGGTCTAATAGCCCACACAGTGACACAGAAACCATGCTGGATAGCGGCGACTTCAGATCATTGGTAGCTGAACCGACATATCAGACTTTAAACGGAAGAATGACACCCCCACCTATGTCATACAATACAGGAAGCTATGCCACACTCACACCACTACAACCACTACCACCAATATCCACAGTATCGGATAAATTAGGACACGCTATAGCACCAATACATGGTGGCCAAGGTGGTGCTGCACCTGTAGCAACACTACCTGTTGGACATGGTTCGTTTGCTGGTTTTATGCAGAATACTACATTAGGGCATAATGGTTTATCTCCAGTCATGGACTGTAATGGATATCGCTCTTATGAAAAGTTAAGTGCTATGCAGGTTAGATAATATATATAAAAGATACTATATATTATATATAATAAAGTAGTAATTAAATGTTTATATAATTAATATACATATAAGAATAATATACTATATTATATAAAACTTTTTTTTTGACAGTATAATTATTCTAAAATAACTGTTTATATGTAGTTGTTTTTGTCAGGGACAATAAGAGAAATATATATATATATAAATAATTAATTCAATGTTATATTTATAAGTAATAATTAATTAATGTTTATTATGTATATATTTTAAACAATGTTTATATTTTAATATCAAAAATAGTGTTCAAAGATGCAATAATATCCAGGTTACAATGAATATTATATAACTATAATGATTATATATATATATTTATATATTGCATTATGAGATATAACGAGTAGTAACAAAAAAAACCTGTTTACCTGATTAATAATTAGTATATTTTATATGTTTATAATCTGATGCTCTAATATTACCATTATTAATATTTTATATAAATATTCTATATATATATATATATATATGTATACATACGTACATACATACATACATACTTATATACATACATACATACATGTGATATATATGATTAAAATTATATAATAATTTATGATTTTAAAATTTTATATTATTTTATCAACAACATTTTATCTTTACTTATTGTGTTTTTGTTTTATATACATTCCTTTAATATTATATATATATATATATATATTTATTATTATTTATCAACCTTACCATTATACACAGATATATATATATTCATATATTAAATTAATTTTTTGTTAAATTATATATAAATTTAGGATTATGGTCAATTTTGCCAATTTTGAGGACGTGCAAAGCCTAGGGTGCAAAGCATAGCTTATTAAAAAATAAATCGCAAACTTTTTACCAGGTATATATATAATCGACACATAAATATCAATATTTACAATTGACAATTGTCATATATCATATATATTCATTAAAGTTTAAATACATATATAAATAATATAATATTTATGAATCGATGATAAAAATATAGGTTCATTATTACAAATTATATATTATCCAATATATATTAATTAATGCTTGTAGTATCCATCAGTTATTAACCAGTAACCTTATATCATTGATATTTACATTTTAATTGTAGTATATTTAAAAATATTCTATAACTATATTTCATATTTTATGATAATACAGCCTATATTTCTCCAAATAACTACATTTATATTATGTAATATCATTAATATATCTATTAAATTGAATTAATATTAATAAATATGTTCCATATAAATTATTACACATACTGTGAAAATTATAATTAATATGGTTTTAATCAAAGAAAATTTAATTTAAAAATGATATACACAATTTCATATTTGGTAATTTTTAAATATATATATAAATTGTGTAAAATAAAATTATTTTCTAATTTATTTATTTGTTATTTAGAATTTAGTTTATGTAAAATGTAGACCTTATTTAATTTTATAATAAAACAAATTTCTATAAAGAATATATTTATTAAAAAAATATAAATGTTTTCATCCAAATAAATGGTTTTCATTAAAACAGCATTACATAATTATATAATATTGAATTATAATTTAAATATAATAAATAATTATAGGAAACCTTAATATATTATTGTTATATTATTGATTAACTTTATAATATATATTTAATATATTATCTTTTTTAATAATTACTATAATTTTTCTAGGTTATAGCAAATAGGTTTCAAGGTTCTATATTATATATTCCTTGAATATTTATTTCATAACTTTATTATATAAAATTATACAATAGAATAATATTAATAAAATAAAATCTTGAAGAATAGCTGAGTTTTCAATATTGAACTAATCTTGTTATGTTTATGTTATAAATACATTTTGTTGTGGATAAACATATTAAGGTAAATCAACTGTGTTATTATAATATTGATGGTTAATATTAAATAATACAATTTTCATTTTTTTTTAAAATAAATGTGTAGACTATTTTTTTAATATATTGATTTGAATTTTACAATATACTCTATGATATAGAATATAGAAACTAGATTATATAACATTTACTTTTGTATTTTAGTTTTAAATTCAATTTATATTCATAAAATATTAACATAACACTTGTATTTTTCTAAAATGAACATAGTTTATATGGGATATATCCTGGATGAAATACTTTAAATCATTAAATAATAATTACTATGTGTTTACAGTTTAGCAGGTAAATAAAATGTTATAATATATAAATAAAATACAATAAACAAATTATTGTTATACATTCTATTTGTTTTATTTTTCATATATTATATATTTTATATTAATATTATATAAATATTTGTTGCTTATATGGATTTAAATTATAGATATGATTAAGAGTGGAGTTTACTAAATAATTATGTTTTGAGGCACTCGAAGCCTATACTTTACATTATAAAGTGTTCTCCGCAGTTAAAATTTGTAATGTAAAGTATAGGCGATATCAGCCTCAAAACCTAATTTATATATTTATAAATATGTATTTATGTATATAATAAATTTGATATAATAATTTATTATTTTAATATAAAATAAACTATTATCTTATATTATAGATATTGTAAGAATTTTAAATTTTCCAAAATGATATTTCTATTTTCTATGTTTTCTATACCTATGTATATAAATACAATACATATGTGTAATAAACTAGATATTTGATTAATAAATTTATATATTTTGTATATAGTAATATACCATATTTAAAACTATAGTATATATTCTTATATATATATATATATATATATATATATATATATATATATATTATATATAATATATATTATATATTATATATAATATATATATATAATATACTGTTCAACAAAATAATAATTAGGTTTCGAGGTGGATATCGCTTATATGTTACATTACAAATGCTAACTGCATAGTAAAAGTGTATACATTACGATTACAATTTAACAAAATAAATAATTTAATATTATAAGTTGACTTTAATCATAAATTAAAAAAAATATTAAATAATAAATTTATTAGTTATAATATTATATAATTAATTTTAGTCACATTATCTCAGAAGCATTGTATTTGTATTATATTTTTGAAATAATTATTTTGTTTAATTTTATAAATTGTAATGTTAGTATATATATATTTATAAAATATGGTTCTAATAATGTGTGATCTTCATTAATATATTTTAATACACTTTTAATATTATAATAATAATCATGATAAATATGATAATATTGTAATGAGTCTGATTACTAATGACCAATATACTATATATAAAATAATTCATATATATATTTATAATTTGTATTATTAAAACTAATAATTATATATGTATATATATATCAAAGATTTTCCGAATGAATAATTATATATGTATATATATATCAAAGATTTTCCGAATGAAAGATGGTTCACTTGACCGATTTATTAAATAAAAACTACACTAGCGCAAATGCCAATGGTGAAATAACTAAAATCTATTTTTGGATTTGTATCTTTTTACATGTAAATTCAAAAATAATACCCTTATATATATATATACCCTTATATATAATATAATCTTACATTAAGATATTACATTAAGATATGTATACAAATTCGATATATATCAAAAAGTAAGTGTTAAAATATTATTTGGAGATATCAATAATATAATCCATACAATTTTACCGAATTTTTATAGGTCAAAAATAGATCGATTTAGTCATTGTTATTTACATGAAAACTTTCAATACCGTGAAAATTTCGTAATTTTTAAATATATTTTATAAAATATAATTCACATATATATTATAATATTAAAAGTATATTAGTCTGATAATTAGCTTAATTACCTTATGAATTAATAATATTAAATTTACCTTAAAATAATACATGTGTCTCCATCTAGTGGTTGGTGAAAAAACTATATTAAAATAATTACATAACTTAGATAGGGAGTGAACCATCTTTGCTTCGCAAAATCTTTATATATATATATACAATAATCTTTATATACAATTATCTTTATATCATTTTATAATATAATATTAATACCAACACATGTGTGTATATATCAGCATATATTTTGATTTTTATATAATACTAATACATCATGGTATTGTCAGGATAAATATTTGATATAGATTAATTTTGATTAATCCACACCTTAATGTTATACATATAAATAATTTTAATATCTATTATTAATATTTTGTTGACACTCACATGTATATATAATTGCTTTTCATAAATAATATAACTACATTTTAGTGTTTATAAATTATATTTATAGAAATGAAGTTTTTATATTTTAGTTTACACTTTATATTTTATTAATATTATTGTTAAATATTACTCAATAGCGTACATTGTTTTATTTGGTATTAATTATTGTCCCACTACAAATTGCTAGAAAATATCATTACCCGAAAATATTTCCAGAAAGTGTTGAGACACCCTTTATATTATCTTAGTATGTATAATTGAAATTAGTATTCTAGAAATATTTATATTCAATATGGCTATGAAATTAATTTATATTATAAATTAAATTCAATTAAATTCAATTTAATATATATTGGAAATTAAAATCAAACTTATTATAAATTAATAAAATAATCAAAATATATATATTTCTTACTAATTTTATATTATATATTATATATTTAAAATTTTTTTAATTTATTAACTACATATATTTAAGAATACATAGCATGCCGCATTAGTTTCTAGGTATATTTTCAATAATAGATTTCATTTATATTATAAATTCAACTTAATAGAGTAATTAATCATTTATTTTATTTTTCATATTAATTTATATATAGAAACATTTATTTTATACGTATAATTTAATAGGTATGATTCTGGGTACAGTTCTACAAAAGTAGAATTAAGTTTTGAGGTCTATACTTTACATTAAAAAGTGTTATTGTGCGGTACATGTTTAATATAAACTATAAACGATTATAACCCCCTCGAAACCTAATTATTCTTTTGTTGAACTGTTTTCTAATTAATATATAATAATATATAATATTATTTGTATCATTATTTGTATTTTATAAATTATAATATATTATTAAAAATATTATAAAAATACAAATTAAATTTTAATAATGATATAATAAAAATTATATTTTGTATTATAGAAAATGATACTTGATATGTTAATTATTATTATTACTTGATATATTTATTATTATTTAGTAATATCTTATAGTTATTTTTGCAATTAAATTAATATGATAATAATATGTATATTACTATATTATTAATATAGATATTACAATAAATTATATTTATGAAAAATGTTATAGAACAGCAAATAATTGTCCTATAACCCAGAAAATATTTTCAATCCTTAGAACCCTTAAGATATACAAACTATTATAGTAATATTACAAATTAATCCTTATTTATCCCATATTATATTGAAATAAATATTTATGAAAAGAAAATTTCCATATTGATAATTGCATAGATATCATTCTAGGGTTGGCTCAAATAATCTACTGGTTTTTTGTTGGATTCATCAGCAGCAAATAATATATTTTAATTACATATAATATTTAAAATGA
>OZ025242.1:51812861-52065361 GCA_964019155.1 Osedax fenrisi
CTTACAAAACACTAATTTTAAAATAATAAAATTTCCAGTAATTAACTAAGTTTTATTTTTAGGTCACCATTAATATATATGAAGAGATATTTAGTATGTTTAAAAAAAAGAGAAGTAATATCAGTTTTTTTTTTAAATCATAAATATTTTACTATCATTTTATTGTTATACTGTTGTATTTTGTTTATAAATGCTTATTTTTGACACTTATAGTTACTTGTATGCATCAATCCATATATCATTTTAAAGATAATATATAAAATTGACTGATTGTTATATAATATCAATTTTAATACAAAATATATTTATTTAAAAAATCATATTTACCCCTGCCCTTAAGTAAATTCATACATGCCTACCATAATTACACATGTTTCTGATACTAATAATATATGTAAACCATACAGGCAGTATTCGCACAAAGAGTTCTTTGTAGATCGCAAGGAACCCTTTCAGATCTACTGCGAAATCCCAAACCATGGTCTAAACTAAAATCTGGTCGAGAAACGTTCAGACGCATGTGGAAATGGCTTCAAGAACCTGAATTTCAAAGAATGTCATCACTTCGTCTCGCAGGTTTATAATTTCATCATTATCATTAGCATTAATATCATTAAAGTATTCCAGATATCTATATTATTTAGAAAAACATCAGATTTGAATAGCTTAAAGGGGATATGTAAAAATATTTGTAGGATTAGTAAAAATGAAAATATTGTATAACTATTTATTGGTGGAATTATTAGTGAACTAAAATACATACAAGATATATATATATATATATATCTCATTAATATTTGTATAGGTTACAGGTTATTCTAATAATAATGATAGTACATAGATTTAGTTAAATGGGATCTATACTGTATAGACTTTACATTTATTGTAATTTCATTAATATTTAATTCAATATTTAATTAATTATTACTGACATATCTGATTACAATAATCAGGCCTTTTACTCAGGTATTGCTTTAGCAAATTTATTTAACATATCATATAGAAGTGGTTCATTATTTAAAGTAATATATCATAGACTAAAGTTAGGTTTACAAGCCAAATACATTAAGATGCTTAGCCATGATGTATATTTATTATATAATATATATTCACATATATATTTTTTAATTTAATTTTTTTCAAATATGTAATCAATAAAAGGAATTAATAAAGAGATACAGATCGATCATTTAAAGAGAAATTATATTGTTTCAAGAAAGTATTATGGATGTGAATATGCATTATTTGATAACTGAATAAATTATTAGCAAATAAAGATGAATTAACAATTATTTATAAATATCAAATAATATCATTATAATAATGTATATATATATATATATATTTGAAATATATCATTATACCATATTAGCTTTATCTAATAAAATTATATATAAATATGTTCATAAATATTGTATATATAAATATATATAATAATTATTATTATAGATGAAAAATCTATACTAATTCATGCTAGGAAAGTTAACTGGAATGTAAAAAATATCAAAATAAATCATCCATATAGATTCAGTGTTATAGACCTTTTTGAATTTATGAGTATGAGATTATATAACATATCATAATATAGATTTTTTATAATATATGTTTATATTATATTATTATTACAACATAAATTATGTTTATGGCTGAATATAAATTAAGATTAATGGAATCTAAATTTACACTCTATTGGGAATCATTTTTAATTAAATGTAAAAGTTACTATGAATTAATCATCTCTGACAAATAATAAAGATACTTATAATACTAATAATTATTATGGTAATCAACCAATTATTTAGAAATATATGAAACTTATTTCAATATATAAAACTTGCTATATATTACTATCAACTATTGAAATAAATTATCTATTAATCTAGATTAAGATTAGAAAACATACAAAATGAGAATTCTTATTATTTCAAAATTTAAGAACTTTATAATAAACAAATTATCTAACATAATTATAATTAATAGGTAACATATTTTATAGAATTTATGAAAATAAACATTATTTGTAAAATTATAAATATAAAAAATTACATTTAAAAGGAATTTAATTTAATTTATTTGACTAATATTTAATTCTAATTCATACAATATTTAAAGGGATAATTTTAATATAGTTATTTTTCTAATATATTATTTGTAATTATTACCAGTATATATTAAACATATGTGACCAATGAATTTCTAGTTTAATTACTTTTTTTGTTCTAAATCTATTGAATTGGTATTGTAAATATGTTTGCAATGTAGATTTATTGCACATTACATAATATCTCATTGAATGTGGTTATAGAAATTTGAAAAATATTATTCAACGAATCATACCAATTATATAAGTATTCTAAAGCCTTCCAATAAAACGCACATTAAATACATACACACACACAAACACACACGTGTGCGTTCACAATAAAGCATGTACATACATTCACCAGAGCTACACACTAGCTATTCAACACCTAGCGCTATTCTAACATAGGTGGCGCTATAGTTTTCTCCTGGCATATACTCACAAGTGTATGTGTGTGTGTATGTGTATGCGTGCGTTGATATACACCTTGTCCTGCGGCAAATTGCACGTGCATTAATTGCAATAAATATACTATAAGAGACTGAATACTCTTATATAGTTACAAAATATAGGAGGTTATAGTGGTATGTATATTAACTACTACTACTACTACTACTACTACTACTACTAGCACCACCACCACCACTATCACCACCACCACCACCACTACTACTACTACTACTACTACTACTACCACTACTACTACTACCACTACTACTACTAATACTGCTACTACTACCACCTATACTACTGCTACTACTACCACCTATACTAACACTGCCACTGTATTTTCTAATTTACCCACCACTTATTATATTTTAATAACATTATATTAGATATAAAAATATCATTTATATCTTTAATATATTTGACCTTTATTGTGTATCATTATATAAAATACTAGACCTTAATAATATATCATTGCGCAACTCTAATTATCCTACACTAAATATCACTAATTTCATCCATCGCTAATATTACGCAATAACCTACTCGAATTGCATAATACCACTTTATTACGTAACCTATTGCATGAATTATAAACGTTCATATCCATTTATAATATGACATATTAAAATATGATTTATCAGTAGAATATATACTCACACATGCACGAATACATAGTGTTGTAGATCATTTTTAATAAATATATGATTAATAATTTGCAATATCTATAATTTGTATGTTAATGGCGCTCTTAAATTACGTTACTGATAAACATTAGGTGTATGTACTAATGACTTTCTTCTCCTCGTCTTTATAACAGGTTGTTACGTGGATACAACTAATAATGGCCAGCCAATGGATACCGCAGACCTGTATGGTTAATATTTCATTGCATTTTAATATCATATATTATTCAACAATTTATTACCACTATTATATATATAGTATACTATATATATATATACTTTATAATAGTGGTAGTAAATTATATATAATAGAATGTTGGAAATAACATGATTTGCTCATATTTATATTAGGTGTAGTAATTTAGTTATATAATTAATATACAATTCATCATGTTAATATTCATTAATATTCATTAATAATTTATTAATATGGTACTATGATTACTTTCTTGATAATAATGTATATCTGTTTGTCTACATTATTGTTATTATTATAGAAACCGCTATTTTGTAAATAACATTCATGTTATACCTGCATATCTTTTGTTGAAGCTGTCAGTAACAATACCACTCATGCGCGCGCATGTTCATACATATTGAAATAAAGGCATGTTAATATCACTGCCATCGCGTGATAAAAGTGCATCAACCTCTTGTTTTTATATACAATGTTCAATTCGTACACTGTTTATAAATATGATTTCGATACACGTGTACACAGCAGCATGGCAGTACGCGTATTAACTCGACTGTGTGTGTGTGTACCGGTATATAATCAAGCCTAGTGATATTCAAATAGTCACCTTTGTTCAATGTGGAACATACGTAACCCCGGTGTGGCTGGCACGCGCACAATCACACCGTGTGTACGTGACGTAGGCATATGGTCGGCTATGTGTTTCTTTGTATATGTTCTATAGTAGATGTGTATGATCTGTGTGCATAATGCTGTGCTCTATGTCTTGCACCAATCATTGATACAACGCTAACGCTAATCTCTCTCTCGCTGACACGTTATTTCATTGTTAATTTAATCTGCT
The DNA here is from genome assembly GCA_964019155.1 of Osedax fenrisi. NCBI lineage: Eukaryota > Metazoa > Annelida > Polychaeta > Sabellida > Siboglinidae > Osedax > Osedax fenrisi. The sequence goes on from OZ025242.1 coordinate 51,817,118, forward strand.
TTTTATCAGATTCTATTTTATGAGAATAAACGCCCTACTAATACCACGCTGATATATACCGCGTGTGTATATCGTACAACAGATGATGATAGCCATATTCGAATAGCATTATCACTATCATCTGAATTTATCTTTTTATCTAGATATAAATACATAGTATTTTTTATTTAATTATTTATATTATAATAATTATCGATTATAAGTTAAATAATATTATTACAAAAATAATACATTAGCAACTATTAAATAATTATTAAATACTTTATTTTTTTAAATAAGTTGTACAATAAGTAAATTGTTATCAATAAGTAACAAATTATATAAATAATTAATAATTTAATTAATTTCTAAAATGATTTGCTTAATTATTATCTGCATATTAATGCAAATACTAAGTTAATTTAGTCAATAGTCAAATAGTTTTAATCTTCTTAAAACAAAAGTAAAGTGAATACCTGAACAGAAGTAAACTGTTGTATAGTGTGGTACGAATATTATAATAATAATAATTGTTAATTGTTATTATCACACCGTTTAGCTTCTGACAATGCATGTAATGATGTTATTTATTATTTAAACAATATTTAAATTGCTTATTAATTATTATATGTATATATATATATTTATGTATAACTTTACTATATATGATCATATATTCTATGTATTATCATACTGTCCCATTCAAATGCCATACTACACTTTTTCTATGCCTGTTTTTTAATAGAAAACAACACAGCCTAAATAGCATCTCTATACCCCCCTCACACACATGCATACATAGAACACCTATACACGCGGTTTCCACTCTACCTTGATTACATACGTAATGTATAACACCTATAAACACCACGCTAATGCTAACACTGAACGCACGCACGCAAACACGCTGGAACGCACGCACGAACAGCACATCAGCAATGCTCGCTACCTGTAATCTCATACTGGGAACCGTTACCACCGTTTTATGCGTGTTCGTGTGTGTGTGTGTGTGTGCGAGCGTTCGTTTGTGCTAGCATGGTGTGTATCCGCATCGTGTGCATAATGTATGAGTTCCACCTACTCTGGCCTGTACATATGCTCGTCTATGCATTATATATACGCGATACACTCTCTTTCTCTCTCGTTAACCACACCTATTGCACACACCGATCGCACTCGCACACGTGTGTGATATCACCTATTTCTTTATTGTGTTTTATTCTCCGTCTTTTTTACGAACGTGACATGCTATTGTTTCTAAAACAACGGCGAAAATACATTACATGATCTTACGTATAATTAGTAGTTGACCATTGTACGTGCATGCTATAGTACTACGTTTTATATGCATCATTATATTGTACATGTGTGTGTGGTATTGTACATGTGTGTGTGGTATTGTACATGTGTGTGTGGTATTGTACATGTGTGTGTGGTATTGTACATGTGTGTGTGGTATTGTACATGTGTGTGTGGTATTGTACATGTGTGTATGGTATTGTACATGTGTGTGTGGTATTGTACATGTGTGTGTGGTATTGTACATGTGTGTATGGTATTGTACATGTGTGTGTGGTATTGTACATGTGTGTGTGGTATTGTACATGTGTGTGTGGTATTGTACATGTGTGTGTGGTATTGTACATGTGTGTGTGGTATTGTACATGTGTGTGTGGTATTGTACATGTGTATACACATATATGGTATTGTACAATGTACAATGTACATGTGTATGCTATTGTGAATATGGTCGTAAAGTGAGGCCACCTAATATAATACCAACTGTCAATGTTACTTTGTTCGTATCAAAGTATCAAAATGACCGTTATTATTCTCTGCTATTAAAGTAATGCATCTCAACAACTTATTATACATATGAATATTGTTATATTTATATGTAAAACTTATAATCTGCTGCAATTTACGAATCATATATATATTGTTAGTAAAGCAACGTAATATCATTAATAATGGTAATCACATCACTGATTTCAATTAGCCGTCGTCTCACAAAGAAACACTATTACGTAATAGTTGTAGACCATCGGTACAGTTATCGAAAACCAGTAAATGCTGATTTCACGCTTATTGCAAGCCGGAAATGATTTCTTTGATGAAATACTAATAGCTCTTATTGAACCTACTACTACTACTACTACTACTACTACCACTACTACTACTACTACTACTACTACTACTACTACTACTACTACTACTACTACTACTACTACTACTACTACTACTACTACTACTACTACTACTACTACTACTACTACTACTACTACTACTACTACTACTACTACTACTACTACTACTACTACTACTACTACTACTACTACTACTACTACTACTACTACTACTACTACTACTACTACTACTACCACCACCACCACCACCACCACCACCACCACCACCACCACCACCACCACCACCACCACCACCACCACCACCACCACCACCACCACCACCACCACCACCACCACCACCACCACCACCACTACTACTACTACTACTACTACCACCACCACCACCACCACCACCACTACTACTACTACTACTACTACTACTACATATATTCACCTATCATATGTACAATATAGAAGACAACATATTATAGTTATATAATATACGAAGCCTATATATATATTTATATAAGCGTCACTCATTGTATTTTAATGATGGGTTAGGAAAGGAAACGATTAGCGAACACACACATACACACACACACACACGCATGCAATCGCATACATACACGCGCGCCCACACACATGTATATCGGTACATCACACGGATATCACCATATGGTAGCGATTTTCTACAAGAGAAATAACGTGTTCTTAGAGACAGTCACTACCACCATCACATCGGGCATTGTTACTATGCGATGAATCACTCACCGATGACTCACCCAATGACTCACCACGGTTACCATATACGTATGTACGGTGGCAGTGTTTAAAACAATACACGCCTTACCCGTGAACGTCTCTGTATGATTAACACGATGATATCGTTATGACTATTATACTTTACAGCATCATAGCAATGTGATACAGCATGTATACACTATTAGTCTGTCGTACGTATGAAAACTACTAGATGATATAATGCATTATGTGTTTATTATGATTATTGTTCAAGTTATTTATCTTAACAATATGTTTATAATGAATATAATATAATATATTATTAGCAGTGGTAGTATTAGTGGTAGTGACAGTGGTAGTGGTATGGGTGGTAGTAGTGAAAGTGACAGTGGTAGTGACAGTGGTAGTGGCATATCGTATCATATAACCTAGTTATCATTGATAGTCATACTTACGTAATATGTAGTAGACTGACTGTGGTAGAAGGGCGGAGGAGAAGAAGAAGGGCGGAGGAGGATTAGGTTCATTGCGTATTCATTGTTTGTATTTGTATAATACCACAGTAACACATTGAACAGCGGCGACGGCAGCAGCAGCAGCAGCACACACGTACACTATGTACAGGTAACAGCTATAGTAGGTGTAATGGTAGTGGTGACAATGTTGCATGTCATCTACCATTCAAGTAATATATACGTGTTTAATGAACTATTATTGTGTTTATCTAGTAACAGTAATTGTACTATTATAATAATGAAATAAGCATTCTAATTCTAATTATATGTATATGTGTATATGACCCAGTAATATTGATCATTATAATTATAATTAATCATTGATACAAGTATTTTATGAATAAAAAGTGGCAAATATTGTACTAAACAAAATAAGATACTACATTAAAGTGCACCTAGATACCTATAACGTAATGAGGAGGTGGGGCAGAGCTAGTGTACCACCTGACCACATGCTATGTTCAATAGCTTATATGTTCAATAGCTTACTTCATATCGTATACGTTATAATGTTAATGATTAATGCAGTGCGTTGTTACTATGTGAACGTGATGATGAGGGGGGGGGGTGAGTCACTCGTAAGTGTGTGTGTGTGTGTGTGTGTGTGTGGGTAACCTATCACATGTATTATGTAATCACGTATACACACACACACATACATATATATATGTGTGTGTATATTATGATAATATTACTACTACCACGGCTTCCTTTCATTTTATAAACACATACACACGTATACATATAAATAGTATACAGATAAGTTATTCGTGTATACTGCGTGATACTACAAGCGCTTATGAACATAGTAATAGGCTACTACTATATCGGCTAGCTTGCACCACTCATTGCACCATAGCATCTGACATATCACCAAGTAAGCTAAATAGTCCGCGCCGTATTATTAATATCATTGCGATAAATTAGATATACTGCCATCACCAGTTCAGCGTGTGTGTGTGTGCGTATGTGTGTGTGTGTGTGTGTGTACAGGCCATGCTTTCTATACTGCCGCAGCGATATCTGCTGTGTCTATAGGACATGCCCGTCCGTCCTATATAGGCGATGTCTGGTGGACAGCATGCGCTGCTGCTGCTGAGGTGTATAGGTTTAGTTATATGCGGTTATATCAACGTCCACCGTAACCTCTATTATTCTATTGTCTAATTTACGATATTGTTATAGTCCGTCGCGATAAACAATTATCTGTCTCCACCACCGTTAATATCACTGTCACGTGGTAATCACCGCACCCCCCCACACCGCATCCCCACACACACACACATACGCTGCAGCACCGCTATAGCAGTACGTGTTTATTATTTGTATTATATTTTATTTGTAATACTGATATTTAAAAATTTCGATATTTGTTGATATAATGATATTAACATTATGTTGAAACACTGAGACGTGCATTTATAATCTCCACTTTCCCCTACTAACTGTATACGTATACATATACACACACACATATATACGTGTTTATATATAATCTCGCTGATTCTCTGCATTTCTCGACCGTTCTTCCTTCCTCCACGTTTCCTCTACGTCATATTCTCCCGCGACTCGATTCGTGACTTCGCATACTAAATAGTCTAGGGAACTAGGCAACCTATACCCCCTCCTCGCCTCCTCTTCCTCCTCCTCCTCCTCCTCTCTTCCTCCTACTACTCATACTACTCCTACTACTACTACTACTACTACTACTACTACTCGTTCTCCTTGATCATCATCGTAACCGTGAACTAGTGATGATGTACAGTCACGTGTGTAAGTATGACGTCATGCCACACAACCAGCATTCTGTCGTTAGTGATCACTTATTACCATTCATTAATATATACTCATTAAATAAATAATAATTAATAATAACCAACACATCTAATACAATTATCGACACACCCACAAACATACATCGATAATTGTTTATATACGTGTCTATTATATATTATTGCGTATTATTATATATTATATAACAGATTATAAATATCACTATAACAAAAGTTTTCTAAGTAAATAGTGACGTGCTATGTAGTAAGTTTTTGAATTTTAAGATTCATTTATGTTCCCGAGTTTATAATAAAGTGTCCACCCCTTCATATGTCGTATATTATCACACCATATAATGGTATATATTTATACCATTCTCTTGGGATTCAATACAACATTGGAACAATACTACGCCTACTATGCCAACTGTTGTTTTGCATGTTAACACGCTACACAAACTTCACGGATACTTAATTACACAATACTATAGTATGTTAAACCGCCACACCAATCTGTATTATAAAGTCCTGTTAACCTGTTATCATTGTAGTATCGCTAGCAACTAGTATAGTATCACTTTTTACACTTTCTCACATTATATTATAAAGTATCAGTTGTTTAATTTGTATACATATATACATAATCGAATATACCTAATAAATATACAATTTAAATCTGGAAATTGAATAAAGCACGTGTATTGTTTGTGTAATAATATTATCCCTATTATCTCTTATCTAATGGTGTTATCTCTTATCTAATGGTGTTATCAATATAGCATTCGTTTTGTATATTTATAAATAATTTAATATACATCAATCATATCTACTATATACATGTATTGATGTTGGTATGCATTATACAGGTGTTACTGGACCACATGCATTGAAAGACCCCCAATTAAGTTAGTATACACAATACACCTATAGATATCATCTCTAAATATATAATCGTGGTTTACATGTCATACATATGTATCTGTTTTAAAATGATAAAACCAACGCAGTGTATATATTTACTATATGAATGTCTTGAACAATACTTTGAGAGCGTGCTACCACGAATACTGCACACGCACAACATGCATGCATGCACATCGCCTTTATATTATTTGTATTATTTGTTTACATTGGTAATGATTTCATCAAACAATACACTAGTAGTAGTGTATGCTATAGAATTTCATATCAAAAATGTCTATCAATTTACTAATTATATTTTTATAAATCCATCAAATTATATTATAGTATTAGAATATAATATATATATATATATATATATTTTTATTTATTTTATTTTAAAATATTTTATTGACTACAAAATCACGTGGTGGTTATGGGCGTCATGAGAAGGAAACAAAAATAAAATAAATAAAGTACAATAAAAATAAAGGAAAAGGGAGGGTAGGTTACAATGTTAATAGGTGCGTGGAGAGTTTACATTTAAATAGTGACAAGGATTTCAAACACCTAATGTCATATGGTAGAGAATTCCAGTATTTTGGAGCTACCACAGAGAAAGCAGATTCAGAGTGAGCAGAGATAGTCGAGCGTTGCACAATTTTCATCGTGTGACATTTCCTGCTAGCTCGACTAAGGGTATGCATACTGATCAAGTCAGCTAGGTACTCGGGAGATCTAAGATGTATCACCTTATGGGTGATGCATAGTAGTCTGTACCTGCAGAGATATCTAAACTTAAGCCAGCCGAGTGATCGCATTAGAGTCGATATTGATACTATTGAAGAGAACTTCAGTTTATATAGGGTGCGTATAGCACGTCTTTGTATCTTCTCAAGTTTAAGCATAAGCTTTAGGGGTAGATTGCATAGAAGTGAGCAGCAGTATATGAGTCTACTGAAGACTAGCGAGTGTATTAGACTTTTAGTCATTGAAAAAGTCAATTTATTACGTGATTTTCTAATATTGTAAAGAAAATAGTTGGCATTGCGAATCATTATAGATATGTGGTCAGAGTAATCTAGGTGGGAGTTGATGGTGAAACCAAGAGTTGTTATGGATTGTGATGTAGGGAGGGCTAGTAGAAAGGGGTGGGTGATGATTAGGGGGCAGGTAGGTCTGGAGATAATTATGGTGTCAGTTTTGGTCATGTTAAGTGATAGGGAATTATGGGAGAACCAGTCAGTAAGTTCTGTGAGGCAGTTAAAAATAGACAGTTGAATTGAGTTGGAGTCACAGGAAATGGGAAAAGAAGTATAAATTTGTAGATCATCTGCAAAGAGATGGTAGTGGATGTAAGGATATTTACGAAATATGGATTGTATGGGTAAAATATAAATAATAAAAAGTAAAGGACCAAGCACGGAGCCTTGTGGAACACCATGAGTGCTGATAAACGGGGTAGAGAAGGATGAATTAATTTTCACAGAAGAGGACCTTAAGGAAAAGAATGACATAAACCAGCTGTGTACTTGACCATGAATACCGATTTCGTTGAGTCGTAAAGAAAGAATATCATGGTTTAGAGTATCAAAGGCACTGGATAGGTCAAGTAACACAAGGTAGCACGGGGCTTTGTTGTCAAGGGATATTAGTAGATCATTAATGATAAGATTCAGTGCTGATTCAGTGCTCCGATGGGGTAAGTAAGCACTTTGAAACTTATCAATAATTGAATTGGTAGTGATATAGTGAATAAGTTGAGCAGATACAATTCGCTCTAAGGTCTTAGAGATTGATGAAAGCTGGGAGATGGGTCGATAGCTCGACAGGTTCGAGTGGCTAAGGGTAGTTTTTTTTATAATTGGGGTGATATATGAGTGTTTCATAGACTTTGGTACGATCGATGTAATAAGGGACGCATGAATGATCATTGTTATGGGTTCAATTAGCAATGGCGAAAGGGTACGAAGTAAAGTAAGCGGAATAGGGTCGAGTGGAGAATTGGATTTTAGGGATGCCATTAGAGAGAGCACATATGGACGAGTAGGGAGAGTGAAGGAGGACCAGTGATTATGGGAAGCTAGTGAATATGAGTTGAGAGTGAGGATATCAACATTCACATTGGGGAGAGAAGCTATGATGTTCGATACTTTATTCTGGAAGAAATTAGCAAAGGAGGAGCAGAGGACTGTATCCGGTTGGTCAGGAAGGTGCCTGGGTTTTGATTTACCTACTAAGGTGAATGATAGGTTGTAGGCTTGCTTAGATGAGGTGCCATATTTACAAAGCAAGTTAGTAAAGTATGATGATTTAGTGGATAGGAGTTTTTTCCTGTATAATGAGCGACATACTTTAAAGGAACACAGGTCTGAGTTCATTTTAGTAGAAGCATAAATGGACTGTAGACGACGAAGTGACTTTCTCATATTAGTGAGTTCAGTGTTGAACCAGGGGGATTTGGGATGATTACGGTGGGTAAGAGTAATTGAGGGAGCATAAAAGTCAAGAGAATTAGATAGCGCCGTGTTGAAGGCGTCAAAGAGAGTGTCAGGATCAGAGAGCGGAGATGTAATATTATTCATATGATCAAACACGGAGTCAACAAACAAGGGTTGATTTATAGAGGAGATGTTTCGAAAGTATCTTAGAGGTCGAGTATTGTGCACTACTGATAACTGTAAATCAAATAGGATAGCGAAGTGATCAGAGATTAGAGTGCTTTGTGTGGGAGAGGAAATTAAATTGGAGTCAGATGGAGATAAAACAAGATCAATGATGTTACCATTAGATATAGTTGGGAAATGAATGTGTTGTGTTAAGGAGTGCTCAAAAATAAGTTTCTTAAGAGAAAGGGAAGCGTGATTATCAGTATTCACTTGAATATTAAAGTCACCAAGAATAATTGTGTTGTAAGAAGACATGGATTCTAAAATGGTAGAGAGATCATTAAGGAAAGACCGAATGCTGGATGATGGTGGGCGATAGATGATTATAAACACAATGGTAAATAGGGAGGGGAACTGAATGTCACATATCAGCATTTCACAAGAGGAGAAATTAGGGGTGGAAGAGGAAATAAGTTTGAGCTCAGTGGAGAACAACAGGGCAAGACCACCACCACGGTTAGGTGTGGGTCTGTTAGCGAGTAGTAATGTGAAGCCATTGGGAGTTAATTGAGATGCTAAAGCAGAGTCATCATTTGTAAGCCAAGTCTCGGTGATAGCCGATATGGAGCAATTAGAGTCAATGATTAATTGAGTGATTAAATCTACTTTATTCCTGACTGATCTCGCATTGAGGAGTAGAAAGGAGTAGTTATTGGGAGAGTATGTATTTAGTCAATTCGAAGGTTTAACATTAGTGCGGGAGGATTTACAGAAAGAGTCATAGGATTTAGACCAAGACTCAATCTCAACATCAGTAGGTAGGTAGGGATTCGATTTCCAGTCAATTCTACCAGAGGTGAGGGGGGATCGAAGTTGATAAGTAAGGGTTCGTCTATTAAATACACACTTTAGGTCATGACAGTGGGCTTTCGATGCATGGAAGAGAATTCGACCAGCCTTGATGGTTGGAGGGTCAATATATTGACGTATGAATAGAGATTTATAGGTAGATGACTGAAGTAGTGACCTAGAGTTAATAAGGGTATCGGTTGCACATGACGAAGATAATACTAGGTTGGCATAGTGAGAGATGAAGGAGTAGTCAGTGATGGTGATGGGGTCTAGTTAAAGGTGGGCAAATAGTGATTTTATGTAGGTAAGGTTTCTGTCAGCAGGTAGGATATGCTCAATGATTATTGATGGTTTGGAAGCGCAGGAGTGAATAGTGGGTGGATTAAGTAGGGTGGAGGTAGAAGGGGATGGAGGTAAATTTGATTTGACAATGGCAGAGAATATACAATATACATATTATATAATTTAAGAGCATCATATATATATATTAATATTTAAAATGTTCATTATAAGTGCTATATGTATAATACTTGAGGATCGTACACTGTACTTGTTATAAAGCAGGTTCACATCACGGGAATCACTAGAAACATACATACACCATTCTCTAACTATAGCTATGGATCATAGCTTCATAGCTGCATTCATGCTAGCACGCTGCGTTCATGCTAGCACGCTGCGTTCATTACTGTTGTAATAATAGACTGCTTGCGAATATGCTACTACCATCCTACTATGTATTTACTTTTGCTCATTCATATATACATATATATATATATATATATATATATATATATATATATCAAATAAATATATTATATGTATGCACATATTTATATATATAAATATATATTTATATATATATGAATATATATATATATATATTAATATTAAATTGGTAAATATATTTTGATCAACAAATCAACGCCCGGAACACAAGTCAGAAATCGTGTCGGTAGTCAGGTGATATCCGGTGTTCATTGTTTGGCCGTCATTGTGAAATTAAAAGCATCCCTATCACCTTAGCAACGCGCATAAATAAAGCGATCGCGCCGTCATATTATTAATAGCAGTCACTAATTGCACTGGTTATACCTGCATTACTGGCACTGCTAGTAGTAGGTGGAGTAGTAGGTGGGTATTAGTAGTAGGTGTAGTAGTAGTAGTAGGTGTAGTAGTGGTAGTAGTAGTAGTCAGATAGTAGTAGTAGTGGTAGTAGTAGTAGTAGTAGTAGTAGTAGTAGTAGTAGTAGTAGTAGTAGTAGTAGTAGTAGTAGTAGTAGTAGTAGTAGTAGTAGTAGTAGTAGTAGTAGTAGTAGTAGTAGTAGTAGTAGTAGTAGTAGTAGTAGTAGTAGTAGTAGTAGTAGTAGTAGTAGTAGTAGTAGTAGTAGTAGTAGTAGTAGTAGTAGTAGTAGTAGTAGTAGTAGTAGTAGTAGTAGTAGTATACCTATATGTGTATTAGTATTAATTCCTTGTGGTTCATCTAAATCCAATATGGCCATTAATTCTTATTAATTCGCTTCTAACTATTCTAACTTATGCTTTTCATATTATTTTAGTTTATTAAATTTTCATTATTATTTCTTGCAAATATTTATTTTCATATTATATCATATAAATATATAGTTATAATTAAAAATTTATATTTGAAAGTAATCATTAAATATCCAATTGGATATAAATTGTATATAGTTAACTATGATATGTGTTTACTATAGGTATATACTTCACAGATTGTTACATAAATTATAATTTATCTAAATTGTATATAATAATAATGATAATATGTGTTTTATATATTATGAATTATATATATATATATATATATATATATATAAATCATGTTTTATAGGTTATGTATTTACAAACATTAGTTTTTAAAAATATGACATTGGAAATTGTATATAATATAACTAATTATATATACATGTATTTGCACACCTATGAATACACACACACACACACACACACACACACACACACACACACATACACATGATACCATTGTTATGCAATAGGTATACACTTATATATTCTAGTGTAAAGCACATAATAAGACTTTTTCTTATCCTACCATTTCATTAGTTGTATTAATACAAGTTATATAATCTATTTTGTACATATATGATGTAATTCTTATTATATTCATATATAATATATTCATGGAGAAAATATATCATATATGTATAACAATATTAAATTACAATGAATGTAATATTAATATATTATAGTTCTATTCATCTATTTTGAATTAATATATTGTATATAAAACATGTATATCCATATGATAAATGTGTATACCATTGTTTTAGTAGGATGTCCCATGGATGTATTCTCGGAACAAGCTGTAGGAGCAGCATCCATGATCATGAATTCTTCACCTCCTCGTTAGTACCTCGTCATATCATTTATTAATTAAGTATAACAATAATATATATATAATATATATATATATATATATATATATATATATATATATATATATATATATATATTATTTATATAGCCAATATTAGTTTCATAGAATATACACTATTTTTTATATTTATAAATAAGTATATTATAATTATTAATTAAATATATAATAATATACATGTGTATTATATTATATATATATATATATATATATATATATATAATATATATATAATTATATATATATATATATATATATATATATATATATATATATATATATATATATATATATATATATATATATACATACATACATACATTATATGTATTATGCTTTAATAGTATTCTATCTATAATATATTTGTGCATATTTCTTATATATTAAATTAACACTGTTATATGCTGTACATGTGTTCTACAACATGCATACAGGAAATGTTCATATCAGAATATTACCAGGAAACACTTATATATTATATATATATATATATATATATATATATATAATGCCAATGAACATGTCCTTGTCATAGAATTTGGTACAAGATTAATAGTATACAGAATATTGTTTTATATCCTATGCCTAGTATGAAAGCATTGTAAATTTTAAGATATGTGTTTTTTATTTGTTTATCCATGTATATCACTGAATCAGAGATAGAGATAGCTATGGATTATTTAGTTTGTATAATAAGCCCCATATACATATAATTTAATCACCAATTATATTATTCTATATTATTCTATATTTACAATTCACCATTTTTTTATATACAATGATTCTAAATACATTATCACTAATTTGAAGTCATGCTTATTATAGTATGTGATGTATGAAATATATACATTCTGTTGTGGGTATAATTGCATAGAATGCATGAATGATACACATGCATATAGGCACCTAACTACAAATCACTAATAATGACCAATGGTTTAATAACATAATTAGCTTATCTTGACAACAAACATATGTGTCAACCTTTAACCTTTTGTATGCATCATGTGTTGTGCAGATTATCATATCATTGATATAATAAAGGAACAATAGTAAATAGTGTAAATGCCATATTAAATATTATTCTTCTATTATAAATAATAATATGATTAATATAAAATTATTTTATTAATATAACATACCTATTTTCACAACTCATCTCATCATAAAATAATCGGTTATATCATCCTTTTTGTAAATTAACTTATTAATTTATATATATTTACAATTTAATATTTATTTATGATAATAATAAATTTTATTCTAATTAAAATTGATTGATAAAATAATCAATTAATACATATTTAGCCTACATTTCAGTAATAAGTTATAATACATAAATGTACATTTATATATCATAGAAATCATATTAATTAAATATATATATATATATATATTGATAAAAATGTACAAAGTGTCATATCAAATACAGATTTTAGTGCACCAGCTAACATTATTTTAAATCAAGCATATCTATTTAAGAGACATGTTTAAAACCCATCGATATAAAGAAAGGTAAAAACCAGCTATTTAAAAAATATACTTTCTTTATATCGATGTTTTACTCTTGTATTTGCAAAATGTCCATATTTCAAATAATATATCTTATATAATATGTATATATATATTGTAGATTTTATACTTATATACACATAGAAAGTATATATTTATAATACATACTCATATATATAAATACATGAATACATATATATCCCATATATAATATATACTAAGTTAAATATACATATTATCATATAATACATTTGTTTCTGATGTCATGCTATGCTTACATCTGTCACACACAAGTGATAAATGTGTTCATTAAACCTTATTTAAATATAAAGATTTCAATTTTATCTCAGCTGCTATTGTATTTTATATGTTCTTTTCATAAATATATGTTATAATAATATAATATTTATAATATATATTATGTTATATATATGAATGAATCAATCAAATCAATTTATACAACATACTATGTATATCATATCTATGGAGGATAAGTGAAAGGCCTTATTTGGTCGATACCTCCAATAATTTCATGTACAGATTAACATATTAGTAAAAGTAATAATATAATAATGATTCATATGTTAGCATTCGTTGTAATATAATTAGTAAATTAAACAATAAAATAGAAGATACATATATATATATATAAATTAATAAAAAATAATAAAACACTGTTTATGAAAATATATAAGTATATCAAAATGTATTAAAATTAAAATATATACATATATATATTAAATGTATTTGCATTGTTTATATATCAATTATTATAGTATAATGAATAACTTGTAATAACTTGTACAAATAATTAATTGTTGATATTATTTATTATAATAAATTTATTATGAATAATTATTCATAGTTATTTACATGTTTAGCATATATTACATATTTATTTTAGATAATAAAATATATTATAGTTATTATTATATAATAATAACATTTTTAAGCCTATTCTAATTTTTTTATAAAATCATTATAGAACTATTTAGCAATGTTACATTTGAAAATATATATATGTAATATTTAGAATTTTTGAAAAATCACATAAATACTTGTTAATTTTCCGAAAAGATTATTCCTAAATTATATTAAATTTCTGAATACATATACTTGGTATATCGTATTAATGTTAAATCGTAAATTTTTCTATAATTTACGAATTATTATTATCTTATGCTACAGTATGTATAAAACGTAAAGACGATTCTCGTACTAAACATCCTGACAATGCAGAACATATCGGTATGATGAATAGCGATGTTCCGACTCCTAAGAAGCCTCGACTTGTTTTCACCGACATTCAGCGAAGAACGCTACTCGCCATTTTCAAGGTCCTTATTTTAAATATGAAACACAATTTACTTTCTAATAATCATTGATTGATAATATACATTAAGGTACCTTTAACTTTATATTTATAAACCCAATTATATCACAGGAAACAAAAAGACCGAGTAAAGAAATGCAGGCCACAATTGCAGAACAGTTGGGATTAAAGGTATGCAATGATTATATGATATGATTACTTTGAACTACGTGCACCTATTTCACGTCTTCACTTACAGGTATCCACTGTGGCTAATTTCTTTATGAATGCCAGACGTCGATCGTTTGATAAATACCAAGAAGACCCAACAGCTGAAGATATGAACAGCGCCATGTCAGGAATGATGCATCATTCAGAACACGATACTCGTAGCCCACTACACGTTTAATACCGCCCACATCTCACATTACCACCACCACCACCACCAATACCATCACCACCATCACCATTACCACACCTACAACACCAATCATTCCGTATATTTTCTGTATTATGAAATACATTCCAATATTTATTATTTATTTAATTACCGACATTTATTGTGCAATCGAGCGGAAATTTTTTATTTATACACAGTCATTATTTATTGAAACATGCAAAATCAAGCGTACACGTGTTACGTTTGCATGCTTTTATTTTGGTTACCTCATCTAGTCATATTTTACATTCCTTATTTGTTATTACGATACAGTTAAAGTTTCTAACTATTTCGTTCTAGTCATCATCACCTCTCTAGTCCATTGTGTAGTCATTTGTTAGACATTCGCAACCGTCGTGCAATATATTAATACTACTACTATAACAATTACTACTACTACTACTACTACTACTACTACTACTATTACTACTACTACTACTACCTATACTAATATAATTATTATTTTTTATTATTATTATCATCATTATAGTCATTGAGATATGCATTGTATGTATGTATATATTTATATGCATCGAGGTCTGAACACATATTCTTTTGTTGTATTCAAGATTTCGATGAATTCTGCGGTCACTTTTAACCAACACCAAATATAAGTATCGTAGTTATGCAATTTTATATTATTATAAACGTTGTCATTATTATACTTTGCAGCACTTGATGCTAATATAGCTACTACTATACATCCTACCACCACTACTACTACTACTACTACTACCATAACTTAAACTACTAATACTACCATCGCACTACCACTATTACTACAACTGATACTAATTTACTGTTACTGCTACTATTGGTTAATATGAGAAAAAGAGAAATTGAGAGTAGATCGCCTTCACCCCGCGACCTTGACCTTAATGTCATGATCGTATTCTGCTCAAGGGATAATTTGGGTGCTTGCAAACATTATATGATGCACTATGATGTTCATAGTTTACACATGTTACATAATATTAAATATCTCTATGGTACATTCAGTTTTTTTTTTTGATTTGTAATAAATCATGTTTGCTTAAAATGATTTCTGTTCTATTTATTTCAACAACTTATTTATTGTGTTTCTTTATTTATATATATATATATATATATATATATATATGAAATGCAATTCCACCTGAATTAAATATTTAAATGTCAATCAATATTGCCCTTTTGTCATTCTATAATGTAACATATATCTATTAAATATATATAATTTTTATACATATTATATATATATATATACATCTGATAATGCTCAGTAAATATTATGTGCATAATATATGTAGTATGATAAACCATTTAAAAATAATTTTATTGAAAATTATACAATATATTAATATCATAATAAATATACCAACCATATTTAATTCAGTTTTCTAAATAAAATATAGAAATAAGTTATTTCAATTCACTCAAATAATTTAAAATTAAAACAATTCGTTTTATATTCAGGATAATATTGCAGGAGTAAAATATAAAAGTGAGAATTTAGTTGACTTGAATGTTAAGTCGATTCCAGTAAGTAGTAATATTAATATTGAAGCAATGTTGAATATTTGTGATTTAGAATAAAAGGCCAGTATTAGTAACAAGTTATAAATTTACTTATATTTTGTATTATATAATAAATATTTAAGTAATAATTTTAATAGTCACATTTTTATTTCCAATTATATAATAAGGTATTAATATAATATAATAATGTAAAACTATATTCATAATAATTTTCAAATATGTAAATATATTAAATGTAGTTTTTATCCATTTTACAGACAAATCATATATAAGTTTATTATGGAAATAGATTAAATTAAATAACTGAACCAACAAGAATAAACATTGTAAAAATAAATAATTATTAAGAGATAGAAAAATAATCATGAGATATCTGAGATGAATAGAACATATAAATATGATGGTTTTAAAGTCTACTTATTCTATTATATGGGCTATAGGTTAAATTATACTTTTGTAAACAAATAAGATTTTATACTATAGTGAAAGAAAGTTGATAAATTGAAATAATTTTATATAATGAAATAAATGTTTGTATAATTATATTTGTATGTTATTTTCTATATTTTAGATTTAATATTTAAAACTGAAATTTAGAATCGAAATATGTTATTTTCTATATTTTAGATTATAATAATATAAGTTTGAAAGTATTGTTTTTAACTTGATATCAATATATCGAATACTTTATATTTTATTATGGAATCTATATACACAATTAACTATGTAAGTTTAAATATATATAATTATATTTATACAATTGGTCTTATACTTTAAAAGCGGTAACAAATATTAATAATTTCTAAATAATGTAATTCTTTAATTTTTCAACTTATTGATGTTCTATATAATTTGTATCTTATGTTAACAATTGCATATTACTAGATACATTTAATATCTATCTATATATATATGTCATGATGATGGTTATTAATGAAAAAATTTCAAAGATAATACAGAATATGAAGTGTAAAATATAAATTTGTGCAATGGAAATAATTTGATTATATAATAATTCAATTTAAAACAAAATTTGCAAATATTATTTATCATACTGTACTATATATTCTTAACATTATAAAGTATATATATATATAAAACATGAATCTGGAAAACATAATATATAAGATTATTATTGATATTAAAATTCTAAATAGAATAGAAACTGTAATCTAAAACTGAATCACCTATTAATTATATCAGATGTAAAATATAACAGGTACATATTTGTTATGGTATTCATCATGGTGTATATAAATGTATAATAAATCATATATACTATAATGGAATATAACGATTCATAAAAAAGTAAGATGATATAAGTGATACCATCTTATATATCTAAGGTGTGTACAAATATTATATATGAGTTTATTATTTTGAATAGAGAAAATGTTAATAAGTATAAGTTAATATGGTAAAATATCGATGGATAATCTCGCATACTTAGTTATATCCCTAATATTTGTTACATTTTCGAAAAGGTTTGTAATTTATTTACGAATTGTGAATATTATTGTAAAAAATTTACCAAGTTTGCCAATTTCTGTATATTTAAAAAAAATATTTGAAAATAATATACGCAAAAATTATAAGAAAATATTACGCAAAGTTTGTATATTTTTTGAAAATAAAACACTAGTTTGCAAAATATTTAAAAATTATTTTCCCAAATAATAGGAAGAGTTTGTATATTTTTGGAAAATAAAACGACGAAGTTTTCAAAATATTTGAAAATAATATCCGCAAATATAAGAAAATTATATGAATATCGTTTGCAAATAATAAGCAAAGTTGGTATATTTTTTTAAAATAATACACTAAGTTTGTAAAATATTTGAACATAATTATATATTTATTTTCATTTATTTAAATTAAAGTTATTTATATATAATAATTTAAAGTGAATGTAAAATTGCTTGAAATACAAAAAAAATACGAAATGGTAAAACAATATATTAGATACAATTTAGAAAAAAATTAAAAAATTAATGTATATTATATTAAACTAATCGGATTCAAATATATAAATGTGTCTTATACGAGAATCAAAAGGTTTATTATAAAATTCATAAACATTAAAATATTTCTTGACCTCAATGAATAATGTAAAATAATGTATAATTTAACATACTTTATCCTTCGTTATTAACTTTCAACTTGTTTTCTTCATTCACAGGAATGATATAATTTCGTTCACTTATTGTTTTATTTTTATTTCGTTCGCTTACTTAATAACCGACCGACTTATTTCTTTATAAAGCATTATAATGGTAAACTTACATTTTCAGCCAGCAGTCTCTTAATGATATTATTATAATTTTTAAATTAAAATGATAATCATTGATCTAATGATCTATATCGTACATAATCATCTACATGTTCCATCATATGTACACTAAGTACTGCAAAACTAACACCATATATATTAATGCCTTTTATTATAAATTGTTTTCATAAATTTTCGATGTAGTATTTATATTTAATCGTTAGTTTCTCGTATACTAAAACTCATACAGATAAGGACAATAATAAAAAATCATCATATATTTCTTAAAATAATCCTTGAGAATCACTATATCGATATAAAGAAATATTTATGTATATCGATGATATAAACTAACATTAGATTATGTGTATGCAAATTTAAAATGATTATTGTTTATAAATAGTTCATTATACTTATTGGTTACTTGGTTCAATATAATATTCAATTTTAAAAGTTAAATGTTTAATTACGAAATAAGGAAAGATATTCTTATTATATACGATCTTCTATATATTAATTTAAATACGCATTTAGAAATGTAATTTAAAATATTTACTTTTTGAATTATAATAATGTGAATTCTAGTTAATAATATAATGTGATTTCCTATATGAATAATATATTCATTTCAAGTAAAGATAATAATTTCTCCTAAAACAAGTTAACTATAAAATATATGAGTCGAGTAGTTTATGAATGACATTTCTTAGCTTTATTACAACATTCATACTATCATTATATGGAGAATATCGAATATGGCCCCTTTTATTTTAAGATTGCCAAGGTAGAATTTAAAATATTTATATGTATCACTATAATTTCAAAATATAATAACAAATAATTTATATATATATTATATTTTCATTCTTCATAATAGTTTATCATGTACCAAATACCAAAATGAGTATTTTAAATTTGACCCCAAATATCGTAATCAAAACAAATGGGGGCAGACCTGTTATTTTTATATTTATATTTTATTAGAATAATTAAATTATATTTATTTTATTATAAAAGTGATTCATCATCTGTGTTATATATTCTAAATTAATTAATATATTAATAATTTTAATTACATTGTAAAATATAATTATTATTGTAGATAAATATTTAAATTTTTGAAAAAGTCATGTTCTTTATCTATAAAATGTTACTATTTTAATTGATTTTAATTAATATAAATTGATATACACATTTTATATTAATGTCCTTATTAAGGGTTGTATATATATATATATATATATAAGACATATATGTCTATTCATTGAATGGAGGTCTGAAAACACCTTTTAATAAACCACTGATTATAGTGAAAATTAATTTTTGAATCCAATAACAAAATACTTATTTAATAATAAATAGTATAAAATATACAAAATTAAGTTAAAAATTTATAAAAATAATCGAAGTTAATTGCAATTAGAAAGTAATTTTTGAAAAATGTAAAAATATATTTGAAAATTATGTGTGAAGTTTATAAATATTTTCGAAAAATGTACGAACATAATTGAAAATTATTTGCAACGTTTTCAAAAATGTGCGAAAAGTTTATAAATTATTTGTAATATTTTCCAAATTTGGTTTACTGGTTGGTCACTAATCACCAGGGTTGGGGTAAAATACACTTTATCAAATACAAATACATCGCTGAATAATTATTCAAATACCCAGCTAACAGTATTAGCCTCATAATAACAATATAATAGCATATATAATAGCCTCACATGTTTACATTGTGCTATTATGCTACTATTATGTTGCCATTAAATGTCTATTATGCTGCTATTAATTGTTCATCCTATTATGATGCTATTATGTTGCCATTAAAAGTATATCATGCTGCTATTATGTTGCTATTATAATAATAGAATCATAATAGCAGCATAATATACTTTTAAAATTAATAGTAGCATAATAGACTTTTAATGGCAACATAATAGCAGCATAATAGCATGATATATTAATAGCAACATAATAGACATTTAATGGCAACATAATAGCAGCATAATAGCACAATGTAAACATTGGAAGCTATTATATATGCTATTATGTTGCTATTATGAGGCTATTACTGTTTGCTGGGTACAAATATAAATACAAATACACTATAGTGTATTTAGCTAAATCAGCGTATTTAAATACAAATACGTATTTGACCCATCGATATAAAGAAATACTTTCTTTATATCGATGATTTGACTTACCCATCCCTGCTAACGACCACTGGTCACTAATATAGTAAACGAATACACCGTAGACCCAAGGACATGGGTAGTAGTACATGTCCTTGGTAGACCTATATTAACACAGTATGTATATGTAATATTAAACATGGGCTGCTACTAGGATCGCTACTCTTCAACACACTTCCCCTTGTGTTCTCTATTATTTCTTAATGTTTCCTTATCTTTGTTTACTCATATACCGATATCATAAAACTAAAAAAAATCCGATCTAAATTATACTCAAAATCTTATTCTAAATTATATCTAATCCATCAAAATGGCTTTCTATACCTATGAATCCCACAATCAACACAACGGAAACTATATTTTGTAATCAACCCTCACCACAAATTCCTCCCTATTCACACCTGTTAACGTGGTTAACCAAACTAATCATTTTTACATACTCTATTTTGATTATGTGAAATATCTTGTCGTAGGATTACTTATGATTTGATATCTCGAGCTGTAGATCTCTATTTTCGTCGTCAAATCTAAAATATTCTGCTCTCTGTAAATGATCATATTCACTCTTTCCATATCATCCGTAACTCAATATCTACGAGTGTTTCTATAACTATTGCATCATATTTAATCTTACTTTTTGTATTACAATAATATCATCACTTTATACTTAACCGACTATAAAATTAAATATACTCCAGAATACGTTAGTATAATCTATTTTTAAAACTGATCATTTCTCTCTGATACATATTCATCCATATATAAATAAGGTGCATTATCTACACAATTAAATATCGTATAGTATTCAAATACTTATTGATAACAATCAATTGATTGTGTTAACACTCTACACCACAAACGACACGTTTAGGTATAGTGGAAGTGTTGCTAATACGGACCACGTTATGTTATAAAATATCTTTTTAATTTCATATGAGAAATTAGTGACATTTTATCAAGATTTAGATATTACCTACATCAATAATATTACAATTAAAATGTTTGTAATAATGTTATGTATCATCGAAAATGTACACGGCCCATATTGCATGCTAAGTTTGTAATACGGGCCAGGTGATTTTAATATGGGTAGGGTAAAACATACACTAGATGGCGAAACAGGTTTTCCGTGGTAGTGGTTGTGGTGGTGGGGGTTGTGGTGATGATGGTGGGGGTTGTGGTGGTGATGGTAGTAGTACCCAACAAACAATTATTCAAAACTTTGAGAACTTTTGGGATCATGGTTCTCAAAACTTTCAGGCTACTATTGTCCACAAAACTACCCAATAAGTTCTAGAACATAGTTCTCAAAAGTTCTGAATTATATTATTAATAATCATTATAATGTATACTTTAAAATAAGAAGTATTTGAAAACACAGCTTGTTTTCTATTATAGGTTTTCTATTATATACCTATACTATAATATACCTACACCAAAGTTATTACTATTAATAATACTTTACCAAGTAGGGTAGCCTTACCTAGGTAACGTAGAAAAGTACTGCAGTAGGAAACTACTCCATTAAGTTTAGATATCATATAGCAATCTGGGAGACTTTCTTAGAAATACTAATCAAATTCGGTTATTTAAAAGAAAATGAGAGGGAAATGAATCAGAGACCAAGAGAAGGATTATTTTAAGGCATTATTTAACATCGTGTATTATTTGGTTGATCAAATAATGGACACGAACTAGTAAATCATGTATACAATCGTTACTATATATAGAGAGAGTATAGTATACTCAGTATACTCTTGTTATATATATAATCTTGTTACACTTATTCCATTGCTACATTATTTATTTTCTATTTTTTGTATTCTATTATAATGATATTTATTTTATGATTTTATATTATTATTTATTGTTAATTTATATGTCATAAAGTACGTGATAGCTAATATAAACAGTGATACGGTATATAACTTGTATAATATAAGTAGTATACGTGATATAATAAATTTATATAATAACAATAATTTCTAGCTGTATCTGTATCTGTATCTGTAAAATAATAGTAATTATAATATGTTTATATATATATATATATATATATATATATATATATATATATATAATATATATATTATATATATTATATATATATAATAGTACCTTTATCGAGAATTTTCTTTTTTTAATTTCCATTATATCCATTATACGCCTTCAACACAGAGGCAATTAATGTATACGACTCCTCACACTTTCCTTGCTCTAATATATCTAAATACAATAACACATAATTAACCAAACCAGTATATGTATATGTGCACTATATATGACCTATAACTAAAAATTATATTAATTATATTTTAAATGTATCTATTATCATATATATATATATATATATATATATATATATATATATATATCTATTGAAAGTGATTGTGATCATTTTTTTAATAAATAATTATTATAATAAAAGCAACATAACAGCAGCATAATATACTTTTAAATTAATAGCAGCATAATAATAGCATAATAGACTTTAAATAGCAACATAACATAAGCATTATAGCATGACAAATTAATAGCAGCATAATATACATTTAATGGCAACATAATAGCAGCATAATAGCACAATGTAAACATGTGAGGCTATTAAATATGCTGTTATGCTGCTATTATGAGGCTATTTCTGTTAGCTGGGTAAATATAATTCACAATATGTAATTAAAATTAAAAGTGATTATTAAATTCGAATGATGAATAGTAGCGCCTCCATAC
This sequence comes from Osedax fenrisi, assembly GCA_964019155.1. Classification (NCBI taxonomy): domain Eukaryota; kingdom Metazoa; phylum Annelida; class Polychaeta; order Sabellida; family Siboglinidae; genus Osedax; species Osedax fenrisi. The sequence continues at coordinate 51,840,999 of OZ025242.1, forward strand.
AGTAGGCATTATGGTTAAAAAACGATTTCACTTAGAGATAGGTGTTAAGTGGTATATCTTTCCTTCGGAAAATCCATAGAGCTAGAGAGAAAATTTCTCTCTAGCTCTATAGGAAAATCCTTGATACTTCTGAAAATCTTTGATCTTTCCATTGGAAAATCTTTGACGCTTACACAATCTTTGTATTCATTTATTAAATTTAAAATTTTTAATTATATTATAAATTAAAAAATTAAAAACATTACTGTGTGTATTATATTAAGTTAATATTATTAATACCAGGATATTAAAGTTTAACTTATATATGTTTTAAATCATTTTAATTAAAAAAGTAACTGTATATAAATTAAAACAAAACATGTAAAATACATTATTGAAATACGAAAATATTTTAAATTTTTGAATTATTCTTCAATTTTATTTGTTAATAATTAGTAAAAATTAAAGTTGAATATAATTTGTATTTTACAATAATCTTTATTATCATTATTACAGACATATTACATAGTAAAACACAGAATATAGTATATAAACAAAATATATATTTTTCCAATAAGTAATATTAATTATATATAATTAAAGACTATTTAAAATAATTTTTTTTTTAAATTTGAATAAATTTGTATATTTATTTTTTAAACTTACTTTTCTTATATATTTTACGTGATGAAAAATTTAGAACTTCTTATTTCTATTTGTAAAAAACATGGAATTGTTCGAAAGTTATCAAGTGACATGTATACTTATGGACATCTAGGGACTTTATTGCGGGACAATATTTCTCATCAATGGTTAGCTGACTACTGACATCGGCCTCCATTAAGTCACATGTCTAACCGAGAGTTCAAGTAAATATTTCGCGGCGGTCGATATTTCACAGTAAATTATTCACTTAGAAGTGAATTTGTGTTAAATATCATAATAACGTATGCTTATATATTACAATAATATTATATATTATATAATATAAGCCCTACACGTATTGTTTACTTGAACTCTCAGTTAGACATGTGACATATTGGGGGCCGATATCAGGCTAAAGCAATGGTTATCAATAATTGATATACATTATAATTTGTATTATAATAATCATTAATTATATTTTATTTAATTTTATATTATATATTAAAAATTATTAATGATTAAAAACAAACTTGTAATATACTCATATTTATTTTTAATTTAAAAGTTTATTAATAAATATTTAATTTCATTACCGCTAAGTTAAGGCGTAATTCATATAGTTCAACTATAGATGGCGCTAGTCGATATCAAATTATTATATTACTAAAAGTATAATATATATTTGATTATACTTTGTATATAAACGCATGCATTATTGTAATGATTATACGATATAAACGGTCACTATACACGTCAAGCGTATTCGTAAGTGAGCCTCTCCATATCGAGTATTAGTAAATCATTTATTATCGATCCAATCTAATAGATCCTAGTTATATATTATATATATATATATATTGTTAATTACTATATTATGATACTTTGTTATAATAAATTTGATTTCATAGAGTATATATTTATTATTTATATTGACATAGATTAATAATATTTACTAAATATAATGTAATTTAATAAATAATGTAGTAATCTCCGATGAATTAATTACATACGACTTATTCAATTTAGTGTATTTCATAATTATACAGATATTATATTATACACAATTATATAAGATCACTTCTAAGTAATATTTTAAGACCCATTTTATAAAATTAATGAATGGTCCGAACGAGGCTCGTCCTACTGCTTGTGTGTCTGACGCATTAGCCAACTGAGCCACATAGGCAGTTATATGTGTATTTCATATATTATACCTAAAGTATTGGTGTTATTAAAAAGTAAAACTAAATATATTTAGTATCTATTAGATACTAATATTGTCCTATTTCCTATTTATAATATGCTATCATTAATGTTATATACGTGTATTAAACGGCTATCAGTGGTTTAATCATATTTAATATATATATTATATATATTATATATAATATATATATATATAATAATTTAATTTATAACAATTGTTAAATTGTTAATATGGGAATGTGAATGATAAATAATTAATATATACATAATTAGTAATGTATTCAAATAAAATTAATATTATAAATTAATTTATTTTGAAGAATATATTAAAAAATACAATTATATATTTAAAGATAAAAACAATAGAAATTTTAGAGTAGCTTTATTTGTGATATACCTCTCTAACTACCACTCTAACCAACACTACCACTCTAACACGACGGTTATTTTAATATTATTTGTGATAAATATTATGTGAATAGTCTGATTTAATTATAAAAATATATAGAAAAATATTATTTATCTATATTTTAAATACTACTATTATTTTTTGGTTTATATTATCATACTCTATCGATATACTATTTATGTATAATATTCAAATTATAATTTCTAACTTAATAATAATTTGTTTATATTCGATTGTAAATACAATTTATAAGAAATATAATTAATTAGTATCCTAATATAACTGAACAGTTAGCTGAAAACATTTTCTTATCATTGTATTATCTTATTATACATATATTATCTATTACTTCTAATTGCAATTAAACTGGCTTTCAGAAAATATATAGGTACCCTATATTCCTATAATATTCTAATTATAATTAAGTTATTTCTAATTTAATAATAATTTGTTTATATTGTAAATAAAATTTATAATAAAATAATTCATTATTGCTTCTAATTGAAAGTAAATGGCTTTTCGGAAACTATATAGATAGATAGATAGATATAGTTTATTGTTTAAAACAAACAAAATGACATAAAACAATAATAATAAAAAACAAATAACGAATATAAACGAATATATATAATGATTTATAAATGCCATGTTACATATGGTTAAGATATAAAATTAACAAATGATATAATAAAAAAATAATAATAAAAAGGGGAATTATTCAGATGCAAGCACTTAATCACCGTATCAACTTTAGGGAAAGGGGTCCTCAATCCCTGTGCCTTGGGGGTACAAACTTGACCCAAGAGTTTGTCCACTGACACCCGTAATACCCGATAAATAATGATGAGAATGCAACCGAATAAATTAACCCCATAAAACTACAAATAAAATAATATAATAATTGAATAATAAAAATTAATAAAATAAAATAAAATTTAAATATTAATAAAATGAATTATCAAGCCTTGTAATAAATTGATTGACCGAAGTTGCTGAACACGTATAATTAGATAGAAAATTCCAAGAAGTTGAAATACGATTACTAAAATAATTCAGAGTAACATTAGTCTTGCATTTGTCTTTTCGAATATATATAGGTTACTATACATATATGGTATGTGTACAAATACATTATATATACTATAAAGTTTTAAATTTTGTATGTTATTCGTGTAATTTACTAAATCGAAGTATACACAGAATAAGTCATCCTTAATGACCTCATCCGAGTTTAAATCTATTAATCTTTGTCAATATTAATAAGAAAAGCATACTTCGTGAAATCAAATTTATTATAACAAAGTATCCTATAACATAGTAACAATATATATATATATATATATTATATACAACTAGGATAGATTAGTATAGGCTCGATAGTAAGTTATTCACTAAATAGGCTCGCCATATCAACGTACAAGTTTTATACACAAAATATGTGCTGAGATTCATACTCAATATAGATTCTATATAAAATATAATCGTTTTTTATATATTTTGATATTATTCTGATATCAGTAGCACCCTCTATAGTTGAACTATGGCCTAGTATTATTTGTTTATGGCTTTAGTCGAGATATAGCTTTACTTTCATTCATACAATATTAACAAGGACAGGACGGAGCTATTACGTATATTACCGGAAACTTATATTTTATGTCTGCATTCTTTATTATATTGTATTATGGTTGAATATATATATATATGAACACATATGTACGCATATAACTACCCGCTCAAGGTGATGTTTAACATTTCTCTAGGAAGAAGTACATACTCCTGAATACTTCAAATTGTTTTCCACTACACTCCGATGATGTTACGAATGATGAACAATGCGTCTCAAGTTTGTGTCCTTCTCTTTCTCCTCCTCCTCCTCCTCCTCCTCCTCCTCCTCCTCCTCCTCCTCCTCTTAATAATCATTAACATTATATACAATAAAAGTATGCAATATAAATTATATTAAAATATGAATTATTTCCAGAGAAATAAAATGTTTTAAATAAATAAATTCCTATTTAATTACAGTGAACAAAATGAGCCGGGATCTGCGTTAACCTCATTGTATAATTCACGCACTCTGTCTGTTGTCAGTGAGTTATTAACAATGATCATAGACACTCAGCATAGTAAAGTTTACATCGGAAACAATATAGTATATGTTACGCTGACACCGTTAATATCTCGTCTCACTCTTATGACTGTGTATCTAGTTACTGTCAGTGCTGTCACCCTCGGTATCGGGCGAGGTTATGATTATGATCACATGACGTAATCTGCCCTACTTTCTCTCTTAATCTAGAACACTCTCTACAACGACTACTACCATAGCGATACTATATGTTATGATATATCGGTTTGTATTCGATAAGCAACGCCATTTACAGCATCCACCGCCTTAGGCCTCGATACTGTTCGAGCATGACCACATCTCCCTATATATTCATCTACTTTCTAGCATGAATACTTATAATCATAATACTAATCTTATTATATACTACTTTTGTTAATAAACTATATATATACCTTCTTGCATTTCGTTGATATTATAACACTATATATATAACATCTATTATATAATACTTTATATCATCAGCGTAGCAATTAAGCAATAATAACTAATTATGTAAACGTGATTATATCGATGATCTCTAATTATGTGCACCTTATCAACAACTATCTTGCATCGTCTTATTGCGAACACTATCACCACGACCACCACTTGCTACCCAAGTATTAGATCTCTATCGGAACATCTGCTGATGTAATACGCTAACTTATCATTTACCCGAGTCCACTTACTCCTATCTAGATGTGGTCGCTAATCTCGAATCCACGATGACCTTGAAAGGGAACAGACTTCCGGTTTCTTTTGTTCATCAATACGCTAAGTCGGAAACAGATACCGTCCGCAGGCCAGACGAAGAAAGATTTCTACTCAGGTGTTCATTATGATTCATAGTATATGGGTGACCAATTGTCATGGTTTAATTTTGTATACGGTTCATGTATGCTGATTTATTCTGATATTAATTTGTAACTAATTTCGTTAATCAAATAATAATATAATTTTTTATAATTAATTAAATTTGTAGTGTTACATAAGAAGCGAGTGTGATTTTAAATACTTTTGTAGTATTAACGGTAACATAATTTATAATCTTTTAGGGGAATAGCACCATTCAATGTATAGAGATAGTAAATACATTACTCCGTATAAAGCTCCGCACACAAAAATATATTCAATGAATTCTATTGATTTTGTTTATGATATACAAAGAATATACATATATATACAACAATATGTAGCCTTAATTTTATATTTCAATATAATTTATACATAAAAAATATTCATTATCTCTTATTTTATGATATATTATTATAATGATGGCTACTTGGTAGTAACCCGCACTCATTGGTTAACAGTAGTCGCCAGCAGGTGGCGCTATCTCACATGGTGTGCGTCAGTCCTAGTGAAGTCACCGACAGTCTCTACAAGCTCACCAGACTCCGACTAGCGTGGTGGAAGTCGGTTATTAACGCGCTGAGAGCCTCTCTATCGCCGGTCACAGTTCACCGAGCATACGCTTTCATACAGATATCTTATTTATAAATTATAATTATAAAACTGATATTTTTTTTATATTTCTAGCGTATATATTTTTAATAATAATTATAATTGTTATTATTATATTATAATTTTATTTCTCTATTGTATATATATATATATATATGTAATAATGTGTGATCGAGATAAATGTGAATTTATAATACCACTCAAATGATAGATGGATTCATAGTAGTTATTACACTTTTATTAAATATAAGAATAAAACCACACACTAATATTCTCCACGTGTCAAGGTATAATCAAGAAGGAAATAATATTATTAAATCTAATATAATTCAGATTATAATATTGCTACGCGACAGTTCATTGGTCCAAAAAATTATATTAATATATACTAAATAAGATTATATAAAAAAAACACAAAAAGTAATATATACGAAAAAAAAACATTTATACTTTTATAATTATTACATAATACAAAACCAAAAAATACTAATTGAAAATATATAATACCCAATTAAAAATACAAAAAACGGGATAATGTTCAACTGCAAAATAAAAATTATTTTTAACGAACTACTTTGCACAAATATTTCGATGGATGTATTAGTGGTTAGTTATGACTTTAAATGAATTATTGACAGTTCAGTGATATATAAGAACAGTCAATAATTAATTTAAAGTCTTACATAACCACTAATAAACCCTAACCCATCGAACTACTTTCGCGCACAGAATTTTAATTTTGCAGTTGGATTCATGTGATCATCCAAAAGACGTTAATCTGCTACATATATACGTAGTTTGCGTTACAGAATACTAATTAAGTAAGTAAGTATGTCATAATAGCTATGCGTTATGTTACTTGTGATTAATTTAGAGAGATATCGTCTGCCAACGTAAGTTTATAGGTATTCATATCTATTTATAGGTATTCATCTCTATTTATATCTACCTAGTATGATAATCACAGGTCTGTTGATGTTAATGTAGTCCTTGCCATAGTTTCTCATTATGGATTTATTGCATAGAAACTTACCTACCCACCCTACCCCACCATGTGGCCACATCTTAATTAGACTACCGGTAATATGCTATCCATATGATTATATAATAATGTAGAACATGTTTGCGTAAGTCTATTATCTGTGATATCATTGCCTAATGCCTCACACAGCTTTCCGGGTACCCATCGGACTTTTCCATTGATTCCATGTCCAAAGATCACAACGCCATCGTTTACTCGTTTCCATGGGGTCAAGAGGTCGTCGAAACCATCCGTAACCTCTGCAACTTTTCTATGACCTCTACACAATCACCCATCAGTAATCACTTAAAGGTTATACTGATACAAATAACTATAGTAATTACGATATCAGATTAGATTAGAAATCTATCCGAATGCACCATTTTACTTATTTTATTATTGATTTTTTGTGAAATTTTGATTCATTTACAAAATAATGATAACAATGACTATTTTGTTATTTTAATCAACATCATAGTCTCCTATTATATATCAGCTATATATATACTAATATATATTTACTAATACACATCAATATATTATATGTAATTTGGGATTATTTTGAACCTCTAGTGGATTATTTAGTAATATTTAGTAATATAAGAGTAAAAGTACACATTTTGAAAATGTTTCTAATATTTTATAATATTCATTTACTATTTATAACATTTATTTACTATTATAAATTTCATATCATAAACAAATATATATCTGAGAATTATACATATTTCTGTCATAAATGTATGATTTCAAGATACGAATAAACATGCCCACTACATTATAATGTCATTTAGTTGTGAACCTTGATAGCTTATGTTCTACATGATTGGCTTTACCATATAGATCAATAATTAAAAGATATATTTAAAAATGTGTTAAATTTTGTAATATTGATTTTACATATTTTTTTATATTGATTTAATAGTTTTATAATATATATCCATAACACATCTAATGTAAAATTATCCATCCAATTGTTTTAATTGTATCACACAATAAAGTATTTCTGAAAATAATTTCTGGAAATTCTTGCTAGAAAGTAGTTTTCTAGCAAGTTGCAGTTGGATACTCCTTGCTACCATTCCCACTACAAGGTCATCTGGCGCCAGATAATCTTGCTCAAAATAGTATGATATGCTTTAATTAACCAATTCAATTTGTTATTGTTTTTAATTTAAAAGTATCTGTTGAACAACAAAATAAGTAATTATCTCTTAGTTAATTATCCTTAGCGTTTTTAGATAGAGCTACAATAGCATTGTTTTTCCTAGATTCAAATTAATGTTAAAAAATGGAAATATTTAATATGGTATAGAACTGGTGGGTGTACACTTTACAGAATAACCATAATTTAAATTCATTCGCAAATATTGCCTTCCCATTAATACATAATTATTTCATACTGAAAATTGTTATTTTATATATATATATATATATATATAATAGTGATAAATAGGGTATTTTATTATATATATATATTGACACTATTATATAATACATATATTAATAGTATGTGATTATTATATACATATAGTGAATAAAGTTTATTTAAATTATATATGTATCGATAGGTGTTAAAAATATTTGTTATCGATTTGTTGATATATTTGTATAAAGTGAACATGTTTGAACTATTACGGATATAAGTCTGGTCATGAATTACATTATTATATTCATAAACATACATATATGTTAACCCTCATATACAGTTACTATAATTCTTAGATTTCATTGATTAATTGATAATTTATTTAAACAAATATATAATCGAAGTATAAATATTTGCTAACGATAACATATGTTATTGAAATAAACATAGAATACTGAATTAAAACGTTTTACAGTTACCGTAAAAATACTCGAAAATAGAAATAAATTATAAAAATAAACGAAAAATTATAAATTTATTGAAATCTATTTTCCCACTGATTATATACTCTCTCGTATATTAATTAACATCCTCGAGCGAAATTCATTTGAGTTGAGGATAGCGTAGTTCCGATCCGTTCCAATAAATGATTACAAAATTATCAAATATGATTTCTAGAGATTAAATGTGTAATGTTTAATTATTAGTATATACTATACTATTATTGAATTCATATATCAAATATAATAATGTATCATAGCGATGACAAACTACACTTCATAAGCTTATTATCTTACTAATAAGTCAATATATCAAATAAATTAAATATGTATTAAATTTTCAATTAATAAATAATATATTTATCTACTATTATATTATATTTTACATTACTAGTATATTATGTAATAAAATAATTACATTCGCAATAACATACATATTACTACTTAAGGGGACACGATACAATGGTTTGGTTTACATGTAAAAGATACGAAAAAATGCTATTTTTAAAAATCTATTAACTCAAAAAATATTCACTTTTTTTTTTTTAATCTATTAATAATATTCCATATTTTTATATTATATGCATCAATATAAAGAAAGTGGATAAGCAATTGACGCACGCAATGCATGTAAAAGATAGATACGTGATACATATTATATATGTCAAATATTAAAACAGTAGGCTTTTCGTCGAAATAGATTAAAGTGACTTCTATCTATATCAATGGATTTAGATTATAAATATCAATAAAATAGTGATATCTTCAATTTAAATACAAAAAATTACGAGGAATGTTGATATAATGTATTTTAAATATATAATTTTATTTTTAGTATAGATAGTACATTAAAATTGGTAGTAATTATCAATATATATATGTATAAATATTATTATAAATAAAAAGTAGTGGGCCAGATAGTGGGTTTGGACTGCAGTGCCCGTAGCGGATAGTACCATACACTACAGTCAATTGCTTATCCACTTTCTTTATATCGATGATTATATGTTGAAATTTATAGATGTTTACATATCTTTGTTGTTTCTAAAAAAAAAATAAGTGAAATATCTGATAAAAAATTTTAATTTTCCAACTAAATTGCTAATTAAAATTTGTTAAATAAATATTTTTTAATTTGACAAATAACTTTAATCTTACAGGTTTTATCTAGTTATATTGAAAAAATGAAGACAAAATATTCAATTGTACAAAAGTTAATACTAGTTATGTCAGCATGATTGGTCACAAATAATTACTCTATTGAGTAAATTAAGTTTCAAATATAATATATGAATATACAGGTACAAATGATATAATATAAACAAAATGAATAATGTAATTAACATAATTTAAACACCATATAAAAGATAATATGTCAAGTATTATAATTTTACATTAATAAAAAAATTGAAATTCAATTTTTTTTTCTCGAAAAAAACCATTGTATACGCGTACCCTTAAAATAACTAGGGAACTGAATTTCAATAATAGATTTTCATAAATATGCGATTGTGATCTACCTAAATATCTTATTATAATATCGCAATATTAATTTATTAATCAATTTAAAAAAACATGTCTTAAAATAATATTCAATATCTAATATTATTATTGTGTAGGTAAATGTTATTCTCGATAATATTAGCGTACCACCTACAGGTTAAATCCGGTGCTTCATCTATACTGGAGGCATGTACAAGTGTTGAGAAAGCAGCGTGTGTCTACCTTTTAGATGCTATCAGGGAAAGAACAGATATCAATCATACCGTGTGTTTTACTTTATAACATCTGTTTACACTAGATAATATAAACAGTATTCCACCCTAATTATATAGCTATTAATGAATTTCTTGCGTGAATAATTGTAATGAGCTATTATTTTTGTGACATATCCATTCAGAAATAAGTTTATTATTATTTTCTAACGAAATACATCGACTTGCCGTCAGGTATTAGAGTTTCCAGCGACCTTGACCCCTTACCACATCGCCATCCTAATCAATACGAAGAAGTCGTACGGATACGTAAGAGAGGTCACCGATTATCTCGTGAACGACCTCAAGTGTGCAGGTATCAGAGTTCTCGACCTTGATCAAGCCTCTCACTCCAATGATCAACAGTACAAAATGTTAACATATGTACATGATGAAGATAATTATGTACATAACAAATAAGTAATGCAAATATCAATAATAATATCTTATTTATATATATATATGTTAATGAGAACCTACAAAAGCTTAATTTCAGAGTAATATTTTGTATTGAATAATTACAATTTTAGATTGTCATAGTTTTCTACAAATAATTCATAAATATCATAAAATAGATTGGCTAAATATTAAAAATATAAAATTTATTTATTTGTCATAATTAATATATTGTATACCATGCATTATACATTATAATTTATAATGCAATCAATCTTTTGTTGATATAATAATTTATAACCTTTTACAGTGAATATGAAATTACATTATTTAAAAAACATTATTTTAAATAATTGTTTTATGATTCAAGATTATCATTTGATCAGAAATTTGATCTATAGTTAATGTATTAGATAATTAATGAACCTATATTCGTTATATAAGCAGCAGTGATCGAAACAATATAATCTATTGTAGTAACAGTGAAATGGGAATACCATGGACAGCTGTATTAACAGAACAGACGCTAGACAATGGCCTCGTTCTATTAAGGAGTCGAGATACTATAATCAAAGTAAGCAAACATATGAAAATGGTACAGTTATAATAATGTTACATGATTACAACAGGAGAAAACTAGTCTGACAAGACTCAAAGGTATCATGATGGAATACAGAAATTGTTGAACATGATTTTATTAATATCGTTGTACATGTAGCTTGTATATATACAAATAGAAACTGCTAATAAATAAATATTCAGTATATTAATAAATAAAAAATAGACCGATACGATCATGGGGGTATTACAAGACCCGGGATTTTCATTACACACACAGTTGCTTTAAGCTGGAAGTGTCAATTTCTTTCCTTTCCAAACTGTAATAATTATTAATTGTTAGTAATAATTACTAATCGTATCTTTAATAATCTAGTATGATAAAATAATAATTTAATAATAAATAGTATATTATTAAAACTGTAGTACATAGTACTAGCAACAAAACAGTCAATTTATATATACAATTTTTTATATCTAATAAATAATTTGATAAATATGAAATATTAGAATGAAATATTAGTGCGATTATTCTGATATCAGATCAGTGGCAATATCGTTAGTCAGTATAGTTATATACTTACAAGAGAATAGAATGTGTAATAATATAATAAAAATATACAATAAAATAATAACTATCATATGCATAGACAATAGAATATCAATATACAATTTATAAAATGTTATACTAATTAAAAGTAATGATTATAATTCTAACAAAACCAATAATTTATCTTTAGTTATTACAATATTTTATTTTAATATTAACAATTGAATTATTTTTATATGATAGTTAAATTAAAATTAAATTAATAAGTTAAATTTAGGAAGCTGAATATAAATTAATATATTTTTCAAAATGATAGTTTTATATATTTTCAGTATTTATGATGTATTATTCAACATCTAAGTAATACAATAATGCTGCGGTCAAATTTCTACTATAATCCACATCTTCATGTATATTAGCCTATATTAAATTTCAGTCTAGATGAAATTCTCGGATTGACTAATACTAAAAGATCTATCTAGTATCATCACATTGACTACAGCATTAATCATAATCCATACAAATACTATGGAAAGATAGGCAATAAAGTAAATAAGTGTTATCAATCTTGATTTTAATTATAATTTAAATGTTCTTTTCAATTATTTGTAATATTATTCACAAAAATTACCAAAATATAAATAATTGGATGATTTATTTAGATAAATTGTATGTTTGAATAAAGCTATGATTAGCATACATGATACATGTATGCAGGTTACATACAAATGAATAGAATATTTTAAATAATGAATATAGAGAACCTTTGGTGATGTAGAGATAGAAGAAGTCACAATAAAGAATGGTCTGTACACATCCAGCAACGATAGCGATGATGTCAAAGAATCCATCCAAATAGTATCTGTTGAGAAGGAGGTGATCATCATGAGGGTTAGAGGTGGGGTGGGGTGGGGTGGGCAAGTTACCTGTATACCCAGTTAAAGATGTAGAGACCACGGTAGATACCAAGGGAGAACAGGTAATGACTAGTAATGGTTTCGGCTTCACCGGTCTTGGAGATCATGAACAATTGTGGAAGTATAGCCAATGATTCTAGGTAGATAGAGAAAGTCCACAATATCTATAAATAGATCATATAATACAAATATTTTCAGAAAAGTTGATTTTTTTTTACAAAATTTAAAATATTCAAGAAAAAAGTTAATAATTACTAAATCAATAATTTAGATAAGTGCATACATACAAACTGCGCTATTCTTAACTTTACGCGCACTAACCTCAGTAACACTGAATTCATGATTGATGAGAAGAGCGACGGCGAGGCAAGGCAACAAGATGAACTCAATACGAAAAGAGTCATGGTTCTTGTCATAGGTAGCCTTGAACTTGAAGAACATCATGTAAACGGTAGTCAGGGCTGAACCTATGAAGAAGATCTTCATGGACGTGTTGTATACGGAGACGAAGTTAGTGACGATGTCCAGATAACGGGTCAAGAACACAATGGAGAACAGGATCTGAGACTTTCCGGAAACTCCTATGTGAGCGGGTAGTCAATATATTAACATCTAGCTTCATACGAGGTAATAAGTAGTATGTATTAAGTACCTCTCGCATAATCAATAGATAACTATTATCTTGATAATTAAGGGCATCTTAGTGTTACAAAATTGTGTATGCGTCTGAATGTAAATATATATGAACAGTATTTTTACTATAATTACATCATATTTTTTGATCGCCATCATTTTTTCTGTTATATTTAGATCTATAAAATAGTATTTTTTTTAAATATTATTATATATTTCTATATAAAATTCATTGTCAAAATTATAAATAATATTACAGGTTACCTGTAACAATATTCCAGGTTACAAAGTTAAGAATAATTCAACATCGTTAAAGTAGAAATTTAATATTTCTATGCCTTTTAACAAAAAAAATTATTTTATTTATATTTTAGATTATTTATCATTTATTTTTACAGTAAATTAAACGTTTTAATTTTGTATTATTCTTTGTTTATTTCTATAACGTATGTTATCTTTATCAAATATTTATACTTTATATTTTCGAATATATAATTTGACTATATATTTGCTTAAATAATTTATCAATCAATCAATATTAAAAATGTAAATATACCAATTTATATTTATTATGAATATTTTAATTTGGAATTTCGGTACCTCTAATACATACTAATAAACTACTAATGATGATGAATATATGACAATTTCAGAGATTGATCTTATGCCCTTAAATAGTTTACTTATTTTCATATAAAGTAAATGAATAGAATTATTTGTAATATATAACGTGTATTTAAATATATAATATTATATAATAGTATAGTAATTATTAAAACTTTTAATCTTTTAATTTAAAAGATTAAAAAGTATTTAATATAAATTAAATAATTATATTAGTTATTCATATATTATCATATAAATAATATTTGAACAAAACTATATGTGGTTAGTACTGTTTACCACTGGTTAGTAATCACATGATATCAAGTACCGGATATGCTGTTATGTTTATACAAATTATCTCATATTTAATTAGGTTAAATATCAATTTACGAATCAAATTATTTACATATATATATATATAAATAGTAATAATAATATTTTTTTATAATCCTAGATAGTTTGTAAGTTCAACACAGTGAGTTATACCTAATGATTAACATGACTTATATTATATGAAGGTGATTCATGTCATGTCAGAGAGTGTGATTTATATAGATTATTTTATGATTATTATGACATGCTGGTATCAAGTAAGGCAATGCTTTGTTTAAATCTCTACATTTATTTCACATTCATAGTTTATTAATATTAAATTTTACATACATAATAATTTGAAACCACATGCCAATTAGGTAGCAACAGTTCCACCTTAGAATTAATGTATATATTCAAAATTATTATATATTCATTTCATTAAAATAAATAAATATGAAATATATATTTCCAATCAAAATAATACACATGGGATAAATGTGTATAAATATTATATTTAAATTATATTATTATTAAATATATATTCAAACATATAAATGTTAATATTATATATTATAAATATATATATTTAAAAAATGAAAATTATTGTACTGTGAAAGAATTTGGCCTTCTAAAAATGTTATTTATATTACATTTTGATAGATAAATTAATATGCGTTACTTATTCAGTAAAATATTATCTTGTGAAACTCAAGAGACAAGATCACATGATAATTAGCAGTGATGCCTCCACCTATAGTTTGAATCTATGCGGATACAAAATATTATATTGATATTTATTAAATATTGCATAGGAAAAACTATAAATGAAATAATGGTTGAATTTCACAGGCTTCATTATAATACACGAGGTGTAGATATCATTCTTGCTAGGGGCATGCTCGGTTACAAGCTAAATTAACTTATTATTATTATTATAAGATATAGACATTGCCAGGGTAATTATAGAATATTATTAATACTTATACAGACAAGCACCCTTTTTTTGATCATACAAAAGGTGTAATTCATTGTAATAAACTTATAAACAAACTATTTTGAAGAGCATTATTATTATAATTATTATTATTAGATACATATATATGTAGTATTCAAATAATTAATAACATATTATTGTGTATATAAGATATATAGATCATGGTATATAGGTTATGGTACATAGTAATAATATTTATAAATCTGCACAAGGTATATATCACTAGTGAATATCACCGGTGCAGTGTCTTAGTCGTATATAATGGCACTGATTTTAGATATCTATATGATATACGATATAATATATATTTATGACATGACTTATGCAAGATATGAGGTATTATATAGTGTATAAGGTATTAGTATAATATTGTATAATATTAGTCTATCATTATTTTGAAATATATAGTATAAAATATGCAGATTAATTATTATGGGCAATTATATTATTATAATTATTATGATAATTACATGAAGATATTTTATATATGATTGTGCGGCTTTTATCCATGTACCGATATATAAATATATATATATATATATAGGTAACCGGTGATCTAGTGAAAAGTTAATTAATTTGGTTTTTAAAATAAATTCTACTAATTTATAAATAGTTATTTACATTAATATATATATATATGAAAATATATATTTTCATTGAACTCACATTACCAATCTACACGAGATCACTCCCCATGAAATAACTTATACGAGATTACTGGTATTATATATATATAAATATAACATGTATTATTATAACATTTATTATTATAAATATGCACTGGAAAAGCAGGATAATCAGGATAATGTGTACAAGTGTACTATATGCGTACTATCAACATCCTTCATATAAATACTAGGGATGTTTATTTTGTATATTAGATTTTAATATCTTTCATATAAGTTCTAGGGGATATTAATTTAAAATTGACTTACAATTAGTATTAACAATAAGGAATATATCGCAACTAGTTATAGTTTATATTAAAATAGTTGAAAATGGATATGAATGTCAATTTAAAAATCGAAATCATTACGAAAATTTGGAAGGATATCAATAGTATACTTAATAAGTATTACTTATACATATGATCCGAAAAACATTGAGTTGGTTAAAAAATATGTTTATTACATACATTTTTAATAAAATAATATCAAAATAAGGTATAATCCCTTGTATGTATTACAAATTAAAAATGTTACTTTTTATTAATAATTATAGATCTAGTTACATTATTGACAACCCTTATAAATATACGATATTGTCATACTAACGGTCTGGTAACTGAATAGGTCAAATCTAATATACAGATACATCCATTAGGAATTCATTGGAAGTGTCGTATTAATAATAAAAACAGGTACTATTTTAGTAACAATATAACTTTATGTATAAATGTGAATATCATATTAAATTTATAAATTATAATATAAATTTAATATTTAATTTTGACCTCTTAAACGATTTGCCTCAAATTACTATAGACCATACTAAATATAAGATACCTGGTCAAAAGCTTTGCGCTTTGAACATTTTGCCATATTTTTTATTCGAATTAGTGATTTTACAATAACGTATGATTGACCATTATAATTAGCATATGTCTATTTATACTATCATACATACAACGGCTTATCATTAACATATATATATATATATATATATATATATATATATATGTTTGTGTATGTGTGAGTGTGTGTGGTCATTAATATATGTGCATATTTTTAGTTTTAGTTATTTTCACTGGTTTGAATTTAGTTTAATATTTCGGGTTTTTGTTAGTTGCATTACATACCCAGTTAGCCTATGAAAACATATAGTATATGATATACATATATATATATAGGATCAACAGAACTTTACGATCGACGGACATCGATCGTAAAGTTAATCTGATATGTTATACTATGGAAATCGATGTCCGTCGATCATTAAGTTCACTTAATGTTATTGTATTATATGTACAGATGTTAGCCGATAGTAAAGTTAATTTTATATTCTAAAATACAATACAATCAAATTAACATAACGATTGACAGACGTCGAATTTGTTCGTTTATCGTACAATTCTGTTGATCCTATATATATATATCATATTATTATAATAATAATTATATGTGTTACTGGTAATCTGTTACATCATGTAACTTACATGTATTCTAGTCGATAAATATACATACGCTAATTATAATGTCCAAACATACGCTATTGTAAAATCAATAATTAGAATCAAACAAATTTCGGGCGTTCAAATCGCGAAGTTTTTAACCATAATCCAAATATAATTACTATTTTTAAAATAATTTTATATAATTATTATAATAAAATAATCACTAAATTAATGATTATAATTAAATTATATTCATAATGAAACATAATATATATACATATTTATATAAATGTTTACAATTTACATCACTGTATTATCATACAAAAGGAATCGTAGCTAAAAAGTAAATTCGTTAGTCAATATTTATTATAATTATTATAATAAATATAATAATATTAAATTTGAAATTAGAAAAAAAATACTATTTATATATTTATACATAAAATCATTTATGAAGAATATATTATAAACCTGCACATGATCTTGTTTTCCATATCTTAATTCCTAATAATATTATAGCAAGTAAATGTGAAATATCTCCAGCAAGCCTGAAAATATTCATATTGACCGGTTTTGTGTTTATAAAACTGTTATTATTTTCAAAATGGCTTCGGAAGTTATACGTGGATAATAGAGAAAACTAGAATATGTCTACAATTTAAATAAAGTATCTTTTATATTTTTTACTTTATTTATTGACTAATTGTACTCATGGAGTATATGTAAACAAATATACAACGATTGTATATTGATTGTTATTCTATCCTGTAGATTATAATTTAACAATATACTTTCAATATATTTTAATAATATTAAAATTGACGCATAGCAAACTCACGCATAACCAGATATACAAATACATAAATGAATGGCTATGCACAATCTACAGAAACTTTATTTGTATACATACCCGTTACTAAGCGTGGCGTGCGTCGCAATCTCCTTCACGTTACTCATAATCAGGCCCAGTTAATATAGGCCAAATCCCATAATAGATTATTTTGGGCCTTTTTTAAAAACGTCAAAATACGTTAATATATTAAATATGGTTGCAACGGAATAACGGCAATTTTATATAAACATTAATATGTACTAAATTACTATTATTTCGATATTAACTAATGCTGATCGTATATGTTATATATATTATCTATATTATATAGTATATATAATTATTATAATTATATTTAATATTATTATATTTAATATATATATTATATAATATATAATTTATATATTATTATAATAATATATAATATATATATTTCCTTATGTTATACCAGTAAGACCGTTATACCCTGGTTATACTATTATATTGAATTATTCAATATAATATTGTAACAATATTATATAATTATATAACAATATATAACAATAATTGTTAACCATATTGATATGAATATCAATATTAATACAAGGGGATTATGAACATATAGGAACATATATGTAGTTTAATAATGGAATAATTTATTTAAATAAGTAAATATATAATAAAAATAAACATATATATATAATATAAATAACCATATATAATTATTATAAATAAATATATATAACTCAATGACACTTGATCATCTTCATGGTCTGAGGTAATGGAACATACATGAAATGGATCACTAAGGTGTACAAGAGATCATTAGTTGATATGGTATTTGTAACATATCCATCATGATATTAATTCATAATAGTCAGAAGTCGATCATTATTGCTTTAATGTTGTCTTTTGTTGCAGATTCACTTGTTGTAGGTGAAACAGAGTGCAAGTAAAATGTGAGAACTGTAAATCTGAATACAAGCTACCAATCAATTAATACATGTTGATATGTCAAGAAATAATGTGATGTAATAATATAAAAACATATTTTGGTGCAGTATTATTATTTGGATATTTGTATTTAATTACTTGAGCTCCCTTTCAAATGAATACATGTCTGTAAACTAATTAAAGATTCTGCGAAGCTTCGGAAAATCTTTGAACTAATTAAGACAACTTATTATCCATACCCAGGATCTATACATACTTTACAACATGAAATACAAGATATCATTTTCTATATCTCGAGTATAACAAAAATAAATAATAAATTAATATTAATATATAAATAATATAAATATAAATAATACCTAGAATTTTAAACTATTGGGGCTAATAAATTATAATTTATAATAAAATGTGAAACAATATAATATAAAACAGAATATATTAATAAGCTTTGAATTTAAATATAGAATAAATCAAAGGGTTTTATTGTTACATAATTATATTTCTATTTATAAGTGTGTGCGATAGTTTATTTTATATATATATAAATAATACAAATAATTGTGAATTAACTATATAGTAACTTCATAATAGATAATAATGTATAAATAGGAAATGTATATAAGAAATAAGAACAATATTCACGCTTCAATGATTTCAATAAATATTAAATTAAAATTAAAAATATAGTTATTATAACAATTAATTAATTAGATAATTAAATGTCCCATATGTATATAGAATATGTAATTAATTATAGTAGTAATTATAATGTAAATTTAAATATATTTTAATGTTCATAGAATTGTTAAGGAAGTCAATGATATATATTTACAACTTATCATGTATTAAACCTATAAGTCATATTATTATATCTCTACTTGCTTTATTTCCTCACTAATAATTTTAATATTTAAATTTTCATTAGACTTTCTCATATTTTACACCTTCAATCTAGTTTTATATATAATTATAGAAAGTTTATTGATCAATTAACCATTTATTTGATTAATTTAATATTAATTTGCCCTATATTGATTCCTGAGTTATTTTATAGATTTATTAGTAAAAAGAAAGTTAATATCGTATGTAAACATGATTGGATTTTTAATTTTCATTCCATTCAATAAAATAATAGGACCTCAAATAAAACCTTGATGGAATCCATATTTAATATAATAATGTTATATAATATGATTTATTACTATATTACTATATTACGACTATTTATTTAATATATTTTAATAAATATAATATTTGATAACAAATTTTATCAAAATAATATATAAATGGATAAACGTTATTATATAAATTTCAATAACTATTTCATTTTACAATAATTCTAGAATTGTTTAAAATTTTTTCAAAATATTCGATAAGTGACAATCTTCAAATGATTTATAAATCAGGAATAAAATCTTATATTAAAATAAATGTAATAAACTAATCTGTAACAACATCATAGCTACATATACAATCATAATAATAACGAATAAATGAAAATGAACGAGTACAATTTTAAATAAATATATATAAATATATTTCCAACATCGCTAACTTTACATATGCAAAATTGTAATAATTATAATTATGGTTATTATATTTCATATTTTTAGGTTTTAAGTTTCGTTTCAATTTTCTTAATCGATGGAAGCGTTAGCAGCCAAGTTCTACTTCCAGGTGGAGTTACGTTTATTATCTTTGCGAACAGTGTTCGTGTTCACAGTTCCTATTCGCTTGACTTCAACGTTAGCCACGAGGTCAGATTGAGCCAATTCTTCGTCATATCTAAGCGCGTTAAGAGACATGATTAACAACTACTATAACTAATGATCACACTTTAGAAGTCACGATATCGGGCATCTACGTTCATATCAGATTTATTATATGATATAGGCATCCTATGAACGCATACATTATCTTATAGTTAACCACTCATGTACAACATCATATTAATTTATAATAGCAATATATTTTAAATTAACAGCAGTAAAAAATGAGTTATATTTAATACATGACATTTATATTTTCACCATTATATACCGCTCACATAAAGTTGTTTTATTCAAGAAATATATATAGCTCTTTCTTTATATTTTAAATAGCATTATTATTTATTATTTTTAATACATCCGAATATATTGTAAACAATTTAATGACAGTAAGGTTATAATATTCATTTTTAATTAAATACATTTAAAATAAACAATTACTAGATAGTAAATAAGCTTGAGATGACAAAATGAAGAGGCCCTATTTTTTGTATATTTAAAAATAATAAATTATATTCAGAAATTAACTTATTAATAATATATTATATTTATCCAAAGAAATAATAATTATTTAAAAGTTCCATTTAAATATTGTTTTTTTGTTGAAAATATACACTGGATTAAATTAATTATGGAAATAATCCTTTTTATACATGTATATATATGATATTATGCGTTATACGTGGAGAATAAATAATGTCACTAATACATATATAATGTTACATCACTATCGCGAGTCATAACCAGATCGCCATAATTATTTCAAATTTCACTCCAACCTAGGACCAACCATATATATTATATATATATATAAGATTATTAAACATATGAAGTAAGAGAAACATAATATTTAAATAAATATAGATACAAATTAAAACTTAATTTTAATTTTACAGTTTTCATTGTTGTTATTAAATACTCACAATAATTCAAAATGGCCATAGTTTTCTTTCAAAGGAGTTTTGTTCCACTTTACGCTGTTAACATATTGATGCTATCATTAGAACATGAACAAATCTAATAACAAAATCTATTACCTATATAAGAAAGAAAAAATCTATGATAAAAATCAAACCATGTGAAAGAATGGGAATAATATACAGGAATAATGGGAGGGGGTAATAGAGATTAGGGGCGTAATAGAGAGAGAGAGTATACCATGGCATTAAGATTGAATGAGACACGTCCGTGTTCGTTGCATATCACTAACTCTGGCAGTCGTCCATAAGGCATCACGATATTAATGATGTCCGAGATGAGTTTGTACTTCATGATACGGTCTGCTGAAGTGGTTGAAGTCAGCGAAGGAGACGCATTCACCTGACGTACAGGTAGGGTAGGGTAGGGTGCTAGTTATTCTGGGGTACAGTGGTGTTCAAAAATAAACTAACATTATTATACTGCTAATTTAAGGGGGAAATAGAATATATACTTTTTATAATATAAATATAAAATATATTATATTTATCTAATTCATTAATACTGTATAAATACCTAAATCATTGAGGTATCTTATTTTTTTTACAACAAATTTATTTTCAAAAAAACTATGATTGTGAATCTATAATATATGACAAAATAATCTTTTAAATAGTATATGAATCGTGTTTCTAGGAGAAATAAAAATTATTAAATGGAGAGGGACCTCCGTTGTGTGATTATATGTACATTGATATTGAACCGCCATTTTTTAAAACTCTAAAACAAGATTTTAAATTTTTTTTTCAGTTATTATAATAATATATCATTAAGTCTATACGGTCATTCTATAAAGGGGGTATCACACTACAAGACTTTCCGGAAACTTGCCGTAAGTATTTTAACTTTAAAACCTGTAAATCACTTTAATCAATAGAAATCACTTTAAGATTACGAGCGTACTACAAAGAGGTTGTGTCATTTTTAATGTTGTGTATGTTTATTTGAAAGAGCTTTATAAATTGATAAAAATACTATAGAAGTTTTTAAATTTTTTTACTTAATTTTAATCACAGTTTAATATATGAAATGGAATTATCCATGATGTATTCAAATTGTATACTAATAAAATATAAAATAACAAAGTTATTAATATAATTGATGAGAATATAGGTATAACTATATAATTGACAACAACATTGGAGACTAGGAAAACATGAATTTATGTTTTGGGGTCGTACTAAATATTATGCAATTTTAATTATATATTAGAATTCGGTATTCAAAACTAACTAAATTGGACCTTGATAGGTTTAGTTATTTAAAATAAAGTTCTAAATGAAATAGTCTAATATATATAAATATAACTAAACTTTAGAAAGTAGAATTAGAAAAAAAAATGATATTATAATTTAAAATAAAATAGCGTTAGCTTTAGATTTAGATTCAATTTATTCATTCATGATATTTGTCAATAAAACGCTCACTAAATGTATGATACCTTTTTTAATAATGCATATCTTTACTTCAAATTTAATATATAATTATAAAACACCTGTATCATATATATATATATATATATATATATATATATATATATATTTAATTTGTATTTATAAATATATATACATCTAAATATCTATCTCAAAGCAGGAAAAATGTGTTTTTCTTTCAAAATACTTAATATATTAATATATATATGAATATTTTATAAAAATATAAACACTACAAAATAAATAATTTTAAATATAATATGACTAAACAGTATTGATATTAGAAAAAAAAATGTATAACAATATAATATAAATTGAAAAAGTTATTACTCTTTAAAATAAATAGCCATTTCCCCTATCTTTTACATTTAACCTCGTGTTGGTTGTGTATTTCCCAATAAAACATTATAAGTATCTATATTGTTTTACATCTAATGATAAGTGGAATATGCGATACATTTGTTGCATTCAATGAAGGCATCACACGTGTACACTAATGATAGTAACTAATCAACAAATAATAATAATACGGATAAACATAACGGGATTGTTAAACTCGCTTGACCTCGCTTCATCATCATTATTACTTATTACGATATACAATACATGAATATGTCTACGGTGAAGCAGAAACCTCAATTAGCCACGGTTTCAGGTTATCATCGATGATGATATCGTACCTGTGTATGGGAGACAATGAACAGGTTAGTCACATGATACTGTTATGTAAGATTGTTAGGTACCCGTATGTTTCGAAGCAGTGCTTGTCATTAGAAACTTGACCCTGTGTACGTGTTAACAAAGATTGTAGGAGATTGTTGTTATCAACATGGAGACATCGTGGGTTTTTAATTTATCAACACTTGGGTTAAACATGATTAATATTGATTTTAAATATATTTTGTATAGTATTAAATTTTAAAATGACTTGTAAATAAATTATATAACATTATAAATGTAAATCAATAATCACTTATTTTATTTAAAAATAAAATTCAATATTTTCGTACTCCTCATCCTTCTATTACTTAATAAATATATAGATATAAACATAATTAATAGGTCATAATAAAATTTATACATTTATTTCAGAATTGATCGTACTTTTAGTAACAAGATGTACACCGTAATCATATGTATCATGGCCTGGCTGTCATTATTATAAATAGATTGTGATTCTAACCGAAACTGCTTTCAAAGAATGCACCGCTAACCAATTGATTTCATCAAATAATTTATTTGATACCTGTTTAATGTGAATGCCTAATAAATCATTTTAATATAAATGTATATATGTATAACTATATCACAAAACTAAATGATTATACATCCGTGACAGATAAACATATTAGATTTAGGCTTTAATTAAGTTTATATGAAATGAATGATTAGTTGTCAAAAATCAATAATCTAAACCATTATTTATAATATTTAATATATATATATATATATTTATATATCAATTTTAGATTAAATATTTAAAGATACAATAATTCTAAATAGAATATTAATAAACGATATAACGATTATCTGATTCACAATGCATCTGTTTGTTGTCATCCGCAATCAATTAATTATGAACAATAAGTTAGAGATTTAACATTAAAATATTCATATTCTTATAGATGAACATTGAATTATATAATTTTTATATTATGTTACAAGTGATGAATGTGAAAACTGTAACTAATATCAAACAGATAATATTCATATTGTTAGCATTGTATTGAATGATATAATCTTGATTTAAGCAATTTATGAATATTATCGATACAAACATCTTTTCCTCTCGTACTTTCCAAGAAAACTTTCAGGTTCTCAATGGTCCACTTACCCCCGTGAAATGCATTGTAATCCTCCTGTCAATAACAAACTCAGATCAATAAATGTACAACATAATGAAATTAAGAATAAAACAGAAAATTAATGTTAGTCTAATATAACTCATTATATTTAAATATTGAAATATATGATTTATATATATATATATATATATATATATATATCATATTGATATAATACTATTAGTTGAGAACTATTTGTTGGAATGTAATGATTGACATAATGATGCAATAAAATAATATGATATAATAATTGCATAATAATCTTTATGCGTAACTTTATGCGTAATGTACAACATATCAAAATCATCGATGACCAGAATAGAGAAGTAGTGCGAGAGGTACGGGCAACACAACATAATGCATAGATAGCAGCTGCTATAAGACCTTATAGACTACCACTACCACTACCACCACCACTACCACCACCACCACCACCACCACCATCACTACTGTGACTAACACCGTGCTTCTGGATCGACACATTGGTCAAGTGCACAAACATGTTCTCAAGGTCAGTCATGTTCGCGCTGTACTTAACGGTACAGAACCTGCAGAAGCCGAGCTTGTACCTGTAGCGGGTGCGTGGGGTAGTATTAATGAGGGTGTAGTAGTAGAGAGGGGGTTAAGTAAAGGCAGTAAGGAGAGGGTAATAAATGGTTTATAATAAGGAGAGTATAGAAAGGGAGTGTAGTAAGAATGTATTATAAAAAGGAAGTTAAGTATGTTAAGTTTAGTTTTGATAATTGGGGAGTGTTGTGTTTGTCATAATTAATTGTAGTAAGAGGTATGTAGTAAGGGGTTTCTAGTAAGGGGAGTTTGTAGTAAGGAGTTTGTCTTGAAACCTTACAAGTGTCAAATGCTTGTGAAAATCATAAGTTTTAAAGTATGAATAAAAATAGTTTATTTCAAATATATATATATATAATATTTGATAACTATTGATATTGCTATCAGATATACAGATATTCATTAATGAATTTACTTAGAATCATCAAATTTGTTTCCTGTGACAAATGCTGTGGTATGAATATTTATACAGAAAGATATAATTGTACAAAATTCGAGTCCTCGAGTCCAAATAATTTTAGTACCAATTCGAAGGGACATTAGAGCCATAAAGTTATAAGTGAAAACTTCATCTAAGATCCTGGATGGGATGAAAGGAATTCACCAAAATAAAATAACAATAATATATAATATATTGTAATAGTAATATAAATGTAATAGTAATATATTGTAATAATTCTGCTTGCATTCTGCCGCAGTTGATAGTAAGATGATTCATGCTAGGAGGGATAATGAAGCGACTGATAAAGGACTTACATATAGGCTTTCAACGGACGGAATGAGGTCACTAGTACGTAGAGGCGAAGGTCAAATTTCTTACCACCAATTAGAAGCGGCCTATCGATATAGCGAGCGATTACGTAGGTATCCTTGGTGGTTTGCTGTGAGAAACTGTGAGAACAGCGACGGGGTAATGAAATAATGTCTAAACAGATTCAATGAAATTAATGTTATTAGAAAAGAAATATTTATAATTATTGATATGAGCCTGCGCACTTATACGCGATTGTCTGTTGATATTCTAGTGACAGCTTAGTAAAGTACTGATGGTGCTGGTGGGTCTGATGGGGCTTACCTATTGGTTTTAGAATCTCTGGACCATTTCTTCAACTGAGATAATTTGTTGATGAGAAAAATTCCTATTCCTCTAGCTAAGCGATTAGATATTATTACATCATAATGCTTATAAGATTATAAAGGAAAGGTTAATGATTAGATGTTATTACATCATAATGTTTATACATTATCAAATGCATTTTTATAAAAATAGATAACATATAAATAAAATATTCAGAGTACATCTCTTCTATGTATTCTAAAGTACCTATAAGTAGATTTACGATTAAACGCTAGATATTTAAATAATATCTAAATATAGAGAATAGAAATTCTGGTTATGAATATTTAAATTTATAACAATTACTTTTATTCTAGGGTTGTGTTTGGGTTTATCTAATTTTTTAATGTACAAAAGAATTGATATATTTTATCATTGAAAAAGTAAAATGAAATATTGAAAAGTATACATTTTGGAGTAAAAATTTAGAATTAAGAAAAATTAAACAAAATGAAAATTAATTAGATACCCATGATGAACCTGTTAAATAACTGTAAATAAACTACCTTATACATTCTAAGCTAACATTTATTATCATTAATCTAGTATTTATCATTAAGTAAGAAATCTAAAAAAGAAATTAACTGTTTAACTATTAACTGTTATCAAACAATTATTAATTATTTCAATATTTGATTAGTTTTGGTTAATAATTATTAACCTTAATAGTTTATTAATTATAATTAATAAACTAAATGCGCCAATGACGAGCATAATAAGTACCTTTTCCGCACGGTTTCATGATCCATGTGCTCATTGGATTCTTACGGAACTCTTCAACAAACAAATTGTAATCAGCTGGCAACATGAAAGTCACAGGTACGAAATCTATGTAATGGTGCTAGTAGAGATAGTAGTAGTAGTAGTAGTAGTAGTAGTAGTAGTAGTAGTAGTAGTAGTAGTAGTAGTAGTAGTAGTAGTAGTAGTAGTAGTAGTAGTAATAGTAGTAGTAGTAGTAGTAGTAGTAGTAGTAGTAGTAGTAGTAGTAGTAGTAGTAGTAGTAGTAGTAGTAGTAGTAGTAGTAGTAGTAGTAGTAGTAGTAGTAGTAGTAGTAGTAGTAGTAGTAGTAGTAGTAGTAGTAGTAGTAGTAGTAGTAGTAGTAGTAGTAGTAGTAGTAGTAGTAGTAGTAGTAGTAGTAGTAGTAGTAGTAGTAGTAGTAGTAGTAGTAGTAGTAGTAGTAGTAGTAGTAGTAGTAGTAGTAGTAGTAGTAGTAGTAGTAGTAGTAGTAGTAGTAGTAGTATAGTAGTAGTAGTATAGTAGTAGTAGTAGTAGTAGTAGTAGTAGTAGTAGTAGTAGTAGTAGTAGTAGTAGTAGTAGTAGTAGTAGTAGTATAGTAGTAGTAGTATAGTAGTAGTAGTAGTAGTAGTAGTAGTAGTAGTAGTAGTAGTAGTAGTAGTAGTAGTAGTAGTAGTAGTAGTAGTAGTAGTAGTTGTAGAATCAGCAGTAGTGGAATTGGTGTTGATGGTATTAGAAGTTATGATAGTGTTGTTACTAGTATTAATGGTAATGGAAGCATTAGTAATTACTTCACATCGTTTTAGCAAATGTTCACCATTTATTTTAATAATTTACAATTTTAACAAATCAATATAAATGTTTCTAATTAATTTGATTATTTTTACATATATAATATATAGATTTACTTTATCATTATGATGATGATGATGGTGATTTATTTAAACACTAATTTAATTCTTAGTGTGACAATAATATAAAATAATACAATAATAAAAGTAATAAATAATACGGACAAGTGTAAAACGTGGCGAAATCGAATATTTTGTAGTTCAGATATTGTGAACAAGGATGTACTTCTTTAGTTTATATTTGAATGTTGTTGTTGAGGTATTGATGGTTTTGAAGGGTGGAGGGAGTTGATTCCAAAGGAGGTTGGCGCAAACGGAGTAGTGATGCTTCCCTAGTTTGTTATCGGCTAAAGGATGGTACAGTCAGGACCGCCGTATAGTTAGAGGATCGTAGGTTGTGTGGTCCAGTATATAGTGATATTAGTCGGTAGAGGTAATCAGGTTGTTTAATTATTAGAGAGGAATATAGAATGGATAGTAATTTAAGTTGAGCAATTTTTGAGGATGGCCAGTTAAGTCGTATTAGTAGGTCAGTTATACTTGTAGTATAGTCAGTTTTGTTTAGTCGGTAGATTAGTCTGAGGGATCTGTTAGTTAATCGGTCGATAGTTATAAAGTATTATTGTGAGAAGAAAGTAGTATAGGGATGTAGTAGTGTAGTCGAGAGAGAATTAAAGTCTGGCTTATAGTTAGTGCTGTGGATGGTGTCATGTAAGAACGTATTTTGTTTATATTGAATATATGGTGGAATGTAGTAAAGGAGGCTTTTAGGGGATTCAGAGTATTTCAATTTCTATGTAATTAGATAGAACATTTTTGTTGTTGAAAATTCATGCAATAATTAAGATTTTTACATAATTTGAATTGCATAACATTAATATATATTATATTATTTATTCTATAGAATTTTTAAATGATGAGAATATTAGTTTTGAAAATATTAGAATTTAAAAAAAGTACAAAATGTGATAAAAATAAAAATATTTATTTTTTTAATTTTATTATCAACTCTATATCTAATTACAAATATTTCTTATACAATATACAATATACGTATACTATTAAACATACTATGCAAATTTGACTACATTTAATTAATTATTGACTGTGAAATAGTAAATTTCATAAGAAAAATAAATATTCAAAGATAATTTATGTTAAAATTTGACTATATTATTTATAATGAAATGACACTATGGTATTATTCTAGAATAACGCCATCGTCCAATCAATAACATTTATACAATAAAACCAACATTGTTACACAGCTGGTTAACATGAAAATAAAGATGATAACACTGTTTTCAAATAATTCAAATTAAGTGTTATAATATAATCATTATTTTATTAGAAATAGGTAGTGCTCTAAAATTACATTTTTCATACTTCATATATGTTTTTAACCTATAATATTTTTATATATCATATATTATACATGTACAAATCTATTTTTTAAATAAACATTTTTTATTTGCAAGACCGTGAATCCATTTAAGGTGGATAAGTGTTTATCAAAGGTCAATTTGTTATTAACATGGATGCCTAGATATTTGGTTGTAGTAGAATGAGGGTTAGGGTATTACCTAGGTAGAATTGTTGATCTTATTAGGGTTAAGTAATAAATAATTATTTGTAAGCCAGTTAGTAATGTAGTTGGAAAACCAGGTCATTATCATGGATTTCAGTAGGTCGTCGAATAGGGTGAGTATAGTCGTTTTTATACTGTGGAGTTTTCTAAAGGTGCTTTGCTGAGGCTCTATATGTATTTAAAAGCATATCCTTTATATAAGGCTTCGAAGGGACATTAGAGCCATATATGGTTATAAGTGAAAACTTCATCTAAGTTCCTGGATGGGATGAAAGGACTCCACCAAATAAAAAATAACAATAACAATATGTATTAGTGATATGTGTATCAATAATTTATAAATGTTAAAGCCAACTAAATATCAAGATCAGTGAAATGACATGTATAGTGTGATTAAATCATTAAGGGCCAGCGGCGAAACATATTTACGTGGTGAAGATAGGATATTTTTTTAAAATTATAAATATCTTACTATCATGTTAATGTATATGTATACTGTATTATACAGTTGTATTTAATAATGCTTATTTATTTTTTACATCAAATCATATATTTCGTCTGCCCTTAAGACTCTATCATTATCATCCAGCTAAAGGGTTCATTTAGGAGAGATAGTAATTCATGAGATCATCATTAGCATGAGTTTTTCGTAATAAATACATCACAATCTATATCGATGAATATTAATTTGGATAAAAGAATTGCGCCGATGTAAAATACGATCAAATATCACATGGGTACGGAAGAATCATATCGGCGTAGGTTTTAGATATCGATAATTCAAACATCGAGAAACAATTTTAAACTGAACTCGAGGACTCAACGATCTGTATCGATACCCCGTTTGTTTGATTACGATATATGAGGTCAAATTAAAAATACTCATTTCGTTACTTGACACAATAGTGACTAGTGTATATGTTAAACCAATTTGGAAAATGCCCATGTAGTATATATAAATATATTATAGGATATACAAAGATTTTCCAAAGGAAAGATATTGCACTTGTGTATATTTGTGTCACCTAATAATTCGATATTGCCATCTAGCGGTATTATTCAGATAATAAGACATTTCTATATTTATTGTAATAGTAAATAATAAATTATATACAATATACCCGTATATACGTATATACCGTATATACAATATACGGTATACATGTATATTGTATTATAATATGTATTTACATGATTTTAAAATGATAATATAATTATATAACAATAGAATACACTGATTAGTTATATTTAATATAAACAAATAAAATAAATGATAAATATATTGTTATAAATCTAATATTAAAAAAAACTACATGTATTGTATTATATTGTAATGATTTTAAATGTATGTATATAATTAGAAAACAAGAAATTTAAATAAAAATATCACATGATTTAACATTTCATATACTATTTCGCCATCTAGTGTTAATATTGTTTTTTCATTTTTAATTTACATTTCGAGGTACTAGAGATAGATAGGGAGTGCAATATCTTTCCTTTGGAAAATCTTTGGGATATATAAAAATTAGGTGTTATAATAATTGTAAAGTATAAAATAATACATGTAAACGATTTTAAAGTTGACCTCTGCAATGGTAATCAAAACAAACATAGGCCATATTCGCTATTCTCCGGCTAACCGGCCATAGTGACTAACCCAAGTAGATGTAACGTCCGTTCTCGTGTTTCTCCGCAAGAGCGTTGCCGTCCCGTTCAAGGTCGCGCCGGTACCTCTTGATGTTCTTCACCATGAGATCTTTTCTCGTGAGTTCGTAGTGACTCGGGAAGTGGTTTATTAATCTGTGGAGTGGATCCATTTTAGATCTTCGTCGATCGCGGAACATTTCTATTATTTAAAATTTCTATTTATTAATTTCATGTTTGAATTACTTTTCATTTGCGGACTTAGTATATAAAATAAGGATATATCTTATTGTGATAATAACTAGATTTTTATAGTTAAAGTAATTTAAATTAAACTATTAATAATAATAATAAAAGTTATAATTAAAGAATTTTACAATAATTTTAAGATATATAATATAATAAATATTACATATTATACTTATAGTGTGAATTTACTGATCTATTATAGATATGAATATATTATAAATATATATATATATACAAATTAAATGATTGTAATGATGATTTTTGTTACTACGATTACATAATGATATGGCGAATTAACATATTTTAATTTATAAATATCTATATTAATGAAGATATCAATATTGTATTGTATACTATACCAATATAACTCTATTAATAACGATGCAAATAGAACAATATTTAATAAGGCATATAAATACATATATAGATAATGTAATAATAATATATTAATCTAACTGATCATCATTCAGACGATAACCGGTATCTAGGCTGAATATGTTTCTGACTGATTGCACCGTAGCCCTATACTCGTAGGGGTTTATTTTCATTAAACATAAGTCATGTTACACAATGTAAATCACTACGATAATGCATAATAGAACATTAATTATTTGTAAGTTTAACTAGTACAAATAGTAGAAATAATAAAAATATAAATATAATTTCACGAAAGCAATTAAATAATATATTACCAATAAAAATTCCAGTCTTCGTCTGTTCCTACGGATATCCATGATCGCTTTTCAAAATTATTTACCAATACTGATTTATCTAAATCACAAGAGTATTTTATTCTAGGAATATTATTTGATGAAGACATTGCCGTTTATTAAATAAGTATTCTTTAATATACCAACAAAATATTTAAGTAGATACAATATTTCTATATGATCCGTTTCTCTTTATATGTTTACATTTTTGGTCATCTGATAATGAAATTCATATTTAGTTAATAAATTCACATAATCATTAGGATTATGACAACAAAATTAAACAATAAATATTCATCATGAATTTCATGGAGTTTACATATTCAATATAAACTATACTGTTATAGTAACTATACGTTAATTATACGTTTATGTATTATAATAAATATAATTTCTACAATAATTTCTATTTAAATTAATTTAACATACACAAAATTAGATTTAAATTAATTTAAAATACTTAATAAGTTATTAACATATTTAATATGATATTAATCATATTTTATTTACAATAATTTATTGAATAAATTGAACTATATAATTAGCACCTAATTGTGAATTTGTTTATATATAAGTATAAGAAAATGTTATATATTACATATTATATATATATGTATACCTAAATAATATATATACACATATTACGTATTAATATACCATTTTAATTATACAATTTTCAAATATTATTATTATTAATGGTTTCTATTTATATTTTATTAATATCAAAGATTTTAGATCTGCAAAGATTTTACGAATTAAAGATTTTTCACTTCCCATGTAGGCTATATAAAAAACCCATAGATATAGAGTACCAATGGTACTCTAAATCTATGAAAAAACCCAGCAAACAGTAATAGCAGCATAATAGCAGCATAACAGCATATGTTATAGCCTCAAATGTTTACATTGTGCTATTATGCTGCCATTATGCTGCTATTAATTTGTCATGCTATTATGCTGCTGTTATGCTGCTATTTAAAGTCTACTATGCTAATATTATGCTGCTATTAATTTTAAAAGTATATTATGCTGCTATTATTAGAATAGCAGCATAATAGCAGCATAATATTAGCATAATATACTTTAAATAGCAGCATAACAGCATCATAATAGCATGACAAATTAATAGCAGCATAATAGACATTTATTAGCAACATAATGGCAACATAATAGCACAATGTAAACATGTGAGGCTATAACATATGCTGTTATGCTGCTATTATGCGGATATTACTGTTTGCTGGGTATGCATAGATTTCATAGAGCTAGAGAGAAATTTCTCCCTAGCTCTATGATAGATTTAGAGTAATATAGTTGCTCTAAATCTACGAGTTAACCATAATTCCGTCGGAAATCTTTGATATAAGTGGATCTATACATTACCCCCATAACCTCGTAGTCTATCAGTTTATTCACCAATTTGAATGACAATAAAGTTGATTTGATTACACAATTAATTATTGATTCTAATTGTTCTAAATCTGTTATTACTGAGACTTGTCTGACTAATGATAATTCTACCATAGTATTCCAATCGACCCTGATGGTTTTGAATTAAGGTTTGCTAACATCACATCGTGGGGAGGCATAGATTTATTATTCTCGTCTGAACTTAAAATGTAATCCTCTACATCCCATTTCTCTTAATGTGAAATGGTGATCTGTAATATTCAGTTACTTTCTTTATATACCGTTATAATTATCTATCGTCCAGATCTCTCATCTATTTTAGAATATAACAATGGTTAAGTGTGTTATTATTGGGTATATTAATATTGAAATTTATAATGATAATTAAGCTTGTTTATATCATAGTGAACTTATATTTGAGTATTCCCTGACATAACATATTCGTTTTCCCATTAACACTAATGGTAATTCTATTGACTTAGTTTTATAAGATTCTAATTTAATTTACTCTCCTACTCAAATTTCTCTAATATCTTATGAATTTACCTATTTTATTTGCATTTGCCGATGATACAAATTAACAGATCTTTTCGAAAAATGTCCTATTAATACACCAATGTTTGTTAACTATGTATACCATTAAATTAACATCATTGTTTCATATTGTTATAACTTTGATGTATCTTCACTTTTTAATACTTACAATTTGGCATTATCTCATTCGCTTGATAGTTTTGCACCATCCATTATTCTAATCAACTTAACTCATTCTAAGTCTCCCTGGTTTAATATTGAGCTTGTGAGGAACAGAGGAAACTACTTCATAGACCTCCTATAACTTCATTAAAGAGGTTATAGGAGGTCTTGGATATGTAGTTCTCTAGATCACTCTAATGTATCCAGTTATCATACATATCTAAGACCTTAGAAAGAACTGTGTCAAACCAACTTATCTTCCTCACCATAACTGGCCTAATTTGCTAATAATTAATGATATTATCATATCTCCCGACAATAAATCCCCATGCTATCTCATCCTACTAGACTTATCCAGTGTTTTGATAATCTCAACTACTATATTCTTTCACTAGGAATTAATGAAATTGATATTCAAGGTAAAGTCCGAATTCGTTTGTCTTTTGTTTCATCTACAACCTTCAGTAAAGATTGTGCATAAGGCTACACATTTGATTAGCTGAATCTATCATTATTCAGAGTTCAAACAGATCTATATCACTTGATGAAAATAGGGCAAACGTTAGACTTCTTCGTTCTACACTGAATAGGCTTTCTTGGTTACTGAACCAAACATCTGGAATGTTCTACCATGTGAGATTAGATGTACTACATCTCTTTCATTGTTTAAACGTAAACTGTATGTCCATTTTAAATAATTGTAATTCGTTCTATTTTGTTATTGGTTTTCTATTTATTTTTATTATTATTAACTAATGACACCCATAATCATCATGTGTTTTTGTAGATAATAAACACATCATAATAACAATATTATCGATTAATTTTATTATATTTTATTAATATTTATATGATATTAAATTAAATAGATAATTATGATGATTTATTATGTAAATGATTATCTAGATATATCTACAATAGTAACAATATCAATAATTGCTCAAAAAAAGTTCCAATGTATATCAATGTATAAATATATAGTTTAAATAGGGTATACAATAGTGCCATAAATGACATTCAAATTTCAAATTTCTCAATAGATACTGTACAGGATTCATAATATGGCATATGTATGTTCAAAGGAAAATATAGGCACTATAGCTATTCAATCCTAGAGAAAAGGGTTGTTTTGATTGGTTCCAGTGATGGGAAGAAGAGGTGCCGGTAGATTGGATTGGTTACTCGGTGGTTGATTTGTAAACATTGTACTGCTAGATACCATGGCATTCATGGGAAGTCCTTTCGCTGCATTCTGTAGAAAAAATAATGAGTATACATTAAACAATTAATATAGTAAGTTGTTATATAATTTACACTGACAATTAATGTATATTAATGATTAATGAATCTAAACGAATGATTTAATTATTCAAAGTAGTTATTTTGCATTTCATTTAATAGTTTAATTAGATAATTATTCAAAAAATGATAATATATTAAACTAAAATTAATCTAGTAAAATATCCCTTTAAACCATTTCTATAAACTATTAAACTAAGGAATCATGAACAACATTACAACGCATTACAAAATATACTTACAAATAATATATATTTATTATTAATTTAGGTATTTAGATGTAACGTTTTAAAATTTAAAAATACATTTCTTTTTAGATGAGAGCATATATTACAATTTATTGGTTTCTATATGATGATGAGTTTATTGATAATATGTATTGATAAGTTTATATAGTGAAATGCCCACCTAGCACTGATACACATTTTTCAGTTATAAATGTTTTATATAGTATGTACAATTTATATTGTATATTGAGAGAAAGGGCATTCCTGAATATTTATTTTATATATTTATAGTATAATCACGATTATATAATATTCTAAATTCTAAGGTTGAAATTGTAACATTTTAATGAAACAAAATTCATTTAGCTAAACAAATAAGCTAAACAAATAAGCTAAACAAATAAGCTAATATTCTATGAACTATGAACATTTTTAAGTAAAACTTAAAATATTATCAAGTATTTTCAACTATTAAAATGTATCAATATTTATATGAATGTATATATTTATATAAATATATATAATGAAATATAAAAATAAAGAGATGTTTAAATTACTATTAGGAAGGTGCTTATGTAAAACCTGTTGAGCAGCAAATGGATTTCTAGGATTCATAGCTCCTTGTCCAGCTTGATTATCGAGAATGCTTGCTCCATTAGAAAATGGATTCAAAGAGGCTATATCATTAAGAAATAAATGAGTTAATTTATTATTTTAATAAAATATACATCATCTAGTATAGTCATTTTAATCTATTTATCTGTACTATTTAGTTTTCATCAAATAATAATCTAAAACAAATTGTTTACATTTTAATATGTTATAGTTTGATATGAATTTATATTATAAATAACACATTTATATGAAAATACAATCTATATAAGCGTTCATGTTTTGTGTACAAAATCAAGTTACACGATTTTGCGTAGGTATTATATCTTTCCTTAGAATCGTTGCTACTAACAATAAGCTTCTTTCTTTTGAACAGGAGTACTTATTAAGTGATCAAGATTAACCAATGATGCATTGTCACCAAGGAAATGTGCAGGACTTTTTCTATCCTACATGTGGGTTCAGTATTATTAGTAAATCACATGTAATATGAATGTGATTAAATCATTAATTATTCATTAATTAAAAATAAATTTGTATTATCTAATTGTTATAAAATATCTAATAACAATATAATATATATAGTCACATTCATTGATACTTATAATATCTACTATAGTAAATACTAATCATTAGGTATACACTTTTTTTTGAGTAATATTTTTAATAATATTCATAATTTTTATATTTTATTAATATTAAAATAAATTAAATTTAAATTAGATATGATATATATAATTAGATATTTCAATGGAATATTTAAAGTAAGAAAGAAACAAAATATATGATTATTAAAATACAAATTAAGTGTATTAATTTTATAAAATGTGAAAAGAGCATTAGTTTTTGTAACTATTAATGTTATATTGATGCACATTATAATGAATCATTAATATTGGCACTACATTGGTGAAAAGTAGTGATACCAAATCCAATTATGAAATGCTAATAATATGTATGTAATGCATGTAACTAACATTAACTGTTGTTTGTGATGTTTCAGCAGGTAATGTATTCAATAAACTGTTCAAATCAAATAGGCAATCTAGATATAATGTATGATTTGAATATAGGCAATATATATATATATATATATATAAATATATAAATATATAAAATATAATATATAAATTGAATAGAATATTGATTAAATATGGAGATTATTAATAAAGTGAAAGACTCACTAAATAATAATAAATAATAATAAAGCATATTGAACACGTATTTGAAGAGGATTCTCTAAGATAACTGAATTTATTATGATGATTAGGCACTTTGTAAGGATAGTATACAATTAATGTTGTAAATGGTTTCGGGTAGTGTAGGGTATTTTTGGGAGAATGGTTTTGGGTATACAAATATAAGTTTGAATCGTATTTTATGAATTTTTGTATATTACAAATTTTTTTTTCAAGTTTATTCTGGTTTATTTCGGGTTTTAGCTATTACAAATAATTTGATAACCTTTTCAGGAAATGTGATTAATTTTAAGTTATATTTAAAAAATAATTGTTATAAATGATAACTAATGATGAGGTACGTAAAATATTATTATGAATAATATTGACTCAATATTTTCATAAATATAATAGATAAAATCATATTTCTTTAGAAAAATTAAATAAAAGTTTCAGTCTATTTTTATATATAGGTTATTATATAATAGAAATATATCTCGAAGATTTAAAACAAATATAAGATCAAAATAACAATTTAAAAATAATTATTAGATAAAATTGAAATATATACAATTCTTACAGTTTTTTCTTACAGTTTTTTCTTACAGTTCACTTGGAAATCTAAAGTAGTTATTTAATTTCGAGTGATTATTGCAATTATTTGCTGCACATAAATAACTACTAGTTTTGCTAAGTTTATCCATAAGATGTTTTTTTTGTATATTTTGTATATATAAAATTTAATAAAATTTTATTTTATTTCTAAATTTTCTACATGCAGGTGTCACACTTTTATTAAAATGTAAACAATATACAGAATATAGCCTGAGTGTCTTATGCCCTCCCTGGTAATACTAATGTAATACTACGCAGTCAATAAATGGGATAAATATATATATAATGATACGTACCTACTAATATGATATTTTACCGAAGTAAATTAGTATTTTTACAAATATTCAAACAAATAATATTGATTACATTTGATTTTTTTTCTATATATATTTTATAGTTTGGCATTTAGAATTCAACTCGTTTCTGTGATTTGTATATAACTTTACATCTTTTATTTTTAAACTTGACTTATTGATACATATTTTTATTCTTTACATCTTAATTATTTATATTTACATTTTTGTACTCATGACTCTAAATTATCTAGAATATGATGATTGGGGAAGTTCTCGCAATAAACAAATACATTTGTTTATTAACTTCTCCATTATTTCATGCTTTACAATATGAAATAATAAATATGATATTTATTTATATGCTTATAAAGTGCGTTTCAATTATATCAAAATAAACATTTGTATTATATATTTATATTGCAATATAGTTTCAAAATTTAATTTGACAAAATAATACTTTATATGTGATGGTCGGCCATCTTAAGATACATAAACAGAGGCACCATATCTGTTGAAGAAAAATCACTTGACTACCAATCTAAGTAAACTATAAATATATGAATAAACCTAATCAAATAATGAGTTGCAGATACTAAAAATAAACATTTGTATTATATATTTATACTGCAATATAGTTTCAAAATTTAATTTGACAAAATAATACTTTATATGTGATGGTCGGCCATCTTAAGATACATAAACAGAGGCACCATATCTGTTGAAGAAAAATCACTTGACTACCAATCTAAGTAAACTATAAATATATGAATAAACCTAATCAAATAATGAGTTGCAGATACTACATTAGAATTATTAAATATATATTAGAAACATGATGATCACACAGTTTACAACCTTTATTCATGGAAGACATATCTGTAGCTCCATTGGACACATCGCTGTCACCTCGTGGCCTGTAGATAATGTATATAGTTATTAAAAGTTAGTATCACACAAAATTATCTAATTAATTAATTATTTTTATTACGTAATTAATCTATTCTTCCAAATTAAATATATTATGAAATAATTGTGAGCATAACTTTTTAAAGAAATTACTAATATATATATATATATATTAATTAATTATAGAAATCTTAAAACAATGCTTTTTCTAAGGACATATTATCAATTCACTTTCGAATTGTAATATTAATATAGATTACTTCAATAGTTTTATTCTGAATTTATTATATATCTATTCACCTATTAGGAGTAATTTAGTTAAAATATACAATAATTGACTATGGTTTAATAGTGAATTGCATAAAATAAAGACGTTTACGAAAACTTGAAAATTTATATAAAATTAATTCCTTTAAAGAAACATATGTAACATTTGTTAATTATAGGTATTTTAATATAGGTGCTATAATATATTAGTGATGTAAATGATGCTCAAATCTAAATCATGATGCAGTCTCAGTCTCAGTTACATAAAGCATCGACTCGGCTCGGGCTCCTTTTTTTTCCGAAAATGAAAGTCTCGGCTCGTCATCAAAATCCAAAAGTCTCGGCGCGTCGTCAAAAGTTTTGCATCATTTACATCCCTAGTATATACCTATATTAGGTATATCATCTATGTATATATCATCTGATGCTTACACAAATTATTATTATATTACTTATGGTTCCTTTGAAAATAATACAAAAACTGAGTCGGTTTATTTCTTACTATACCTAATTTAATATTATGTTCTAATTTTTCTATTTATTTTCATGATAAAGTTTTAAATATTATTTCTAAAATTAAATTACTTATAACAAATAATGTGTCTTTTATTCATATTTTTGATATGATATTTTGAGTCGTTTACTTTTACTTATTTCTCTGTAGTGTTCTCTGTAGATGTTATATTAGCTACTTCTAAATAGTCTTCTCCTATTCAACCATCTAACTTTGCTTGCCAACGCCTTTTATTTTAAATATAATATA
Source organism: Osedax fenrisi (assembly GCA_964019155.1). NCBI lineage: Eukaryota > Metazoa > Annelida > Polychaeta > Sabellida > Siboglinidae > Osedax > Osedax fenrisi. The sequence goes on from OZ025242.1 coordinate 51,882,063, forward strand.
TATTTCTCTACATTCTGGTATTACAACTTCATCTTTAAAATATGCAATAATAAAACCTATTTTAAAGAAACCAGGATTGGATATTAAGTATTTATCTAATTATAGACCAATATAACAATTACCTTTTGTAAGTAAAATATTGCAAAGAATAGTTTTGAAACAATTAATTAATTATTTAAATATTGTATATTCATTATTTGACCCTAGAAAAAGTGCATATGGAAATTTCATAGTTCTGAAAAACTTCTCTCCATTCTTGAAGGTTTTCTGAATAAGCTAGATAATAATTCTAGTATACAGCTTATTTTATTAGATATTTCTGCGGCTTTTGATACTATTGACTATACTATTTTAATTAATCGTCTAGAAGATATAGGTATTGTAGCTAGCTAGTTGTACTGTAGCTAGATTGGGTTAAATCTTACTTAACTGAATTAACATTGATAACTCATATTGTATTATGGAGTGATTATTACGTTCTGTGTTAGGAACACTGCTATTTTCCGTTTATATCTTGCCTCTTAAAAATATTATCTTAAAAATATTATCTTTAAATATATATATATATATATTTAACATACAACAAATAAAATTAAATATGTGAAATTTTATATAATAATTATAACAATAAATATCATCATTTAACTAATAACCTTGACCCTAGAAGGTCAAATTCATCTTGGTTGGAAGTATGTTTAGCAGGAGAAGCCTCAGTTTGTAAAGCCCCTGAAGATGTTCCCCAAGGATCTTAAATCAATATTATAAATTAATTATATATCTATATATATATACAATCTTATATAAAATTTAGGATTTATAAATCAATAAGTGAAAATTATAAGATATTTAAATATTAATATATATATATATATATATATATATATATATATGTTGTTAAGGATTTTCATCTTATTCTGTATATATAGTGGTTAATTTTATATATGAAATACATGTAAATAATAATTCTGTGTAAATCTAAATTTTTATTTTTTATTAAGTCTTTTATATTTCGAATTACCTACCCACTTATTATTACGATTTGTATTATTCTATGGAAATCTAAATGAATCTTATGAACATTATATAATAAACTTTATAATTTTAATAAAATATAAAATAATTATAATATTCAAATTTTAATTATATTGTTCATCTGATATACAATTTGAATAAAGGTTATTTACAATTTTCATAAAATATGCACACACTATTTTCTAACTGATGTAAATCTACTAATAACTATTTGCAGCACTGTTATTGTTATATTTCTATATAAATTAACAATTAAATTATACACTATATCTTACGAATAATATAAGTTAGTAAAATATCATGATATGATATTGTAATATATATATATATAATTAATTTGTATCCACTATTTGCATTGTATAATATATATATATATATAGGGGAGAGTGGAGAGACTTGAGCTACTTTTAATAATACATTTAAAATACTAAAATTAAACATCATTTTACAATACTAAATTAAACATTTTAAGTATTATATAATTAATAAATGGGATATATTTTATTTCTCTAAATGTTGTCAGAAAGATGTTACAAAACAATTACAAAATGTGTCATGTCTTTCCAAAAAATGGGGTGACTTAGCCTTGTATTGTATAATTAGCATTTATTAGTTGAAATATAATTGTTAACAAATGTTAACAAATAAGTCAATATTAAAATGTAAAATTGCCTTTTCGTTTGAATACAATAATTTACAGACAATGTTAAAATTATATTTCTATCTATAACGATTTAAATATATTCTATAACGGAAAGAGAAAAAAATGTACTAGATATTTAGGTAGGTTGTCGATATAACTGGCAATTGTATTCCTTACAAACTTTTTATTTTTATTTTGATTAAATAATATTTGTAAATTATAATAAAATTTATGCTAGATTATATTTGATAATTATATTAGATTACTATGTAGAAACCGTTCAATGAAAGCGAAGGTCCAGCAGCAGACCAGGGATCAACATTATCTGAATGAGGTTGCACCGAGGAGGAGACGGCAGGGGTGGTGAAAGCAGCAGGCGGGGTATTAGACCAAGGATCAGTATTCAGCAACTTCACTTCAGTAACACCATCTAGCAGCATGAGAGAACAAAACAAAAACTATATATTACATCACTCAGCAATAGGTTATGCAATAGGATAAGAAACCTGCAGGTGTAGCCCATGGGTCAACATTGTTGCCTTGTATGGACGACGATTGCTGATGTTGTTTATGGGATTCAGATGGAGCGATTAAAGTGGAAGTAGACCAAGGATCAGTTGATTTTGATACTACAGATGCTAAAAATGAATACAAATAAAATGAAATGAGATAAAAACAATGAGATGATTTTTTATATAATGGGGTACAAACGAAAGATATTAGCATTGGAACTATGCCATAAATCATCTGAAGGCTTCGCAGCTTCTTCAATCTTGGTAGGTTCTTCAATCTTTGTACTTTCTTCAATTGCCATCGCCAATTTCAAATCATCTCCACGTTGTTGTTTAACCTATTATTGAGAATACATTACAAATACAGACAGATAGAGAGTGATCTGAACGTGAAACCTCTTTATCGTGCTCCTCTTTAGACATTACCAGAGCCAGAGCTAATTGTAATTCTTCTTCACCTTGAGTAGAAGGTCTAACAGCTTCCAATTCTGCATTTATTGAAGCTGTATATCAGATCATGATATAGCTCTACAAATAACTAATACATCATACTAATAACTCATATTTAAAAATGTTAATCCATTCAAAAAGCTCATCATATGATATTGAGTATGTTTTATACTGCATTACTTAGGTATAACTACTAGCTAGCTATCTATTCAGTTAAGGAAACTCCTTGATAAAATATATAAATTATTTCATTTATTATCGGTATATATGAATATGAAAATATTATATAGTAAAGATACCAAAACAATGGTTCTTGTACAATATCCCCTTTAAAATAATACAGCCTAAGAAAATAATCCCCAGGATAATATCCATAACCTCCTTTAGCTTCATGCCGCGAGCCAGATTTTAGCTAATATTTTAGAAGGTAGATTTTTATTGACTTTTTCCATATATTTTTTATTGAATAAATTAAAGAAAAATACTCTAATTAATCTAATAAAGATTATTAAAATATATTAACTATTTATTCGTAAATTAACTTATCCATATCTTTTTACATATATTTTTTTAATAAAACAATATTTAATTTGTTGGTAAAATAATAATAATCTGATAAATATTATCAAATTCTATTTAAAATTTAAATATTTTATCTTGTTAAATTTATATATATATATATATATATATATAGTTTCTTAATGTAATAATTATTCGTTAGAGGAAGTATTCATTTAATTTCTTTTCATAAAATATTTTACTTTAATATTAAAATATTCTCTTTAAAATGAAGTATAATATGTCATTGTAACTATAAGTCCTTACTTATGCATTATATACATATTATACAACATATAATACACATTATTATGTAATATTAATTACACACAAAACTTTAGAAGATTATATTTCAGTATTTTGTTTACACAATTTATAATGTTTGGAAGTTTCCAACGTTTAAATCATTGAATAAATTTGTATATATTTTCAGAGTTTATAAATAATATATGGCTACCATTGATGTTTTACCATACCTCTCCATATATGTACTTTTAAAAATATATATATATATATATATATATAATAAACTGCCTGTGTGGCTCAGTGGCTAAGGCGTCAGACACACAAGCAGTAGGACATAGGTTCGACCCTCGTCCGGACCATTAATTAATTTAATAAAATGTGTCTTAAAATATTATTTAGAAGTGATCTTATATATTTGTGTATAAATAAATGATCGGCTCTCGTTAAAACCATGGATGCCTTAACATGAGAGCGGCTTCGAAGGGACATTAGAGCCATATATGGTTATAAGTGAAAACTTCATCTAAGTTCCTGGATGGGATGAAAGGACTCCACCAAATAAAAATAACAATAACAATAACAATATATATATTGCTTTGATGCACTTATTATAAAAACTATACATTATTTGGTCAAAAAGTATAACAAAAATATGTTTTTTTATTATAAGTGTATAAAAGCAATATATTTATACTTCAAAAGTACCTATATAATATTTTCTACATAGTATTTATAATCTCTGAATTTTGTTAAAGATTTATTGAATAGTTCAAACGATGGAACCTTCCAAACACCATAAATTGTATAACAAAAATACTGAGATATAAGTTTAATGTGTATAAAAGGGGTATCCCACCTAAACTTGTATGCAATAATTTCCGAAAATATTATTTGGCTCCATAATGTTGCTGCTACCCTTCCCACTACAAGATTATCTGGCACCAGATAGTATTGCTCGAATTAGAATGATAGGCTATATCAACCTAACTTGTTAGTGACATAAGCATCAATACCACATATATATAATTAGGTAATTACCTTATTCTATATCAGTGATCAATACATATACTATTATGGTAACTATATGGGTGTTGTTCCACAAAAGTAGAATTAGGTTTCGAGGCAGTCCCCTATATACTTTACATTACAACATATTATTACACAGTTAAAATTAACAAATGTATATAGCCATAATAAACTGAATGCATTCGTATATACTCTTGTATAATATTAAATAGTATAATATTATACTAGAGTCTAAGAATGCATTCAGCTAAATACATGTGACAGTAACTATATAATAAGTTACTATAATAGTATTGATGCTTGTCATTTTTAATTTTAAATTAAAACAATAAGAAATTTGATTGCTTGATGAATATATGATAAAACTATTTTCTAATAAGACTTTCCAGAAATACATGTGGTAAGTGGGATACCCATTTATATTTTATACAGGAGTATTTTTTATAATGCATAGATAAGGCTCTTTTATTTATTCTTAAATGACATATTATATATAATTTTAAAGATAATGAATATTTTAAAGCAAAATAATTGATGACAATAATGAAACGAGTAGCAGTAGCAGTAGCAGTAGTAGTAGTAGTAGTAGTAGTAGTAGTAGTAGTAGTAGTAGTAGTAGTAGTAGTAGTAGTAGTAGTAGTAGTAGTAGTAGTAGTAGTAGTAGTAGTAGTAGTAGTAGTAGTAGTAGTAGTAGTAGTAGTAGTAGTAGTAGTAGTAGTAGTAGTAGTAGTAGTAGTAGTAGTAGTAGTAGTAGTAGTAGTAGTAGTAGTAGTAGTAGTAGTAGTAGTAGTAGTAGTAGTAGTAGTAGTAGTAGTAGTAGTAGTAGTAGTAGTAGTAGTAGTAGTAGTAGTAGTAGTAGTAGTAGTAGTAGTAGTAGTAGTAGTAGTAGTAGTAGTAGTAGTAGTAGTAATGCGTTCTAGTCTTACTAGAGCATTAAATACATCTCACATGTATGATATTGCTACACACTCTATAATAATGTACAATGGTGGGATGAATGAGCTAATTTAGACTGACCTTGACTTTGAGATTGTTCGGATGCCCCAGTTTCAGAGATAGTGTGCATACTGGTGCTTCCAGATCCATGCACAACAACCTACACATATTAGTATGATGGTTACTATGCATGAACTACTGATCATTTCATTGTAGAATAATTAACAATATAATCAATTTTAAATACACTTTGTATTGCATGTAAATTAACTAGGTTTATTTATATATATATATACATAAATATACAAATATTGAATGGATTTAAATAAATTTTAAAGGAAACAAATTAATGTACAAATAATCTACAAATAATTATATAATGATTAATTCCAATAAGAGATGTAACAATGCAGTGATGTAAATGATGTATGAACCCCAGTGCTGCTGATACCAGATGTGTTCTGAGCAAATCTTTGTTTAGCCTTAATGGCTTTCTCTCTTTCACATTTCAGACGTTCATCATCCTGAATATAGTGTAAGTTTATACATACAAAATGAAGTAACTATAATTCCGTAAAATACTTAAATATAAATAATGATATTTTATTTTATTTTTAAAATATGAAATTGGTTGATTTAATTTGAAACCATTAGCAAAGATTTTGCGAAGCAAAGATATAACACTCCCTATGCATGCAACGTAATTTAGTAGTAGCCCCAACCGCTGCTAGCAGTAGTATCGAAATCACTGAAATAGATTTAGGTTCGGCTCTGTTTGCATACAACAATGTTTTCATTGCTCTATTAAATTACATGCAATATAAATTAGCTTTTACTCACTAAATATATACTTATAGCATTTAAAACATACATATCATATTTGTTTGTTATATATTAGTAATGAACACTTAGTTTTCATCATATAAATATTAATTTAAAGCATATAATTTAACATTTTAAAAGTGTATAGTTAAATACGAATTTACATTATAAACAACGCATAGTTCCTAAAAGTAAACCGCTATAGGTGGCACCAGGGTATTTTGTATACAAATTCGAATTACACGATTTCGCGTAAGTGTTATATCTTTCCTTCGGAAAATCTTTGCCATTAGTTTAAAAAAAATCACAGCAAAAATCTACTTATTTAAAAATTATTTAGTTACAACATTTTATAAATCTTATTACAAGTTATTAACTTATGAGAGTCTAGTATTAATCTATTTTATTATGCAATATGTATTAAGGGGATACGTCAGTCATCTATCCATTGTGTGCATTTACATGTAAATAGGTAGGTGAAACTTGATACTGCTATAAATTCTATTTTAGAAAAAATAAATGGAATATTGACAACATTTTCTTAACTTTATAAACTATAAATATAGATCTACAGAACAGAGGACGACCTACAAAGTATGCCTATAGAGAGAATTGTTAACACAATTCAATATTATTATATGTAATTCATATATGAAATTGGGTATTTATTTTGTTTACTTAAAATTAACTAATTCATTTTTTCAATTAATTTCAATTATCAATCTATTTATAACTATCAATATAAAATCTAGTACTCTACTATGTAACTACTATTCAAATATAATTTATAATACTAGTGAATGTGATAAAATAATTATTTTGAGATAAATGCATACAAAGTTATTTAAATAAAATAATAAATAGAATGGTTTTTAAATATTGAAAATAGATAATATGCTAATTATATTATACTAGTTATATTCTACCTATAAAATTATACTGAAACATAAATTAATCTATATATTTTTTTAATATATTATAATTTGAATCATTTTATTTTTACTAACAATAAAACATGGTTTTTATGTTACTTATATAAAAATTAGTAATTGAAATTTTCGCACAATATTTATATATAATTTGAATTTGATTAAAAAATTTAAAATTCACTATTTGAACACGGATTGTAAACCCCTTGAGATATATTAAATATATTATGAGAAATTAAATAAAGATTAGATTAAATAGTTTATATAATAGAATAAAGATAAATAGTACTTATATAATATTTTTAAATGTATCATAAACTAAATTATACAAGAATAGTTTATTAAAAAATAATGCAAATATTATTTTTATGATCAATTAGTTTGATACTACATATGTACTCAAAGCCAAATTGTTGATAACGAATAGAGATAATGTAAATGATAGGTATTATAGGTAGGTGATATATCATGGAGGGGGGATATATCATGGGGAGGGGAGGAGGTAATCATCTCCATGTTTTACATTATTCTCATTATTTACACATTTATAAATTGTTCACATATAATGTGAACAATTCATCATGTATATGCTGCAGTCATCTGTATGATCAAACACAGACTTAGTGATGCATCATGTGTAATACAAAGTTTATGAGCAGATATATTCTGTGTGACTCCTTACTACTATAGTGTGTGCACACATAGACAGTGACTTACAGTAAGTAAGGCAATCAGTGATTTCGCCTTTTCTCGAACATTTAGACCATGATCCTTCTGCTCCTCTAGAAACTGAAAGTCCTTCAATGTTTGAATATCGTAGATCTTACCCTTGCATTGAGTGGTAACCTAAAGGTATTGCGTAATGATTAGGGTTGTGACTTAATAGGGGGGTATGTGTGACTTAATAGAATAATGGATGTCACTTAATGGAAAAGGAGTTTGCGACGTAATGGAAAAGTGGTAAGATTTAAGGGCAGGGCTCAATTTAATTGTAATGTAATAGATATGTAAAATCGGTCTACTAAAAAAGTTAAATATTTAATAACTAAAAAAAATTAGTTTTAAAAAAATTAAATTTCAATATATCTAAAAAATAGTAAATATGAATTTATACATATTTAAATAAAAGGAGATATTAGAATTTTAAAAATAAAATGTGTTAAATAGACATTAGAATAAGGTAGACTTCTATTGAGATAAAGTTTGTTTCACCAATTTGAATAACAATCCGCCTTTGTTTTTACATCGGTACATCATATTTACAATACAAATTCACTTACATTACTATAATGACTCGCAATTTCTTTAATAATTATGATATATCTATTAAAATAATACAAATGATTATAAAATTATACAAATAAGTACACCTATCATGTAATATTATAAAATAATTGTACCAAACCTAGTAACAAATTAAGTTCTATAATATTTGTTAAATTTAAACAAAATTAAAAAATAATATTGTTTGGAATAATATATTCGGAAATAACACATTTTTTATTTGTTTTTTTTTATTTAAGAAATATAATATTATTAAGTTATCTATAAATATTCAGAAAATAAAGCCTAAATCATTAATATCAACCTTTTAGAATACCCCCTTTAAAAAATATAATAGGAAACACAAAATACGATTATATGAAGATTATACCAATAATATCTACTATTATTGTGCTTGAACGTAGTCTTAAAGGTTAAATAAATATAATACAGGCATTAGATTCATTTTTTTGAATGCATCTATTACTATTATATTAATTTTTTTTAAATTACTTATTTTATTCAAATTCAAAGTATATAAGTAATAACATAATTTAAAATAATATTAGTATATAATATAATATCATTTATAAATGTATGAGAATTCAATTATATTAAAAAATGTATTTATATATTGAATTTATGTTCATATATAAGCATATCAAATATTGTAGTTTAATTTAAACTCGGTTTATTAAAATTATTATTTTTCATCATTTTTCCTTGTTTTAAAATCTATATATCTAGAATCAGTGATTAAAATTTGATGAGATTTTCATTATTTCTTATTTATTTTATATATATATATATTTCAGGACAATCTCGTTGATTTATAATTAATTTACATATGAAAAAATAATTTGAAAAAATAATTGTATAAGTATAAATTTAATAAATAAAATTTAATTTATACTTCTAATTTATATAGTAAATCTCTAAAATAAATAATATTTTCTTACAAAAAGATACTCCTGTATAAATTAGATTCTTCTATACAATATACAGTTTACAGAATTACAAAATATTAATTAATTATTTCGTTATAGATTTTTTTTAAATAAAAAATATCTATCTATTTATATTGAATTCCCAAAGGCCTTAATCCCCTTAATGGGCGGAGAAACCTTGGTCTCTTTACATGTAAAAGATAAGGCAAAATGGGTCTACTATGATTGATCATCTCTTAAGATTTAATTTTGTGTTTTAATTGTTGTTATTATGTATATAGTATTCATATATATAAAAGTTATACAGTGAAAATATTGTTAGATGATGGTAAGATGAAGAAAAGAGTATATATTAGATTTTACCAATACAAATTTTAAAATTAAAAAATATACATGTGATATTATGTATCTATAAAATGTATGCATATATTTTAATTATCTAATATATTATAAGAAATATTATAGTATACTCAACAAATTTCATAAAGGGTTTAAAATTGATGGGAGTTATAAAAAGTGAAAAATGTAATAACATTTTCTGAGATATAGCTTCATAGTTGTATATTTTGAATAATAATAATAAGTACTTTTTTACACGAGCTGATGTTTTAAAATTAAAATGTATTATACTATTTATTATACTATTTATATTTAAAAATAAAACTAAAAAAAAAAATGAAGATTTCGCTTCTTAAGGGCCAGTAAAACATATTAATATTTACATGATAGTATGTGTAAATAAATAATAATAATTCAAAATTAAGTAGGTAGTTATAGTAGGTTTCGACTGCAGTGCCATACACAATTAATTGCTTATCTATTTTCTTTACATCAATGTTCTTTTTATATTTATTTTATTTGCACTCATGTTCTATTTATAGGCAATTACATGTAAATAGATATGTGGAAAGAGGTGGTCTTGTAAAAAAGCCATTCAATATTTAATATTATTAATTATTTTTAATATAATATATTCACAATATATAGCTTTAATTTATTATTGACATTAAACAATCTAAAATTAACCTATTATTAAAGATATAAAATTATATTTAATAATTGTGTATAAAATAGTAAATGGATATAAATAGAACTCATAATTATTTAATCATTATTTAATGAATGGCATTTCAACTATTTACAAAATTTATAAATCATTTTTGAATGTTTTGTAGATCAGCGATTATATAGTTGATTAATGCTAATGGTATAGAATAATGATTATAGGCAAATGATATAGAATAATGATTATAGGCAAATGATATAGGATAATGATATAGGATACACATAGGTATTGAAACTCTATCATTAGAACTTAAATGTTTAGTCTGCACAAATACTGAGATATATATTAATGACATATAATTATATTTTTCACAACAAATATAGAATTTATATCCCAACACTGTAATAAATGGTTAAAATAAGTGCAGAGAGGCTAGGTGACATATGCAATGACGAACCCGTTCGCTGCCCGTCTTGATGATATACTCGAGAAGAACGAGAGCCTTGTACACGTGCCGCCAGTTCTTACCGTGGTCATTGATCCTCTTCCACAACATGTCCATGATTTCAGTGAATGCAATCACATTGTATGTGAGGTCAGCTATCTCCGTCATCAAAGTAGATGACGGACCCCATGGGTCATTCGATGTCGCCTCGCGAACTTTAACCTTTATGATGTTAGCACGTGATTTACTGTAATAATGATACTTAGTGAATGATGCGGAAAGAAAACTTGGATATTAATGAATACCTAACTGAAATATAAACTTGGATATTAAATTAATGAACTAAAATAATGTAAGATACAAAAAAACAGTGACGTGTTTTTTATATTATAATTTATATCAATATTGGAGAAATATAGATTTATATATAAAATATAAATAAAATTTGAAGATAACAATATTTAATATTTAATTTCAAATATTATTTATAAAATTAAATAAGATTAATTATTAAGCTTGTGTAAACAAAATAGTCTAATAGTGTTTATTATTATTACTATTATTAATGATTTTTCAATATACAATTACATCCTGAACTGAATCACATTCTATTCTTTTAACCAATAATCTCTGTTCACATTTACTGAATAATGATATGGAATGTATTGTAATCATCAATATAAAGAAAGTAGATAATCAATTGATGAAGGCACTGAATGTAAAAGATAGATATGTGAATGGCACTTTTATCGATAAATTAACAAAATGGCATCAAAGATTTTAATTGGACATTAATTATATTATCAAAACAGTAGGATTTCATTGAAATAGATACAATATTGAATAGTCAATGCTATCTAATATCTATCGATTTAGTATATATAAATATCAATAAAATAGTATATCTTCAATTTAAATACATTTAAATATACAAAATTATGAGGAATGTTGATACGTTATTTTTTAAATATATAATTTTATTTTTAGTATATTGAAATTGATCGTAATTATCTATATATATATATAAATAAATATAATAATTTAAAATGTAGCAGGTATTTAGTAGTAGATTTCGACTGCAGTGCCTCTATCACAAAGTGCCATACATTACATTCAATTGCTTATCCACTTTCTCACTACATCGATGATATAAACATATACATACATGTATTAATAATATTAATTTAATATATATACACTTATAAATAGCTAAAATTATAATTATTTAATCAGAATTATAATACATCAATTATTATATTAAATACACAAGTATTTTAATATTTTTTATAAATTGATTTTAATATTAAGTTTTATAATTATATTCTATAAATACTATTTCGGTATTACAGTCTGTATAATTATTCAGTGATTGTGGAAGGAGTTTATTTATTAAACAATTGGAATTTGATCCAGTTTAGGGCAGCCCCACGCAACATTAATGAAATAAACATTAAACAATCAACCCTGAAATGTATTACTGATAGTGGTGATATAGTGATGATATAGTGATGATATAGTGGTGATATAGTGATGATATAGTGATGATATAGTGGTGATATAGTGGTGATATAGTGGTGATATAGTGATGATATAGTGATGATATAGTGATGATATAGTGATGATATAGTGATGATATAGTGATGATATAGTGATGATATAGTGGTGATATAGTGGTGATATAGTGATGATATAGTGATGATATAGTGGTGATATAGTGGTGATATAGTGATGATATAGTGGTGATATAGTGATGATATAGTGGTGATATAGTGATGATATAGTGATGATATAGTGATGATATAGTGATGATATAGTGATGATATAGTGATGATATAGTGATGATATAGTGGTGATATAGTGATGATATAGTGATGATATAGTGATGATATAGTGATGATATAGTGGTGATATAGTGGTGATATAGTGATGATATAGTGATGATATAGTGATGATATAGTGGTGATATAGTGATGATATAGTGGTGATATAGTGATGATATAGTGATGATATAGTGGTGATATAGTGGTGATATAGTGATGATATAGTGGTGATATAGTGATGATATAGTGGTGATATAGTGATGATATAGTGATGATATAGTGATGATATAGTGATGATATAGTGATGATATAGTGATGATATAGTGATGATATAGTGATGATATAGTGATGATATAGTGATGATATAGTGGTGATATAGTGATGATATAGTGATGATATAGTGGTGATATAGTGGTGATATAGTGATGATATAGTGGTGATATAGTGATGATATAGTGGTGATATAGTGATGATATAGTGATGATATAGTGATGATATAGTGATGATATAGTGATGATATAGTGATGATATAGTGATGATATAGTGGTGATATAGTGATGATATAGTGATGATATAGTGATGATATAGTGATGATATAGTGATGATATAGTGATGATATAGTGATGATATAGTGATGATATAGTGGTGATATAGTGATGATATAGTGATGATATAGTGATGATATAGTGATGATATAGTGATGATATAGTGATGATATAGTGGTGATATAGTGATGATATAGTGATGATATAGTGATGATATAGTGATGATATAGTGGTGATATAGTGGTGATATAGTGGTGATATAGTGGTGATATAGTGATGATATAGTGATGATATAGTGGTGATATAGTGGTGATATAGTGATGATATAGTGATGATATAGTGATGATATAGTGGTGATATAGTGATGATATAGTGATGATATAGTGGTGATATAGTGATGATATAGTGATGATATAGTGATGATATAGTGATGATATAGTGGTGATATAGTGATGATATAGTGGTGATATAGTGATGATATAGTGATGATATAGTGGTGATATAATGATGATATAGTGTATAACCTCAGAAATAGAATAGTTGTTCACAACATTTTTTAATGATCTTCGAATAGGCATAATAAGCAGCTGTAAATTTTTAGAAATGATATTATCATCTACATATGTATACTACATATTACCATTAACTAATTATGATAAATAAAAATATCTCCTAATAAATTAATATATATTTGTTAAAAATCATCATAAATAAATATATATATAGAAGATATTTATTGTATTGACATAAATTAAGAAATTACAAATAAATAAGAAAATTTATCATATATAATATAATTATAACTATTATATATATGTATATAAAGGAAAATAATAATGTGTTAGTTGAATGAAGTCTGAGTGTATTTACAGGATTTTTACAGATTTTGATTATATATAAGATTATTATTATTATAATTATTATATATTTGTATTATTATAATAGACCCCAGATAATTATTAGTTATTATTGCAGATATATATTTATATTAACTGCCTGTGTAGTTCCGTTGGCTAAGGCGTAAGATATACACCTAGGTTTAAGATGTTTGCTGGTAATTCAATTTATGAACACTACATATGTAACATCAATTTGTGGCTAGGTAGCAGTAGCAGTAGTAGTAGTAGTAGTAGTAGTAGTAGTAGTAGTAGTAGTAGTAGTAGTAGTAGTAGTAGTAGTAGTAGTAGTAGTAGTAGTAGTAGTAGTAGTAGTAGTAGTAGTAGTAGTAGTAGTAGTAGTAGTAGTAGTAGTAGTAGTAGTAGTAGTAGTAGTAGTAGTAGTAGTAGTAGTAGTAGTAGTAGTAGTAGTAGTAGTAGTAGTAGTAGTAGTAGTAGTAGTAGTAGTAGTAGTAGTAGTAGTAGTAGTAGTAGTAGTAGTAGTAGTAGTAGTAGTAGTAGTAGTAGTAGTAGTAGTAGTAGTAGTAGTAGTAGTAGTAGTAGTAGTAGTAGTAGTAGTAGTAGTAGTAGTAGTAGTAGTAGTAGTAGTAGTAGTAGTAGTAGTAGTAGTAGTAGTAGTAGTAGTAGTAGTAGTAGTAGTAGTAGTAGTAGTAGTAGTAGTAGTAGTAGTAGTAGTAGTAGTAGTAGTAGTAGTAGTAGTAGTAGTAGTAGTAGTAGTAGTAGTAGTAGTAGTAGTAGTAGTAGTAGTAGTAGTAGTAGTAGTAGTAGTAGTAGTAGTAGTAGTAGTAGTAGTAGTAGTAGTAGTAGTAGTAGTAGTAGTAGTAGTAGTAGTAGTAGTAGTAGTAGTAGTAGTAGTAGTAGTAGTAGTAGTAGTAGTAGTAGTAGTAGTAGTAGTAGTAGTAGTAGTAGTAGTAGTAGTAGTAGTAGTAGTAGTAGTAGTAGTAGTAGTAGTAGTAGCACTGTAAATATGTAGACAATATTGACACCGTTACATTCATCACTGAACAATTTAATATAAACATTTTTCAAACTCAGTTACCAAATTAGAAACAGCTTTATCAAAACTAAAATATAAATATATAATACAACGTCATCATCAAAACCGAACTTACGAATGATAATTATTTGAGAAAATAAAAATGTCTTAATAATTATAATATATTCATCAAACGTAGTTTATCAATCCCTACTCAAGAAGACTAAGAAATCATACTACAATAATGTATTAAAAAAAGCAGCAAATAACTCTGTATAACTGTTCTCCATTTATAATCAGCTACTTGGTAGACTATCACAACATGTTCTACCAAATGAACCCATAACAATACTAATTGGTACATTTGACCAATATTTCAATACTAAAGTCATGAATATAATAAAATCACTACCTATCCCAGTGTGGTATAATATAGTATGGAATGCCACACATACCATTAACTGAGTTAACCTCAAAAATGATTCGAATTTAGATAATTTACTATTTTCATGTAAAATTAAATAATACAGAATACCTAATTTGATTATATTATTGATCATAATAAGCTGTATCTATTGCAGATGTATTATAGATCTATAATATATCTATATATTATTATAGATCTATAACAATCTAATACATATAATTTACAATTTCAATTGATACAATATTGATAATTTATAATTAAATTGTTAACTATATTGATACTATACTTAAAAAAGGTTTCAATTGCTACATTAATATCTATATGTGTGTGTGAATATTTATATGTATGCATTCTCTTGTGTATGTATGTATTTGTCATACACACAGTAACCTACCCATTTCATAGATATGCATAATATATATATATATATATATATATAATAAATAACTTATTTAACTTTCAACATAGAGAATAGTAGTATATGAGTATCTGTACCAATTTCAGGATATGATATAATTAATGAAATATTTATTAATATATAATATATGTTATTAGGTGTGTAATATGTGTGCATGATTATATGAGTATGTATGTATGTTTGTATACATACATATATATATATATATATATATATATATATATATATATATATATATATATATATATATGTATATATATGTATATATATATATATATAAATATGTATATAGATGTATTGAAACATAATATATGTTCACTTTGAAAGAAGAGTGGATAGGATTCATATATATTGTGTAGCATAATCAACACTGCATATTTAGGTATACAAATATGCCATTCAATTTATATTGATGACTCATTTATAAACTTACTCTATATCTACTAGCTATATAACTATTATATAGGTCCTATGGATAGGGAGATGGTGTCACCCTAACAATTGTACACTATAAGAGATATGTCTATAGATACATTTTAGATTAATGTTTTACTTGAATTAATACAATTATTGTATAATACAATAATTGTATTAATTCAAGTTGTATTAACACAATTTGTATTATAATATAATGACATTAATTATTAACATTATTAATGACATTGTAAAATTCTATCTTATTATGATGAAACGCTTATTTTTATATATTATATGATATACACATACAAATGTATTTTATTGCTCAAGAAATTTAAAACAAAATGTATAGATACATTAAGATATATTAATAAAATATCAAAGTTATTTTCGATAACTATTAAATTTAGAAATATTTTTTAAAGACATTGAATCTAATATTAAAATGAACAAAATGTGTCCCACTCGATGGATAAATCCACCATAGATGTATTTATATCTATTAATAATAGATTATATATATAATTACTATTAATAATATAATACAACTACAATCTAAAATTATAGCCTTATTTATATATATATTTATAAATGTGAGTTTTTAATAGTATATTTAATATACTAATATAATATTAAGAAACTGGATTTAAATATAGATTCAGTTATTCAATATAGATTCAAATCGTAGATTGCTATTATATGTTTTATAATGTATATATATATATATATATATATATATATATATATATATTTAAAATACTAAATATTTTATCTTTGCATTTTGACTTATGAACTTAATTTTCATATTCTATTTCCACTCAGACTGAGGAAATTATATCACATTCTAAGTTAGAATTTCTAACAAGTGAGAGCATTTACATAGCAACAATTTATATGAAGAGTATGCCAGATTTGATACTCTGATTATCAATATCTAATTAGGTGTATGAAGTATGTCAAAATAGGCAATATGTTCAACACAGTTTTTCCATTTAAATATGCCCTTAATAATATAAATGAATATATAATAATTACTTTTATTAATTCTGATGATTGACGATAGAAATACTTTTTAAAAAAACAATAGAGTTTTACGTTTACCTATTAATTATATTTTCATAATTTATCAAATTTCTAAATTGCTTTATTATACATTGTATAATTGTATATAATTACCTTATGTATGGGATATTGGACACTTAAACATATATATATATAGTATATATATTATATACTGCCGCAATTGTTGGAAAAGCGTTGCCAACTCGTACATCTCCCATTTATATATATACTAGTTGTGGTGGGCGAGTATGAATGGTGAGAGTGGTATGCGGCTATGAATCACAGTTAAGTAAAAGTGTGTAATATTTGTTAGAATTACATATTACTTATATTTAACACTATAGTTATACACAATTTATATATTATATTTATTAAATATATACCATAAGTTTTATAGGCGATATAGTAATATCAAGTTTGAAATAATAGGCTAAAGTTAAATGTACCAATATTATATTGAATATATATTATATAATTAGATCCATAATTTGTCCACACAAACTTAACGCATCTATTATATATAGACATTATTTGTGATTGTTTTCGTGCTGTCCGTTAAATTATTATGTAATAATTATTTTGATGATCATCATTATTATAATTATTATAATAATCATTATAATAATTATTACATACAGCATTATGATGTTTAATAGTAGTATGGTCAAAATTTTCAAGTTTGATGCATGATTTGAACGCCCGCAAACTTGTTTATTCGAATTAATGATTTTACAATAATGAGATAATCAAAATGATTGGCCATTATAATTAGCATATGTCTATCTATAGACTATCATACATGAAATGGATTATCGTTAACATATATATATATATATATATATATGTGTTTTATAGGGTAAATGTGCGATTAGACCACTCAATGCAAACAAACAAAAATTATCATAATGATTATATGATTTATTAGCAAATATTTATTCAATAAATTATTGAATATAAATTTTAATAGAGATATTTGGTGTCCGATCATAACGGACGGGTTGAGAATGTAAATAATTGCGCATGGTAAAATATGTTTTAAATATACAATATTTAATATATATATATATATATATATATATATATATTTGCGGATTTATATTTGTGGGTTGTTTGATTTCTTTGATTTAGTTTTATCCTTCTGTTTTTATAGCTGCATTATAGTACGAAGTGAACCCATCCGTTATGATCATTATGATCATCATAGACTATATATTATATATGATATATATATATTATATATATATAATATCTTGTTGTTATAATTTAAGTTTGTTTATATTGAGCGGTCTAATCGCATATAATCCTTTTATAGGCTTACTCGGTATGTAATGCATCTAACAAAAACCTAGACATATCTAAACTAAACCTAACCAAACTAAACAAGTGAAAAATAACTAAAACTATTAATGTTTGTATAAACAAACATACGCTATTGTAAATTCACAAATTCGAATAAACAATTTTCAAAGCGTTCAAATCGCACATCAATCGCGAAGTTTTTGACCAGGTACCATTTCAACACTTTATATTATGTATATAATATATACAAACGATTATATTAAATTAAATGTAGAGAAGATGGTTGAATAAATAGTATAGAAACATAACTCTAATGAATTTCAAGAATATTATTTTTTAAATTAACATATATTATTATAATAATTATATTATTTAAAATTTAAAATTATTATTTAAAATTATATAAATCAACAAACCTTTTATGTCGTAGTTTATTTTATATAAATATATTTATTCTATATATAATTTATCTAAACATCAATCTAAGGGTAAGTTGGATAATTAAATAGAAAATATTAAACAATTTATAACTATGACAAATTATAAAGGAGGCGTACTTATTATGACAACTAAATCTAAATATAAAAACTTCCGCATCGTACAGGATATGCACAAGTCCTTGATATATTTATATTTCATAATAAACATTGCGCATGTTTAAATAAATTCCACACGAGGATTCAACATGGCTGATCTATTAACATCCAGACTTAATGAAAATACTAATGAAGAAAATTCTCTTAAGGTAGAAAAATTAAGACTATTAGAAAACATGAATTTTGAAGATCCAGAAGACTATGTTGATGATATAATGGATGAAGGTTATTATAATAATTATAATATTATTAAATTATATATAGAATATAATATTTAATAATAAATTATTTTAAAACTCATCGAATAAAATAAGTTTCGTATAACAGACATTTCGTATGTAAAATACGAAACGTCCCGTAATCCACGCATACGCTTATTTGTTTACGTCTGTCACCCAGTTAAATATACGCTGAATACGTAGCCGTGGAAAACCGGCGCGCTACATCATTTATTTCATATGCTATTTCAAATAGTACAAATAGTACAAATAGTATTTGTGGGTTGTTTGATTTATTTAGTTTAGTTTTAATTTGCGGCTTTTTTTTAGCTGCATTATTATAATAATCAATATAATAATGATTATATTCCGAAGTGAGCCTATAAAATATTGTGCTTAGTACACGATTTTTATTTTATTTAATAAAATAATTATTATTTTTATAATATATTAATTTATTTTCATAAAGTTAGCGCGCCGATTTTCCACTGTATCGCTGCATAGTATTCAGTGAATACTGACATCTGACCCCAATAAGTCACGTGTCTAATCAACAGTTCAAGTAAATATTTAGTGGCAGGCATTATATTTATATAAATATAAGGATCAAATGAACTTACGATCAACGGACAAATTCGGCGCACATTGATGTGCGTCGATCGTAAAGTTAATTTGATTGTATTGTAGTTTAGCATATCAAATTAACGTTAAGATCGACGGACATCGATTTGTCCGCTGATCGTAAAGTTCTCTTGATCCAAATATAATATACAAATATATAAATTTTGAATTCAGTAGAATATTCGTATGAATATTAAATACAGGTACTGTATATCGGAACGTATGCACTAGAGGCGCTAAATACATGACTAATAGTTTATGCGATGTCGTTTTCGGAATAGAGGTTATAGACCTCTAGATATGGGCGTGTCATATATAACTATGTATATAAATACGTTCACTTATTAACTATCTTAGTGCATGTATTTGTTTGTATATACATACATACATACCTAACTATTTCGGAAATTGATTGGCTTGACAACCAATATCAATTATCCCATTTATTATCGGTATAAACGCATATAAAAATATAAAGTAAAACACGAAAGTAGATCAGGAAGAGGCCTAAATAACATGTGGATATTACAATAATCCACTACAGAAGTAATTTTGATAAATACAGAGACCACCCGCAATAACGCGTATACTGATTAGCTCAATATCACACTTATGTAGACCTAAGTTTAGTAGGTCTTGTGTGGTGAGAGCCGAAATAATTACATGCCAATTCCAGCACGATGCGTTGAATAAGATTCTCTTCACACCCATTATTTGCTTAGCCTAATCGATAATATCTGTAGTGTTATAGTAGTTAGTCTTTTTTATGTAGTTTATGTCAGTGTTTATTGTATCTTTTGATATTTGTGTATCTATTATGTATACAATATTATTAAATCTGGTTTACGTAGGCCGTTTCTAGTTTGGATTTGTGGTTCTAGAATAGTGTTATGTATGTATAATTATGTTTGTTTAGTATTGACATAAGTAAACTATTTACATAATTGTGACTATGTATTATATTATTGTAATTATAACTACATGTTTGCATTATATGGTTTAAGCAATCGTAGTTATATTTACATCCCCTCATCAAACATTTGGTATTCGTATCAAGTAAAATTCGTTTAGATCTAAATTTTGTATATAATAATGCATTTTTTAGATTGATCGAATTGACGAAGTTTCTTTATCATTTAGTAATCTAGTAGGAGATTTAATCCAGTTATTAATAAATGGTGTGGTTACCATAATAATACCTCGCTCATCCGAATTAATAAGATATTTTGTGTAATATGTTTTAATGTCGATATTATTAGTAAATGATGTATTATCATAGTATCTTGGAGATGACAATTTTAATATAATATTATTTGAGATGGTTTATATTATGGGATCGTCATTTTCGTGTATTTAGACTTTAAGGAGCATAGCTGCAGTTATGTTACCATGGTATTGTTAACAAATAGACGGGTAATTGCTAATACTCCAATACTACATGGTGCATAGAATACACCAAAGGGTACAATATCATCAGCGAATGCCATATATTTAACGATTCTATTATTATGTATGCTAATAGAACTGGGTAAATCAGAAGTTGCGTAATCAATTACTGCATTAACTGTATTATTACTGTATTAAACAATAAGCGTGACATGGGATCACCTTGTATTACACCGAGATTAACTGAGATACTAGGCGATATACCTTTCTTATATTTAAGCTGAGTATTACTTAGTGTAAGCATATTTAATGATTGTTTTCGGTAATATCGCTCTATTAGCAATAGAAATAATAGCATCGTGAGAAACCGAGTCATATTCCTTAGATACATCGACTAAGCATATTTTTAAGGGACACCATGTTTGTTTTTATTGATATATAATATTCTCTAATAAAATTTCTAATAAAAATATATTCTCAGCAATACCGTCTCTTCTAATGAATGCATTTTGGCGAGTATCTAACACTGGTATTTTCAATGCGTTTAGCTAGTATTTTATGAAATAACCTATTTGATTACATAGCAATATGCCTACATTTTGAAGGATCTCTATTATGTTTATATTTAGGTATTAATGAATTCAATCCAGATTTAAATATAGATGGCGAAGTCGATGTTAATAATTAAACGTTAAAACAAGCAGTTAAGTTTTTAAACATTAGTTAAATCTATTTTCTAAATGTTATCGATACTGGGTGCACCATCATGTAAGGTATTAAAGGATTCCTGAACTTCACAATGAACTGTGTATTCACAGTATTATTTGCGAATGAATGTCTGAAAGATAGATTTTTTATTTAATAATTCGCTCCAAAATTTAAATTGAGTTTCAATAGATACTTCATCGCACTTTATTAAGAATTGCTCTAGATAGACCAGATCTATTTTTAGTAAAAATATTCTGCGATTTGTAATATAGGATCCGCCTATGTTGAAGTAGTAATATTTGAGTTTACTCTTTTTTTTAAATAGAATTACTATTCAATATTTTAATAACTTTGTTATTAATAGATTGTAGTAAATATCTATGATCAAGATCAATTAAATGTTGTATATTATTAAATTTAAAGTTTTGTATATGCAATAGTAATTCAGGTAGTATTGGTATTGTTGGAATATTATTGAGAATGTATATTTAATTTTATATGTTTAGTAGTATTATTTAGTGAATTGTTTTTTTTTGTATTGATTCTACAAATTTATTCATAGAATTATTGTTTATTTCGTTTATTTATGCTTGGGTAGTTTAGTATAGTATTTGTATTTAAATTTAAATTATATGTATGATGTATATTTCTATTTATATTTTGTAAATTAGTATTAATATCTATGCAATATGAATTTCTATTTGTATCTATGTGTATGCGTTGTCGTGAAGTCATTATGTCATTATCAGTATTTATTTCAGTATTAGTATAACAATTTATACCAGTATCAGTATATGTTTCTGTGATTGTGTCAGTGTTAGTACCAGTATCTGTAATTTTAGCAGTATTCGTAACCAGGGTTAAATACACTATCAAATACAAGTAAAAAATACAAATATTAACACATTAAGGGGATCCCGCACATAACACGCAATTTGCCAATTTCGTGTATAAATAGATAGGAAAAATATAGGTCCACTAAAAAAATAGAACTAATATTCTATTCATTCAATTAACCTAATTTTTTTTGTAATGATTCAGAACATATACTTGCATAGGAAAATAGAAAGTTATTTTTAATATTATTATTTATTATATTATATATATCCCAATTAAAAATTAGTGATACTAAAATTATGGTTTTTCTATAGAAATTATCATTTTATACAATGAATTCTATATATTTTATTAATTATCTCTCTATTTTACTATTCACATAATTAAATTCTATATAAAGCACACAAAAATAATATTAATAATTATAATAGTTTTTATGTTCTATTTTTTTGAATGCACATACCTAGTGCAAGATAATTATTCTGAGAAAACAGCATATGAAGTTTGACAGCATAAAAATGTAATATTGAATAGTATATAATATAGCATTATCTTATCGTTATAGAACACATTTTTATGCCATTTCTAGACTTAATTCATGTCTATTTTTTTTACAAATACTAGAAAACACTAGAATAAGTAATATTATGTAATAAACAAAATATAAAAAAAATAAATTATCATCACATTAAATGTGCGGGATCCCATTAAATATTAAATCATTAAATAATAATCCCTATCCCTATAGTATAGGGATAGGACTTATACAAGATTGCATAATTTATATAATTGAAATCTATTTAAAATATATTTAATTTCTAAAGAAAATGAATAAAATAAAAAACTAAACAATAGACTGATTGCTTGGGATATTATAAGTTATAATTTATAACACCTATACATTTTCTATATAGAATATAAATTTAAATTAATAAATTTACTTATATAGTATTCATAACATTCTTTAAAAATTATTGTTCTATTATATAATTTTTATTATTTAATAAATGTATTCTTTAATATAATATTCATTTTTTTTTTACATTCATAAATCAATTGAATAAAGAAATTCTACATTCTATTATATTATTAATTTAAAATATTTTTAAAAGTGTATTTGAAACTGTATTTGATCAAATACAAATACATCACTGAATAATTATTCAAATACAAATACTAATTATTAAAAAAATCAAAATCAGCATATTTAAATACAAATACATCACTGAGCACATGCCTGTCCCCTATATGTCCTATTTCGATACCTCTTAGTCCCCCTCAGTGCAATGTGGCCTCGTTTCATTAGCGATATTAACAAGTATTCTATTGGTCACTTCCATGTGTAAATCATCTGCATGCATTCTTCTATAGTCTAATGTTAAACTGCGTATTGCATATTATGAAATATGCAATATTGACTAGATCCATAGTAGCATATCAGATGTATACGTAGGTGTCATTTCTATCAGACTGTTATACTATAGTGACATTTGTGTGTGTCCATTTTTATTATTTATAGGTCCTATTTCGATACATAAGTATCGTCAATTATCAAGGCTTTAAGTGAAATATTAATTACTATAAACTTCATAGTTTTATAGTATAACGCTATATGGATTACCTTACTACCTACATACATATTTATATTATATATTATATGTGTATGTATGTATGTATTTGTGTATTTATGTATGTATGTGTGTGTGTGTGTGTGTGTATTCAACTGTGCTGCTACAGAAACCCTTAGTAGGCATCGCATATTGAAGTTCCAGTTCCATACATAATATGTATTACATATCCAAAAAATAAATATGAAATATCTTCAGTACTATATTTTATAAATGTACTCAATTCTTTGGTAACAATTTGAAATTAACTCATTTAAATTATTACACAGAATTATTGTCAGAATTTATGTTTGACGAACCCATGGAACAAGAAGGAACTGATTCAATTATGGTTATTGATAATGTTCCTCAAGTTAATGAAGATCGCTTAGAAAAATTAAAGAAAGTCATTATGAAAAATATATCCACATATGGAGAGATAATTCAAATATATTATCCAAAAGAAAATGGAAAAACCAAAGGGTTTATATATGAACTGGAATGATATATTATATTTATAATAAACATTGTTAACAGGTTCATTTTCATTGAATACGCTACACCCATAATGGCTAAAAAGGCAATTCTTGGAGAGAATGAAAGGAAATTAGATAAATCTCACATTTTTAAAACATATCATTACTCAGATTTCCTCAAGTACGTATATATATATATTATTTTTTTACTATATTTTAAATAATATTTTAAATTTTTTAATATTTTAATAAATTTTATAATCTATAAAATTATATTCTAATGTTTAATTTCATAGGTGAAGTATTCTTATAATTATCACATTAATATAATTTATATATGCAATAATCTCAGGAAATATATTATCCTATTCTATATTTCCGCGACAAATAGCATTACATAATCTTCATCATCGTATGCACAACAGATATTCTAACATACCAGATGAATGGGAGGAACCTACACCCGCTGAATATACTGACAGCGGTGACCTAAGGTCATGGCTTTTGAACCCATTCTGTAACGACGAATATGCTGTTGTGGTAGGTGAAGGTAAAGAGACTGTAACCACTGTGTATTCTGGTGCCACCGACTTCAAAATACGAGAATCTAGAGAGGTAAGTAGACCCACCCGAACCCCACAAATCTATAAATCGCATCTAATAATAGATTATATATTTAAATTAATAATAAATATTATTTTATATAAATTAATTAATATACTTCAATAATAGATGACAATTATTTTAAAAAAATTCTTCATAATTATTTAGAAAAATAGTAAGTTATTCCAATAAATTAATATTGAAGAGATATGTTTTTGCTATTATTGTCAAAAATATAGAAACCCTGATATATTTATCACAATATTTCATTATTTTCACAGATTAATGTCTCATAATTTATTCATATTATATTTACTATTATTAATGTTATTTTAATGTTTCCGATTAAGTACCTCGATATTTGCATATAAATATTTCAGTTAACCTTACCTCTACGATAGGTGTGGACGAACTCGTACATCCGCTGGTCACCACAGGGTACATACTTCCTGACATTCCACGAGCAGGGTGTTGTACTGTGGGGTGGTGACTCATACACTCGTCTCTGTCGGCTTAGTCATCACAATGTCGACCTCGTCGATTTTTCTCCTTGTGAAAGGTTTACTCAGTTGAATGTTGCCAGTAAAATGTAGATTAATGAAGGATAGAATTATTTTGTGAAAATTAATTTTTAGAATCACCATTACATAGTTATTAATATAAAGTTATACTTGAAACTAAAATAATCTTTGATACTGGAAACAGATATTTAGTAACAATGAGTGTTCAGATGTGCAAGGACTTGGATTCAGGACAGGATGCTCTCGTTATTTGGGATTTGAGAACTGGAACTGTTAAAAGAAGTTTCAGTGTTATTCCTGAAATGAACCAGTGGCCTATATTTAAGTAAGTATTATTTTTGTAATATATATAATATACAAAAATAATTAAATCAAATATTAGAATTTATTGTTTATTGAAGATATATATTAAATACCATACCATTTCATATGTAAAGCTATAATTAAACTTTATATTATATTATTCTGTATATATAATGACTGCCTTATAGCAGAATAGATCAGATTATCTTATGAAGAACACTAATGACAAAATATGTGAAATATATTCATATAACACTAAATATTCCTAATAAGTTATATAATATGATAGATGGAATTTTGATGGAACTTACTTTGCCCGATTAAATAAGGATTCGTTATCAGTCTACAAATCTTCTGACTTCACTCTGTTGGATTTGAAGAGTATTCATATCAAACTCATCAAGTTAGTAACTATAGTAGCAGTAGCGAATTCATACTATACAGTTACCATTACCCTTTAGAGACTTCTCGTGGTCCCCCACTGACAATCTGATATCATACTGGGTTGAGGAAGAGTCAAACGGGGCGGCTCGTATCTCCCTCATTGAGATTCCGTCTCGTAAACTAATGGCCATGAAGAATCTGTTTAAGGTACGCGACTGCAAGATGCACTGGCAGAAAAGTGGAGATTTCCTGTGTGTGAAGGTGGACAGGTACTCGAAGCTGACTCGCGAACGTGATACATCCGAGAAGGACACTAAATACACGGTACAACATCTATTCTAGTTTAATATGTATCATTAGATATATATATATATATACAGTTTGTTCGAATGTAAAATTATTTAAAAAATAACAAAGTATATAAACAAAAATTTCAAAATTAGATAATATATTATTTCTAATTAGAAATGACATATTGTTTACGTTAACATATATAGCGAATATTATTAAATATATCCAGATACTCCTCTATGTTGATTAGAAATAATTAATATCTACAGGACGCTTCACATATGTGATTTAATTGCTGTTTGTCACTTCTATTTTTGATGATTTGTAGATTCGTATGACATTTTTGAACTATTCACATATGTATATTATCTAATAAGGATGTTATTTGTTGTCACGAGTTAGATGGTGATAATTATAATCAATAATATAGTCAATATTCCCGTCTACCTATGAAAATGTCTTTATCGTTCTTTCAAAAACAATCAACAACTAGTGTTTTTTCAATGAGCGTTTTAAGGGTACAAAAGACTGTTTATATAATAAATCCTCAGACAATTTTGAGGGGACAAGATCCCCATATATATATCACATATGTGAAGTAATATTTTATCATATGCAGTTTTTTAATGTATTTATTTATCAATATAATTATACATTCTATTATATAGTATTCTATATAGTATTACTATACACACAGGGCATGTCGTATGTGTTTAATGTATTCAGGATTAGAGACAAAGAGATACCTATAGATGATATACAAGTTAAAGGTTTATTATAAATGTACACATTTATTTACATAAATTATAATATAAATTAAACGTTTTATCACATTATACCTATTTAGAAGGCATGATAAAGTGACTATTACTTATATATATATTTATCTCATATTTATCACAAATATTTGTAACTGATATTAAGTTATGTAATGCAAATGAATTGAAGTACTAATGGTACATGATATTAATGTTATATAAAACTGCATTTATAGATTTTTACATTCATATTAAATTTCAAATAATATTTTAATAATTCTGAATCGGCAAAAGCTGATATGACACCAGCCCTCCACGTCATTCACAATGTAAATAGTTATGCCTTACAATCAATTACATACATTTAATAATAGGTATTAACACCATTTATTTATAGTTTAATTATATATTGTTCTATTGTTTTATACCTTTATTATTACATATCCATTCATTGAACTTCGAATCCGAACTGATACAGTTATATATACGATTTTGAATACAGTTATTTTTAATAATAATATTATAATAAGTATAAATATACAAACAATAAATGAAGCATTTAATAAATTCTAATAACTGTGCATGATTACAATGTTAGGGGGGTACAAGTGTCAGTGAGTTATTAAACGCCTCCCTCCCCCCCCAGTTACATACAATACAATGCTTATTTAATAGAAGTTCATAACCTGATGATATCTAACCTAAATGTCACCTATTATTTCACCACTAGAAACCATAATGGCATTTGCATGGGAGCCAATCGGTACAAAGTTTGCGTACATTCACGGAGATAATCAGAAGGTTTCAGTGAGTTTCTGTGATGTCAAAGAAGGAAAGATTGACGTCATCAGTAAGTTTTGCGTATTGGTATTACATGACTACTTTATTATATTACATAATAATAGCTCTATAATAACTATAAGATTATGTTATTTTTGGCTATTAAAATGTATACACGTGTAGTTACATATAGAATATTGTATGAAGTAACCTTTATATATTAGTATGACTCTATTTGATCCGTTACTATATCTGTCTGTTGATATTAATGTATTATTATGAACACAGAAACATTTGATAAGAGAAGTGTTGTGAACTCTATATTCTGGTCTCCTAGAGGACAGTTCTGCGTTCTGGCTGCTCTCCGCGGGTTATTCATCATACTATTATGTATACTATACTATAGTAGAGGTATTGATAATGTTATTACTAGAGTTCATTATCATTAATTCTCTTTGAAATTATGGTTATCTATATTTTAACTTGAAAATTACAATCTAAATATAATCTATTAAGGCCAGCGAAACAAATAATTTTGTAATGAATATATTTTGTATTAAAAATGATATTATATAAAAATCAGTAAATTTAATATTTGATCTAAAATGATATATGGCTTGAGGCATAAAAGTGTCATCAATATGCATCTATACAATCAACCGTTTAAAAGTAACAATTAAATGATATAATTCAAATATTTATATATTTTTTTTAAACTGATATATATTACTGACATTTTGTTTTAAACTTAATTTTTAATCTGTAGAGCTCAATAACTTTTGATATACTTGATAAATTTATATGAACTTTCAGAACTTAATCATAATCTCTATATATTTTAAGTATGAACTAAAAGTAAAAACTTAGTTACTGGGAATTCCTGGAAATGTTGTTATTTTAGAATCACATTGTTGTAGTTCTTATTCTCATTATCTTATAAATATAGTTAATAAGATATACAAAATATAGTCATTCTTTTATTAATTTAAAAAGTTATCATACTTTTAGTTAACAAAACTCCTATCTCGTGAACCATATTCATATGGTTCACCAGTCTTTAAAGTACTCTGTACTGAATGATATTGTAATCTAAAGTATCGGGAAAATTGGGTTGCTAGAAAAATTAATTAAATGTTTAAATTAATTATTTTTGATTAATTTTATAAATATTAAATATCTTAAGGGTATATATGATAACGCGTATGGAAATATGCAAAAATCACCAAAATAAAATAAAATGTTTTATTCAATATTACTTTGTTCAATTTATCTGTCAAAAAATTATAATTGAAATCGATCTAGAAATACCGTAAAAAGCATATTTTATAACACATCATATAAATAATTATTTATATAATACATATATATGTGGTTGTTAAACTGCCTGTGTGGTTCAGTTGACTAAGGCGTCAAACACACAAGTAGTAGGATACGGGTTCAAGCCTCGTCTGGATCATTAAAATATGGGGTCTTAAAATATTATTTAGAATTGATCTTATAATTGTGTATAAATAAATGATCGTTAAAACAATGGATGCCTTATGCTAACATGTGAGCGGCTTCGAAGGGACATTAGAGCTCTATGGTTATAAGTGAAAACTTCATCTAAGTTCCTGGATGGGAAGAAATGATTGAGCTAATAACAATATTTAATTATAGATTTACAATATCAAAGTATAGGTAAATCTCCTATATTCATAAAGTAAATAATGCCCATATTTCCTCTGTCCTTAAGTTATTTCACAACGAACATCACATCAATTGTCTGATACAATATGTTTAATTACCTGCCATCATTAGTTTCAATACTAGGTATTCTATCTATATTGTATAAGTCATTGCTGCATGATAGTATGTGACTTAATGTTTACACGACCCACAGAGCACACGGTTCCATGGAGTTCATCGACACACACGACATGACATCCATGCTTACCGCAGATCATTTCAATGCATCTGACCTTGAATGGGACCCCACCGGAAGATACATCACCACCTCTATTAATTCGTTAGTACATTCATGAATATGGCTATGTGATGTTTTGCATTTAATTATACGTATATGATTTATTATTATATTTACCTTCTTTTCCAATATTGGAATATGATGATTTATATGTTGATTATTGATATGATAGTTGAACTTGGCATAGTTACATATGAAGATAAATGATATAATATAGAGTATATCATATTGTATCATGTTTTCTATGATTAATTTTTAGAAAACTGAATGTGATTTTCTTAAGTTTTTACTTTTTCATTGGGTCACGCGAAAATACTTACTAGTTCTATGATTAATATTATTTTTTTTAAATGTTTACTCTATATAAGCATGAGGATTTTAAAATAATGATATCATATATTTATATAAATAAAATAAAATATTACTTTTAAAATAAATTATCACAATAATGTGATGTACACAATTATGTCAATTTATGTGTATATATTTTATTGAATATATCAAAATAGAATAAGCCAGAACACCTTAGCCCTATTGTATATAAGTATATAAGAAAAACCAACATTTTTTAAAACACACCAATAGATTTTAAATATTTACACATAATTTTTTCAAAGTTATAATAACATCATTCATTCAACATCATGATCACCATTTTATATTTATTAACTATATATTTTTTTTAAAGGTATGCCATTTAAAAAAAAATGAATATTATGATAGAAACATGATATAATATTTTAATTATTAAATTATATTATTTAAAAAAAAGTCTATGTATATGTGTGTCATCTAAATATATTGAAAATGTCAACAATTTCTATTAAGGGCATACTATTGTAACAAAATGTCGTACCCGATTTAAATAGATAGTAAAATAGTATTTTCACAATAAATACATATTCTCATTAAATATTTGACCGATTGCCAAAATTCGTGTGTAAAATAAATGTGTTCTGTTATATATATATTTTTCTATATAAAATTCATTGTTAAAATAATTTTAAAATTAGTAATATATACGTATAAATAAAAAAATCAAATTTGGAAGTTGTGTCATGATTCATAACACAACTTCCAATAAATTATGAATCATAACTTGATGTTTATATACAATAATTGTTTGGGTAAAATATTCAATATTGAACCAAGTATAAGATTTCGAACAATGATAAATAGTGAAAATTAATTATTCTGAGTAAATTGGTTTGAAAATTACTATAATTTATTTTATGATTTATACAGAATTTTATCGGTATATCATATTTAATTTATAAATAATATACTATTTATACATATTTATAAATTATATGTACATATATGTGTACAATAAATATTGGTTACATAAGATTTCATATACTATAACAGTTATAATAATAGTAGAAAATCACTAGGTAGTTTAACTACTAGTTATAATATATTTTTATAAATTTGATATAGTTATATTAAATTAATATTCCTTTAATCATCCTTTGTGATGCATATCTCTTATTAAGTACCATCATTATAGTAATTATACATATTAATTATTTAATATAAATATAATTAGCAAATATTAGGTATAATTGTAAATATAATAAAATTTATAATATTAAGTTTTATGCAATTAACATAATATATATAAATAAAAGTTATATTATAAGAAATAGTTGATAAAAACAATATCTATAGAAATACCTTCAAAAAATGTATGTGATATGCCCAATACTAATTCATATATTAACTAATAATTACTCTTTATTAATACAATTTTTAGATAGTTTGTTAAAGTTTAATATCATATTTACATTATCATTATCACATTACATAAATATTTATAATCTTGTAATTAAATCGAAAGTTTCAATTACAGGTACGTAAATAGAGCTGATAATGGTCATTGGATATGGAGTTTCCAAGGTAAAATTTTGCGTAAAGAAGCTTGCACTATTCAAAGACAATTCTTATGGCGTCCTAGACCGAAAAGTTTACTTACTAACAAGAATCTTAAAGATTTAAGGAAGAATATGAAACATTATAACCAAAGCTTTGCTTTAGATGATAAGATGAAAGAATCTAAAGCCACAAAAGTTTGTTTCACATTTTTTTTAATATATTATCTAAACACACTTTCATATAGGAACAAATTGAGAAGAGAAGAGATCAAATGGATAGATTCAATGCTTGGAGAGAATCTCTAC
Organism: Osedax fenrisi; assembly: GCA_964019155.1. Classification (NCBI taxonomy): domain Eukaryota; kingdom Metazoa; phylum Annelida; class Polychaeta; order Sabellida; family Siboglinidae; genus Osedax; species Osedax fenrisi. The sequence goes on from OZ025242.1 coordinate 51,914,973, forward strand.
GTGAACGATATGAATCTGAAGAAATGTTAAGATATGATCTTCGGTCTGGTTTAGATATTCCTGAAGAAGAAGATGAAGAAGAAGAAGTTGAATTCCTTGTAAATACAGAAGAAATTATTCTTTAAATTTATTGAAATTTTACAATAATAAATCGATTAACATTCATAGTTTGTAGTTTTATTTTCACAATTTATATTTAAAATATCAATAAAGCTAATATTATATAGTAATAATAAATCTAATATTATTGACAATATCACAAAACAAACTATTGTCGTATCAACACGTAAAACATGAATTATGTATAAAAATAAGAAATGAGTGATTACAAAAAGTAGTCAGGTGTCTTTCTTGTAACGTGTGGCTCCCCTCTTCTCGGTGCTGGATCAAATTGTAAACTGAAAATATAAACATGTATTAGAAAACTTCAATTATCTATATTTGTAAAAAATATATAAATTACTTCACTCACAATTTATTTACATATAATATTTTAATCAAGTTTCTTAATATTGTGATAAATACTTATTTGTTTTTTATAAATATAATTTATAGATTTTTTTGTGATAGATTATAAATTTGTCTATAATTAAACATTTCTATATTTAGTGGATAGGCACCATTCTAATCTAATAATTTAATACTTGTCATATTAATAAATATAATAGCCATTGAACATTATATTATATATATTAAACATGTTTTTCTATATTTAGAGAATAGGCACGCTTCTAATGTAATACTTGTGTCATATTAATAAATAGAATTCTTGAATATTCTGTAGTAATTTATAAATGGTTATTTTAACTGTAATTTCAATATAGGTAACAGTATAATTTTTGTTATATATTAATTGTATATTTACATTTTATTAAATTATTATTATATTGTTTATAAAGTATATTATGTAAATTATATTTTTTTTAATAATGTAATCCCAAAAAAAACATGCTTACAAAAATGTAAAATAAATAGTTATTAAAATAATTATTATTTATATGATGATAACTAAGTTTTCATTACTAATATATAACAAAACAATAGGATATTATGGTTTTAAATGATAAACATATCTATGATATGTAAAAGATAACTTATATTGCATGTAATTTAAGGGGATACCATAGCTGAAATTTGGTAAAATCAAAAAAAAAAGTAAAATAAATTTTATTATAAAATATACATTTATAGAATGTTATTTAGTACCTGTCAAAAAATTAATAAGGAAAAATAGCTAGAACTGCTATTCAAAATGCTATTCAAATAATATAATATAAATGTAATATAGTGTTTTATATATTAAAATATACTAATTTATTTCCATATAATTGTAATATATATAAAATAATGTGTTTTATTTATTGAATTATTGAATTTATAATTGAAAATCTTTGAATACAATTTATTCACAATATTTTGTATCAATACCTATAGACTTCAATTGCCTACTACTCTATGAGTATGAATACAATCAATCTAATTTTTCTTGATATATATAGATAACATTTATAAGAATATAGTAATGCCTCAATAATAGTATTTTTTTATACATTCTATTTTATATGCCATTATATGAACAAATATATATAAATAATATATAAATAATTTATAAAATATATTAGAAAAACTTTTCATTTTATTGTAGCTATATATACCCTTAGTATAATTTAAAAATGTCTCATATTTATACAATATTTATCCATTGAGTAGGCTTTTTAATAACACTATGAATTTCATATCTAATACATGTAAAATAAACAAAATGGGGGCGGTGTGCGGCCTCCCCTTAATCATGGATATATAATCAGGTAGATAGGCATTCACCAATATTTAGTGTAACATCGGATACTATTAGTATTATAAATGTAGATTTTGCATAATTGTGTGAACAAGATTTTTTTTTTTAATTTGAAAAAACCAAAATTGACTTATATATTTTATAATTTCATTATTATAAAATAATATATCTTTCCAATGATACCAATTTTATTATAACTCTATATGAAAAATCTCATTCTTATACTTCAACGTTGGTCTGATTATTATATCCCAGATTTATTATTACTAACAAATAGTATATTATATAATATATTTTTACATCCTGTTACTATTAGATATATACTATATATTTTATATAAAATATATAATATAGTATCATATTATTAATAGTTATGACTTATAATTATATAATAATTATTATTATCATATGGAAGTTTGAATTATAAATATTACATAATATACTATTACACTATTATAATAAATATATAATTATATATAGGATATTATTGTAATCCTAAATTAATTTATAATAAAATCTGAAAAATGTTATAAGTTGAATCATGGTATTTTATATTTTTAGATTATATGAAAAATAAATGAAAAATTTTGTATTAGATATTTATTGTTAATAATGCATATTTTATATATAAAATATTAGCTTTATTTGAAATATTCATTTGTATATTGTAGCAAGGACAGGATGGTATGTATGGACCTCTCTCTATGACTGCTCATGCATTCATATTTTGTAATTGTATTTGTATATAAATATTTTATTAAAAATAAAATTTATTTATAAATTATTTTCGAATTGAATGTATCAATGTATTTTGTATTAATTTTGTAGACATTCCATAATGTGTATTAAATTGTATTATGAATATTTATAATCATATTAAAATCATTGTTTAAAAACGAGTTTTTGCATTAATTTTTGTATCAAATTCAATTTTGTACTCCTGGACCATGATGCAATACGATAATATCACTCAAGCGGAAAATCAAAATATGCGTTAGCAGACATTATTGTATACCTTAATTATATCTATATATACTATTATTATAATGAATAAATTTCATATATATTCATACAATATTCATTAGTTAAAGTTATTATCCTTTGAATCATGCTATACATTTACTACCTGCTACATGTAAAATATAGAAAAAAGTGGCACAATGCGACATACACATCATTTTATAATTATATTCTATAAATATAATTTCAGTATTACAATCCTATATCATTATTCAGTGATTGAAGACAAAGCTTATTTGTTAAAATCTTAGAATGTGATCCGGTCCAGGGTATAATCCAAATTAAATATATACATATCAGTGTAATTAAATAAATATAAATGGAAAATAAAATTATAATTGTGTTTAAATTTGAATAATAACAAATGTTTATTTTATCAATAATAACTTTTATTATTGTAACAAAACAACACTATTGAATGCTAGTAATTTAAAAAGATATAAATACGTTGATTATAGTTTTTAAATTTCTAAAAACTATCTTATTTATATATATTTTTTTATATAAATCTTTTAAAAATTCTTATTTAGGAGTAATATTTTACGTAAAAGTATAATTATTATATAATTTTAAAGATAAAATGTTATATTTTTAGGCATAATTAATGTTTTATATTTCTAAAATCAACATTATTGATAAATATATTTTAATTATTAAATTATAATAAAATTATCATGGAAGTTATATTATATGTAAAAACATGATTTATATATCATTTTAAAGATATTTTAAATTGTAAAAATCTCTGATAACAAAATATACCTTAATTTTGATCATTTGCATTATTTCGCGCCTACCCATAGCCATATATTAAGTTTTATAATTAAATTCTATAAATAATATTTTGGAATTAATTTAGCACATGCATATTCATTAAAATCTCAGATTACGATTCGGTTCCGACTGGTTCCATTAAAATGTATATAGAAAGTATCAATTTTATTTTATGAATATATAATAATCTCTTTTTGGTAATACATTTAAAACTGCTTAAGGTTTTTTATATAATATTAAAATAATAAATATTATCTTTAAAATGATATATAAATTATATTTTTAAGTAAAATATAACTATAAAATAATCACTTTTAAAAGTATTTATATGTAGCTTTATATGTATTTATAGGTAGCTCAATGTCAATTCAAAATAACTTAAAAATACATATAGAAGTGTAAAGCAACATATTTGAATCTATTATTTCAAGATATAACATTTCACTATTTTAATAAACGATTAATAAATTTGATTTTAGTAAAATAGATAAATATTAATTTTAATACAAATGTAATAAACTAACAATGAATATTTAAGATCATCATCTAATTCCATAATAGCAGCTTGATTCCCACAGCGGTAGCAGTAATTGGGGGCAGAAAATATGGTAACCACATTTCTATCATGGCACCAATTGTAACCCTATTAAAAAATGAATATATGAGACTAATGGAATTGATTGAATAACTTCTTGTTATTATTTTATTAAATAGATATTAACCTCCATAACAAGTTGATGAGCTCTTGTAACCAAAGTCAAAGAATTATTATGATTGAAGGTCTCAGATATATCTTGTCCGAAAGTATATCCAGCACCACGGGGAGAGATTCCCCAACCACCACGATCATCGGGATCAGACCATAGTAAGTCACACATGGGTCCTTCATGTGGTACCTCTTGAATACGATCAAGAGCTCTAATGTGATCAAGGGTGTCTATTGATGGCGATAATCCACCGTGAAGACAGAAAATCTATAAATTACAAGTATGATTATAACAAAATTCAAAAATATTAACAATTTCTAATATGTAATATCGTATGTGTTTTAGTATATGTCAGGGATAGGGTAAAATATGTATTTTTATTTAAACTCAGATATTGCGTATTTGTATATGGTATAAATATAATATAAACACTATAAACTGTATTTAATTATTAATTAAATTTATTAAATTATTAGATGGAATAAACATTTTGTGGAATTTAAATAATATTATTAAATTTATGAATGTAAAAAATCTAGTTATTTTAACATTTATATTTTATGTATTATTAAGGGGATACGCATCTTGTGGAAATAGTTGTATAATTTAATATTTTTTTATATAAGAAATATAATATTTAATTAATCTTATCTATCAATATATATAACCTTAAAACGATCTATAAATCATTAAAATTAAAGGTTTTAGAACACCACCATTTTAAAATAAATTATGTCTAATATATTATTGAAAAATACAGAAGAAACTCGAAAAATACGTTTATATGAAGCTATTTTTTAAGTTATAATTTAATATATTAAAATGCCAATAATATCTAATATTATTGTGCTTGAATGTAGTATTTAAGGTTACAGGTTAAAAATAGAACACTACATAGACATTATAATTAGGTAGAATGCTATTTATATATATCTACAATGTAATTTTTTTTTTAAATCTATTAAATCTATTTAAATCAAATTCCTATAGGCCAGGTATCCTAATTATTTATAATATAAAAATTAATTATACAAATAATTAATAAAAATATAATGTATTATTTATGATACAATTAATTCTGGATAATTTTATGAAATAATTAAATCATTTGTAAGAAGTGTGTGCAGGTTATAAATTTATATTCATTTTAGTATAATAATATAGTGTTAATGAACATAACTTATACTTAACTTATATTATAATAGTATGGTATACTTACATATCTATAATTAATATTTTGTAATATATATTCTTAATTTATCGAGTATCGTGATTAATATGATGTTCAATATTTTGTATCTAATATAAAATCTATTTCAGTTATTTATACTTTAAATACTATAATATCTTATGAAGATAAATCGCTAAATTTGTATACCATATCATTTTTGGTATTTGGAATGCGAGAAAATATATGGTATAAATAAAAATAAATGTTCATCCTGTTAACAATTATTTCATAAATCTATACATATTTATAAATAATGTTATTTGAATATTACTTAGTCATACAAAATTACTTTTTCAGTCATCCTAAACTAACTAATCTGTAAGTACCTGTATTCATATTTTTTTATATTCTTAATTGTAGTTATAGTTTATTTGAATAAAAAACTACATAAATATTTTTATTTCTATCAATATTTGTGAAAAAAAAGTATTTGTGTTTGTATTTGAAAGTTATTTCTGATGTTTTTTTTGTGAAATAAAAAGTGTTATGAAGAATATTAATATGAACATGTGGTACTTATATTCTATAGGACTTCACACAAATGTGTATATATATGTAACATTATTTATAATTTTAAACATATTTATATTGAAATAAATTTATTAAAAAATAACTAAATTATTTATATATATATAATCTAAATATATAATAGTAACAACTTTGGAAAGTGGCCAAATAATAAATTATAAGGAATATTTACATGCAAATACGCAAAAATAGCATGTGACACTAGGATTCTCTAAGTTATAAATAGAACAAGTTAATGATAATGTAAATGCATATTATGCTTGTGAAGCATAACATAAATATAAGTAGTGAAAATACCAGAAAATTAATTTGTATTTTCAAATATTATAACTATATATTAGAACTTCTGACAGGTGATCGGATATTTTAGAACATGTTCTAGAAAAATCCAATTAATGATCCGATACCAAGGAAGTTCCAATAATATATTTTGATATTTTGTTGGATATATTATATTTCTTTTTATAGATATATAGATTTCCACTATATCATCTGAAGTTGCATCGGATCTAAATTTAATTCATCAGAAAAGCCGATTGGAATATGTCATCTGAATTTATGAATTTATTTTGTACTGTGAGTAGTCTTAATAATTCTCAGAAATTGGCAATAAAATAAATAGTGTTTTATGTAAGACCTATAATATCTGACATTTAGACATTATGACATTTTGAAATACGATAAACTAAATTTAAAGATTAAATTAAATAAATGATACAGTATTTACTAAATACTATTTAGGTGTAATGCTTAGTGAGATAGTAGTTATTAAAATAAAAATATATATATTATATTATATATTTATATAATTTATATACATATAATAGTATTCATTATATTTATATTATCTACTTTTACGATATATAAAGAATATAGTTACTTACTTGATTATCAACTAGAGCAGTTAGAGGTAAATAATCAAATAGATCTGTGAAATATTTCCATACATTGGAATTTCCATATTTCCGTAGACATTCATCATAAAAACCATATACCTAATGAAATATAATGTATTAGTTATTTCGATATAATTTAATTTGTACTGAAAAATAAATTATAATAATATTAATACAAGTCAAATTGAATCTACAACATATATAAATAGTAAATATAAATAATAGTACAAAATAAATTTGTTAATTAAAAGTTATAAGTTTAACAAAATATAAGTTAAAATATTTGTTCTCACTTTTATATGATATAAAAGTTATATTGTATAAAAATAATAACAAATTTTTCAAAATTTAACGATAAAATATTTAATGACATAAAAACTAAAATATTATTATCAATGTCATCTATTAAAAAATATATGTATTATAAAATACAAAATGTATTAGAATAATATTCAAATATATATAAATGAATATAAATGTTAGGTTTTTTAATATAATTTCGTTGTGTTTTTGGTTGCATTCGAGTGAGCTAGGTAGGCATTCAAATTTCTATCTGTATCTATGCAATCTAATTTATTTACTTTAATTTGGTCAAACAGAACAAAGTTGAGTGAAATAAGCAAGCGGCAACCAATGCCCTCATATTCTCCTATATCTAATAATAGCTGACCACCACAAAAATATGTCACAATATTTTAATCATGCACATTTTATACGTCATATTGTATATGTGAATATTTGGGATATGTATACATAGCTACTACGATTAAATATAAATAACTCAGATGATATTTGTGTTATTCACATCAGTAGTATGTAAGGTCGAGCCAGTTAAATTAATTTAACCAAAAATGCATAAAGTCAACAAACTAAACTTCAGCTCACTTGAATGTAACCAAAAATACACTCTCAGATTGGAATACTCAATAATAGTATTTGTTCAATAATTTTGTAATAATACATCTATAATATAAAAAATGTATCATTATACAAGATTAAGGTTATATGCTAAATGATAAACTAACTTGAGTAATTTGCCTACTTTCGTGATTACCACGTAAAATAGTCACTCTATCTTTGAAACGAACCTATATATATTTGTCAGTTTTTAAATATACTTCAAACTATTATAGTTAAAATATACAGCTAATGGTGATTAACAATTATTTAACATTATAAAAGTTTCAATTAAAAATTTATAAATGATAAAATTAATATTCAAATTAACTCAATTTGTAAATATTACTAATAATGATATTTATAGTATATAAATTGAAATCAATACACTTAATAAAACAATTAATTATAATAATATTACAAAAATAATGATAAAATATAACAAACTTTAAGGGTGACCATTAGAGATACAGTTTCAACCGAGTAATATCCTCTATCTACGTAATCACCCATGAATAAATAATTAGTATCTGGAGATCTGCCACCAATCTTGAATAATTCCATAACATCATGATATTGACCATGAACATCACCACAAACTGTTACCGGGCATTTTACTTCTTGAACATTACTCTCGTTAGCCAATATTTCTTTTGCCTATTTATAATGTAATATAATGTAATATATGTATATATATATATATATATATATATATATATATATATATATATATATATATATATACTGATGAATCGATAGTATTATTATACAGGAAGGAAATTTTATGTAGATTTAGCAAGAAAGTTAAATTAGCGGGTATATATTGCGAGTCATTCATTATTACTTAGTAAGAAGTATATAAACTTTATTATAAAGTATACTCAATAGTAATATTTTACATAAACTATTATTTATATAGAGTAATATAGCAGTAAGAAAATATATAGTTATTGGATATATATTATCTAATATTTATTAACATGTAATGTATAGACTAAGTGTAATTAAAAGCATGTTGACTTATTTTTGAGGAGAAATTGGGTTTTTATCCACATCGAAAAAACTAACAATTGTTAGTATATATTAATATATATAGCATATTGACTAATCTGTAATATTGAGTAATCAGCAATTTTAGTTTAATTAGCATTTTATATAATATACATCGTATATACAAATTTTGTTTGTATTATTAAATCTATATTACAGATTACAAAATGTATTATGCACATAGCTTTATACTAAATATATTTAGTGTTGTTTAAACGTTGTAAAAACGCGTTTTTATTAATGTTTGTTAAAAACATGTATTGAACGTTTTTTTTCGTTTTAATTCGTTTTATTCGTTTTTATCCGATTTTTTATGTTACAAAAAATAAAATTATTTAAATAAAGTAGATATGTTGCTAAATATTAAAATAATAATAAAGTAAGTACATATTATATAAATAATCAGTAATAATTCAAATAATATATTATCTGTATTATTAGCATCATTAAATCATATTGTCAAACTATACATTAGTATGAAAATTATAATAATCATAATATTTATTTTGTTACAATATAACACTGAATATTTATGTATTATTTAATGTTATAGACATGGAAATTGTATCACAATCTATATATATATGTACATTATATAATTAATATTATAAAAGCTGTATGAACTTTCATATTTATTTTATAATAAATTATTATAAATAATAAAGTAAAATTAGATTTCTTTTATGTTCTGATATAATAAATTATATAATAATTATGAACTTTCATATTTCTTTTATATATTATTATTAAACAAATATGAAAATTAATACTATTTTTTATATAATATTATAGGCCGTTCACATCAACTCCGTTTTTACCTCCGATCCGATAATTAGCTCCGAAAAGTAGTTAGCTCCGGTAAATAGCTCCGAAAAATAGATAAAATAGCTCCGTTTTATGGGATGTTGAAGAATTATTTTAGCTCCGATAAAATCTCAACATGTTGAGTTTTTACCGGAGCTAAAAATGTACGGAGGTATTTTATATCAATTATAATAAGACAATATAATAAAGAATTGCATTGTGGGATTTAAATTTTTAAATATTGTATTCAATTTTTATTTTATATTATATATAGTTAAATAATTTATAATTCTTTCGTAACTTTTGGATTCTATTTTAGATATAGACAAACATATAGACTTACTAAGGATAATAAACATCGTAATATGTAGATAGGTTTAGTAATTCGAAATATAAAAGACGTATAATAATCAAAATAAATGAGGCCGTAAATATATATTCACTTAATATTAATAAGAATAACATAATATATATATACATAATGTTATTAATTAATCAAATTACTAAGCATGATAAAACTTGAAAATATCATAATTTGTATAACCTAATTATATAGGTGTATATTTAATTTATGTATATGTATATTTAACTGAACGATATGCGTATTGCTTGGGTTATATATTTCAATTAAAATTAGTAACTATGATCTATATTTAGATTTGAGTGACACATCATATGTGTCACTCAAATCTACATCAGTTACACCAATCTACATAGATCAGTTACTAATTTTAATTGAAATATATAACCGATTAAATGATGTGACATCATATATAATATTGTACATTATTAGAGATAAGATATATATCGATCAAATTTACTGCTGGCAATATAATTTGATAGAATTATATAGAATGATCAATTATATTTTGTAAGATAGTATAAATATACATGATTAAATATAATGTATAATCACTGAATAATGATATGGGATTATAATAATGAAATATTATTTATAGAATATAATTATAAAATTAATATTAAAATTAATGTGTTAAAAATATTAAAATCCTTTGATGTGTTATAAATTAATTATAATTCTATTTACATAATAAATATGCCAAAACAGCACTTTTAAACTCATATTATGAATATAATATACATTTTTGTAATTTGTTAACTCGACACGTATTATTAATTAATTAATATTACATATATTATGATAAATCTATTCGCATGCATATTATGCTTTAATGTAAGTTACAATATTTATTAACAAAGATTTCGAATTTATTTTGTAAACAAATTAATATAATAATAAATTTGAAAATTAATAAATAAAATTATTTTGTCGGAGCTAATTTCGGAGTTAATTTTTCGGAGTCAATGTGACGCCGACTACAGAATTAAATTTACGGAGCTAAAAATCGGATCTAAAAATCGGAGCATAAATCGGAGTTAAAATAAAACGGAGTTGATGTGAACGGCCTATTAAACATAATATATATTATTATATAATTTATCAAAACATAAAAGAAATCTAATTTAACTTTATTATTATAATATTATTATATTTTTATACATTTATTTTATACATTTATTAAATATTCATTAATTTTTAAATTATTATACAATTTATTATATCAAAAAAAGAGCAGAGAAATTATTATTTGTCAAATTAAATTTAAAAGGTCTCTTGTTTTTTTCGTTTTTATTCTATTTTTAAAATGTTTAAACCATGTTTTTTATTAACTTACAACACTAAATATATTATATTAAACACGTATAATTGTATACCGAAATGAATGAAATATGAAATCATACAGTTTTAAAATTAAAATATTAAATTTTGAAATAATTTAAATCATTTTATATTGAAATAATATGTGAAGTATTCAAATTAACAAATTGTAAATATTAATTTATAAACAAAATTAAATTACTATAATTAAGTATAAAATTATAATCAGTTATTTTCTAAAGAAATGTTAATATTAAATTATTAAAAATGATCATAGAATTTGAATTTAATAATACATATATAAATTAAATAGAAATATATAAATCAGCTGTCATCTAGGATAATAATATAAATACTGATATTATCAATAAAGATTAATGACAATTAATATAATATGGTTTTGAATATAACATTATACATACATTATACAATATTTATATTAACTTAGTTACACTTTTATAAGTTCATACTCATAATTTGTTTTTATACTTTCATATAGAATTATAAGAAAATAAGAATATGTGTATATAATATGGCTTCCATATGCTGTATTATGATTTACAGGGTTAAATTTAAAATACTCAGAATATAGATGTTGATAAAACTACATTTTTATAAATTTATAGAATAAATCATTTCGCTGTTTATAAGAAAAGCGATAGGATCGGCGCCGATGTCAGAGTTGATTGTGTGACAAATAACTTGGTTCGCTTCGTAATAAATTTATTTAAATCACCAATAGAAGTATTGAGAGGGAAAAATTGTAAGATTAATACTCTTCAAGAGAGAATATAACTATAATATCTGTCATGAATTTATTAAATTAATATATATTAATACATATTAATTATTCCGCATTCGTAATCAAAAAAGTGTGGGCCATGTGCTCTATTTTTTTATACTATGCTTTACAAATTTATTTTTTAATATTTATTATCCTCTGCATAATAATATTAAAATGTATATCTTACAATAAATATGAATTGGAAAGTCACTTCTAGTCATTTCGTCTGAAAAGTAAATATCTCGGATGAAGTGACTATATTTTTCTAACGAAATGATCAGTAGACGAAGTTACTCTACCTAAATATGAATGATTACAGCCAAATAAAGTCAAGAATTCATATAGTACAATTATAGGGGGCGTTATTTTATATATATCATCAAATTATTATATTACTAAAAACCTAATATCTACTTGATTACACTTACATTATATAAACGCAAATATATACAACATATATTCAGAAAGTTATGTGAATTAAAAATATATTCAGATATTATTAGCGCCCTCAAATAGTTGAATAATACATAGAATTATTTATAATTTATTTATAATAATGTATGTTTGCCTTTAGTCGAGGTACAACAGTATACTATTGAAAAGGAATTCATATTGCATTCAATTATCATATTCAAAATAGATCGAGATCATAAATAATATCAATATTAATGGAATATTGTAACTTATAATTAATACACTTCACTTAAATAATATTTCTAAATTAAATTATTATTATCTAAATTTTAATTCAAGTTGTAATTATTGTATTGTTACTTTAATGATTTATATTCAATTACTTATTTATTAAATATTAACATTCTTACTAATTTATATAATGAATATTATATCAATATTAAATGATAAACAAAATATATAACATATTATTAAAAATAATTAAGAGATTCATGATTTTGTTTTATATCAATTTTTATAAATTATTTGTAATATTTTTAAATTATAATAAAGATTACAATAAAACCTTTTCACATAAACTTTTTACTTGTCCCTCAGATAATTGTTTACATAAAGTTAACTGTTCTATCCAATGATCAAGTTCTTTAAGCCTAGTTCTTTCTTCGAGCATATTGATTATTAAATATTAACAAACGTAACTATAAACGAAATACTATTATTCAGTTAAACAATGCAAATTATACTGTAACAAGGAAATAATTCCTGGCGAATTTCGACAAAATGGCGGTTGTTTCTGAATAATTTAGTGACGTCACGAATGAAAATAAACTCTTAATTAATAATAAATAATACTTTTAGATAAGTATTATATTAAACTCAAAGTAGAATAAATATTATATTTTAGTTTACTTTATAAAATAATATTATAAATAATTTAATGAATTTATTTAAAAAGAATTGTTATTGATATTCCGGAAGTTTTGTGATGATACTTTCTTTTCCGGTTTTTAATTAAACCCACAACAGTGTTTAAAAATTATAAATAAATCCCTTTTAATCCCTGGTATTAATTGGGATTAAAATTAATATGGCTAACGAACAAATGCAATTGCGCGGAACCCTCCAAGGCCACGCTGGATGGGTAACTCAAATAGCTACGACGCCACTTTTTCCAGATTTTTTACTGTCAGCTTCAAGAGGTAAACAATTTAAAAAAGTAAATAAAAATAAATTAATTTCATGTTTTTTCTTATAATAGTACGATTACTTTTTAAATATTATATATAGTTAATCTATTTATTAGGATCATGTGTACAAGTTTACTATCGACATCCGAAACGTTGTAAGGATATCGATATTTAGATTGATATTCATATCCAGTTTCTGATTTATAAACTATTTTAAAACTAAAATGAGGCGATAAATACCTTGTGGTCAATATATTATTCTAGAAAATACTATGACTTATATGAAATGTCGATAATACACTTGTACAAATGATCGATGTTTTGTATAATTAATTGCTATTGGTGTACGCATAATAGGTTTCTTTTATTTAGTTTTGTGTTAGTGACTCATAAAATGTGTACTATATATTTTTATATAGAATACCAGTATTCCATATTAAATTAAGTTATACTTATTTCATATATCGAATATTTATAATATCATCATTAAATATTGATTTAAAATATACTTATATGTATATAAATAAATATGGATATAGTAACGCTTTACTATCACATTTATGTACAATACTATACATAAAATAAATCGTACTAGATTACTGACTAAGATTAGATTACTACCTGTATATATTATAAATTTCGCTAATATGCTGTAGACGATTGTTATTATACTATCTAAAAATAATGTATATTATTAAATAAATGTCGGAATTAATATTATCTTACGACTTTTAGATAACAGTTTGATTATCTGGAATTTGACTCGTGATGATCAAAGCTACGGAGTACCTAAACACTCTTTACATGGACATGGACATTTTGTTTCTGATGTAGTAATGTCTTCTGATGGTATGTTTGCTTTATCTGGAAGTTGGGATTCTACACTTCGTTTATGGGATTTGAATACATGTCAAACTTCAAGACGATTCGTCGGACATACTAAAGATGTATTAAGTGTAGCTTTCTCTGCTGATAATCGTCAAATTGTTTCTGGTTCTCGCGACAAGACTATAAAATTGTGGAATACCCTTGGAGTATGTAAATATACCATTGAAGTTAGTTTGATTGAATATAATATAAATATATTATAACAATATTCACAAATTATGATATAGTATCAATATTATAATATAGTTTATAAGTAGGAATATATATCTAATTTAATATTCAATAACAGGAAGATTGTCACTCAGAGTGGGTATCCTGTGTTAGATTTTCACCAAATACCCAAAATCCAATCATTGTGAGCTGTGGATGGGATCGCCTCGTCAAAGTATGGAATCTGAGTAACTGTAAATTGAAGACTAACCACCACGGTCATGTTGGATACCTTAACTGTGTTACTGTCAGTCCTGATGGTTCTCTCTGTGCAAGTGGAGGAAAGGTATATTTATTGTATATTTGTTATTTGAACTGAAATTACATTTTCCATTCGATTTATTTTTTAGGATGGACAAGCCATGCTGTGGGATCTTAATGAAAATAAACATCTGTATACTTTGGATGGTACATCTATGATTAATGCTCTTACTTTCTCACCGAACCGTTACTGGCTGTGTGCTGCTACTGGTGCTTCCATCAAGATCTGGGTTAATATTTAACATTGATTACATAGTAAATTTATCCTTAATATTTGTTATATTTAGGATATTGTAATCTATTTGTCGTATATTTCATGAATTTAAATTCTTTATTTATAATACATAATTCACCCTAGCTATCGTATATATAATGTAATATAGTTCATAGGTTACATTTCAGCATTTATATTGTATATTTGCGTAATAGATGACAATTTAATATATATGTATTTTCGTGTTCATTTTTTTAATTGGGTTTGTTCTGCTTCGTTTATTTAGCTATAGTTAATCCTGAAATGAGTAAAATATTGTGCTTAATTAATTTTATAATATGTCTAATTTAGTATAAACTCTTGTATAATTGTCATATATATTACTCAGTACACGTAAATACATATATATTAATATAATATAATATAATATAATATAATACCTAATGTTTTCGTCATCCATTCCTAGAATTACTTATGCACTATTTAGTTATTAATCAATACAATATTGTAGAGTAGATCATTTATATTTACATTAGTTTGTTATATAAAATATACTGAGTAATTATTTATAATAGGTTTTCATATTATTATAATTGGATTATTATTATAAGATTGTGTTCATATATAATACATTCATAATGGTTTTATATTTTCAATATGCGTATTTTGTCCAGAATTATAATATTTAAATCATTACTAGATTTATTATATATTTAATAGATTTATTTTACTCATTACCTATTTAATTGTATATTCAATACTATATTTTTTATTTACACTTATCCTAAGTTGTTTAATAGTTTATTAGTTAGAACATATTTTTTAGTATTAATTATATTTCCGAATCAAAAAATCTTATAGAAATATAATATTTGTAATTATATCTTTTTTACTATTTAGAAAATTATTCATATGATTAATTAAAGATATATATTTCAGTTATTTCTATGGTATAAAATTACGATTCCTATCATAATTTTATTTATCAATATTTTAGGATTTGGAGGGT
Organism: Osedax fenrisi; assembly: GCA_964019155.1. NCBI lineage: Eukaryota > Metazoa > Annelida > Polychaeta > Sabellida > Siboglinidae > Osedax > Osedax fenrisi. The sequence continues at coordinate 51,931,326 of OZ025242.1, forward strand.
AAAGTACTTGTTGATGAATTACGCCCAGAAGTGATTTCACAGAAAAAGAGTGAACCTCCCCAATGTATTTCATTAGCTTGGTCCTCTGATGGCCAGACCTTATTTGCTGGTTATACTGATAACCTTATCCGTGTATGGCAAGTAAGCATCAGCGGGAGTCGCTAATGCAAACATAATTTATTATCTCAATAAATATGTAAATTTTACTTATATTTATTTAATTATATAAAATATATTAATATAATATAAATATCTAGATACAAATTTTTTATTCATCATAATTATCATTTAATATTTCACCTATTCTTTAATATTTATAACAAATTTTATATTAAATATATAACAGTTTTGATAATTTATCATATTTTAAAGCCATTAACATGCGTTAATATTAATTATAAGGTATTGTTACTTAATTAAATCTGCTACTATTCTTGTACTTTTTGTGTATTTAAATGATTCTAATATATATCTAAAAATTCATATTAACTTTATAAATTGAATTATTACACTTGTAAATAATAAATAGAAGTAAATTAATTATTATAATACATATAATTTGTTTGTAAACTTTTATAATGAAACATGAATATCATTACTATTAAATTATATAATATCAATTAATTTTGATAGTAACCCTAAGATATAACGAACTATATAATTATTTTTGTGAACTGTGTTTTTTTTAATATTTTAAAAGTTTTTTTAAATTCATATTAAACTACACTTTTAAAATGTTAAATAATATGCTTTAAATATTACAGAAATTTAGAGTAGTTGTTCAATATAAAGAAACCTTTATATTGTTTTTAAATTTGAATTTTTATTTAATATATAATGTAAACATAATGGCGGATTATCATTCAAATTGGTGAATAAACTTATCCCCTATAGCAGTCTACCTAAAGTTTTTATTTTAAATTCATCTATTTTGTATTCAATATACTAGAAAAATTCATATCAAACTTAAATTATTAAATAAATATAAGTCATTGACTTTACATAAATATTGGAATAATTTGAGAAAATGAGCGAATGAAAGCGATTGATCTGAATGCCAAAGTATTTTCTGTGATACTTCTGATATAATTCTATATTTCATCTGGTATCTAGACCATTATATTATGGGACATTAATCTTTCGGAGGAAGGATATAACTATGTAACATTTTATAAATAAATATAGTGATACTTACTCTAGTCGAGCGAATGCTTTCGCTCGACCAGATCTTGACATTTTCTTTCATCCATCATCAATGAACATATTTCATCTTCGCAGTCAGTCGTTCTTTATAATATCTACAAATGTTTTGGGTTGTCGTCCTCTGTTTCGTTTACCGGTCTAGCCTCCATAATATTAGATTGTGTGCTATTTCGTCATTGTGTCGTATACAATGACCTGCTAGTCGCAGTCTTCTTTCTTTAATGACATCAGTAATCTTTGGAGTCCTCTATAGAGTTGAACGTTAGTTATCTTTTCTTTCCATGAAGTATCGGTCGCCAATCTTAACAATCTGGTATAGCATCCGTCGATTTTCTTACGTAGACGCATCTATTGTCCAGCACTCGCTTCCATATAGTAATATTGGCTCGATTGTCGCTTTGAAGGTTCTTATTTTCAGATTTATGTTCATTTTGGATTTCCAGATTGACTTCATTTTGTGGATTACTGACCACGAAAGTGCTTTACGAATTTCGAAGTCCTTCTGTGAGCTCAACATCCACGCACCCAGGTATTTGAAATTGTTAACGACGTTTACTATTGCAGTGCAGTTTTCTAGTTCAATGTTGACTGGTGTGTTGTAGTTAAAGGACATTATTTCAGTTTTCTTTGCATTTATATGGAGACCGATTTTAGCGACTTCTATTTCAATATTTGTTAGCATGAGTTGAGCTTGTTCTACTTCTTGAGATACTAGAGCTATGTCATCTGCATAACTGAGATCCGTTAATATTGTTGCTGAATGACGTCTACTTTGTGTCTGTGATTTCAAATCCGAATTCCTCTTCGTGTCCTCCAATGGCTTGTCGCATAGCGTAATCCAGTGTTATCACAAATAGAAATGGTGCCAGAGTATCACCTTGTAGGACTCCTTTAGTTATTTAAAAGTTTTCAGTTTCTCCGTCGGGTGTTATGACTTTTGCGTGTGTATCTTTATAGGTTAGGGCGATTGTTTGTATTATTACTTCGGGAATACCATAGGCTTCCAGAATATGTAGCATTGTAACTCTGTTTATGCTGTCGAATGCTTTCTTGAAGTCAACGAAAATGATAATAGCCTTGAGATTGTGGCTTTTCACTCCTTCGATTAAACGTCCGAGTGCTAAAATATGCGACGTCGTGGATCTTCCAGTTCTAAATCTGCTCTGATTCGGACATAGTATCGGATCTATAGGAGGTTGAATTCGTTTTAATATCATCTTGTTAGTTATTTTTGCAGCAAGAGCAATTCCTCTGTAGTTTCCTACGTCTTCGAGATTACCTGATTTTGGAAAAGGAACAATGTTACAATTTAGCCATTGATTTGGAATTTCATGATGTATCAGCATTTTGTTTGAAAATTCATTGATTATGTCGTCGAAGTTGCAGTATTTTAGGATTTCAGGTGCAATTCCGTCGGGTCCTGCAGTTTTACCATCCGTTAGTCGTTCTTTAACATTGCTGTATTCTTCAGGCGTGAAAGGTCCAGTTTTGATGTTAGAATTATTTCTACTGATGGTCTTGATTCATGTGTTACTTGTTTCGTATTCTTCATTGTTGTTTCCCAGTAATTGCTTGAAATGTTCATACCATTTAGTTACGCGTTCTTCTTTGCTATTAGCTTTGATTTTACCTCTTTTTGAATTTTTCCGTCCAGTTATTTTATTTATCAGCTTTCTGTGTGCTTACATTGCTCGTTTGATTGTTCAACAAGTTTGACGTTTACTATATAGTGATGATAAATCCTATTGTCAATTTTTTACGAATATCATTAACTATTCGCTCTTCATTTACATCCCTAGTAATCAGTCATATTATATGACTCATTAAATAACATTAATACCAATCATTTATATTCCTAATTAATATTAATTATTTATTTTGTAAGTACTTTAGAATAGAATGGGGATTTGAGCAAATTTTTACATAAACTTATTGTACATTATATCAGGGAGACTCCCTGACTACCAGTTGTGGGAAGTACAATGTATCTTCCAGATTGTAAGCATAATAATAATTTGGTATATTAATAAATATGATATTTTTAAATCTAAATTTTAAAATGTGGAAAACTGATTTTTTTTTTGTTGTTGAAAATATTAATTATAAAGTCTAATTTGTCAAATTAAACAACACAGTTAACATTTATTAGTTGAAATATAGATATTTATCAAGTTAACAGAGTATATTATTTCATTATAAAAATATACGATACTGTTTCTTTTTCGTTAGAATAAAATTATTTACAGATAATGCTAAAACTATATTTGTAACAGTAATTATTTTGAAGAGAAATTTACCAGTTTTTTGTTGATAGATTCAATCTATCTAAAAAATTAAATATCAAAACTAAAATCTATTAGATTATCCATAGTACTGTCAATTGTAATCATGACTTTGATATGCGTATAATTTATTATACTTTTATATGTAATCTTCACTTTTTATATTTATTTTGAGTACTTAATTATATAATAAATGGCGTTTAAATTACCATTACTTTTAGAATTATACTAATATTGATGTAATTTAATGTATATAACTATATAATTTAATAACAAAATGTAATTAATATTAATTCAAAAAATTGTTTAGAATTATATTTGCATTATAAAGTGAATTTTACTCATACATTTTCTTATTATAACTGCTTAATAATTTTAGAATAGATTTTCAAAGAAATTGTAAAGTAGGTAATAATATGTATATTATTTCCACATACATATATTTGGGAGAAGTAGCCCCTGTCTATCCTTTATTTACGTAAATATATTTATGTTATACATTATAATAATATATAATTTAAATACATTTTAAAATTAACGGTTCAACTTTTCCAATTTTGGCTAGTTTGAGTTTCCCTATTTCAGATTTATATTTTAAATTCTTAAAAAATATTGTAAACAGAATTTTTTATTAATATCATATTCATTATATTAGCATAATTTATTCATATATAATATAAATATTCAATAATATATTTTTTTTTAAATTTATTTTAAATTTATAACATGTTTGATAAAAATAACTAATATAAATGCTAGAATTTATTTAAAAACAAAAAATATGCATTAAACATGTATACATATTGTGATAATAAATTCTTAATCATCGTATTATATAATTTGACTATATTGTATAACTATTAGTAATAGTTTGTTTCCATATGATATTATATATGCCTTGTGTAATGCGGGCTCTTCCAAGACATCATATTACCGTGAGAGGAGGTCTTGGCTCTTCATTCATGAATATTCAAATTATATTAAAAACATTTTTTTATTTATGGGATAATAATTAGCAGGGAATTTTAATAATCCTATATTATAATGATTTATGTCAAACTATAAGGATTTAAGATTGAATGTTTTGGAATTAAATTGTTAATATACTGTTGTACTTTTAAGTGGTCATATTTTTTCATACCACTCCACTTGATCTGATTATCTTGCTCCAAGCGCTTGGTAAACCATTTCAACTAATTTACTAAACTTGCAATAAGGGGGCCAGGACAAGAGACAAGCACTACCCCAAGAAACCAAATGTTAATATCTAACGGTAACAGTTATTCTACACCAGCATAAAAGGGTAATTTTGTGGTGTTTCGGAAACTGTTATTCTGCACAGTTAAAATCTGTATTTTTTGCGATAGGGTTTGTAACCCTTTATATAATTTAAGAATAATAATACAAATCACTAGGTTACTTTTTTACTGGTCAAGGGCTAACGCACCTTGTAGGGGAACTTTTTTACTAAAACAAATGTATTACTTAAAATTTACTTTATTACTAAAAAGTAAATACTACTAAACGTTATTACTAAAAGAAATAAACTTTATTACTAAAAAAATAAACTTTATTACTAAAAGAACTAAATTTATTCTAAAAAGTAACTACTTTATTACTAAAAGTAACAAATTTATTACTAAAAAGTAACTACTTTATTACTATAATGTAACTACTTTATTACTAAAAGTAGTTACTTCATTACTAAAAAGTAACTAATTTATTACTAAAAAGTAACTACTTAATACTTAAGAGTAACTACTGTATTACTAAAGAGTAACTACTTTATTAATAATAAATAGTAACTACTTTATTTATACAATGTAACTACTTTATTATTACTAAAAGTAACATCTTTATTACTAAAAAGTAGGTACTTTATTACAAAAGAACTAACATTTATTACTAAATATTAATTTAATACAAATAAAAGTAATCTTAATAAATGTTAATAAATATATTAATTTATTAAAACCTCCAAAAAGTAAAACTTAACCCAAGCCAACCACACCCGTGAAAATCTACTTTTATAGGTTCACTCGGGAAGTAATGCAACTAAAAAAACCACCAAAAATTTAAACTTAACCCAACCCAACCACAACCTTGACAATATACTTTTATATGTTCACTCGGGAAGTAATGCATCTAAAAAAAACCACCAAAAATTAAAACTTAACCCAACCTAACCACAACCTTGACAATATACTTTTATAGGTTCACTCGGGAAGTAATGCATCTAAAAAAAACCTCCAAAAATTAAAACTTAACCCAACCTAACCACAACCGTCAAATATACTTTTATAGGTTCAGTCGGGAAGTAATGCAGCTAAAACAAACCTACCAAAATTAAAACTTAACCCAACCCAAACCCACCTAAACCCAAACCCAAACCCAACACAAACCCAACCAAACCCACCTAAACCCAAACCCAAACCCAACACAAACCCAACCAAACCCACCTAAACCCAAACACAAACCCAAACCCAACACAAACCCAACCAAACCCACCTAAACCCAAACCCAGACCCAGACCCAAACCCAACCCAAACCCAAGTACCCAAGTCACCTAGCTAAGTAATTATATATATACATATATATATATATATATATATATATATATATATATATATATATATATATATATATATATATATATATATATATAGATATATATATATATATTTACATCAATATTTATATACTATAGACACTATAATAGTGACCAAAAAACCACCAAAAATTAAAACTTAACCCAACCCAACCACAACCTTGACAATATACTTTTATAGGTTCACTCGGGAAGTAATGTAGCTAAAAAAAACCACCAAAAATTAAAACTTAACCCAACCCAAACCCAACCCAACCCACCTAAATCCAAACACAAACCCAAACCAAAACCCAAACCCAAGCCAAACCCCAACCCAACCCAAACCCAACCCAAACCCAAACCCAAACCCAAACCCAACCCAAACCCAATTGCCCAAGTTACCTTTTATAATTTATTCGATACAGTTAAAATTATTAAAATCGAATTATTAATATAGATTTTGATTTTGTACATGTTAAAATTATTATAAATTAAAATTTTTACATGGTGGAGATAGGAAATGTACTTTTGTAAAGTCATTCATGAGGTAAATAATCATAGTAACCTCACCGCGATTGGTTACATGTATATCTACTCATTACTCTTAACATTATAGAATAGAAATTAGATTTTTTTTTTTTTTATAAATTGCAATTTTTTTTCTTGACCATTTGTATGATGAAATTTGGTGAAAAATTGAAACCGAGCTGGACACCCAATTATTCATATATTAATGGTTTTTCTCAATTTATTATATTAACTTTCGTACTCCGCATCCGTTGAAATCATATTCGAGGCGAACCCGTTACCGGAAGTCGGTCAAATTTACCCCTCTAAAATCACGTATTTTTCACTATTTCGGCTGTAGCTCGAAGAATATTAAATATTAGATATCACGATTTACACCACGATATTATATTTTAATTATATATTTAATAAAGTTAAAATTATTAAAATCGAATCATTATTGTGGATTTTGATTTTTTAAATCACCTAAATAATGTTAAGAATTTATTTTTACGTGGCGGAGATAGGAAATAATTATTATAAACTCGTTAAACTGAATAACTGAAATCTAGTACGTATGATATATATTTATAATAGTTAGTAATCTTATTGTTATAAGTATATCTATTTTATAAAGCTATATTTTTTTTTGTAAAATTTTAAAATATAATTAATTAATATAAATATAATAATTAATACCGATTAATCTAATGACTTATTCGATAATATTAATATTAATTTATTAATTAGATAGTATAGTAATAATAAAATAAGTAAAATAAACTATATGATAATGTTATAAAATAAGTTATTAGAATTTCATATTTTATAAATATATAATTTGTGTTATAAAATTATAAAAATATAAATATAATTATATATATTTGTAAATAATAGTTACGCTAATGAATTATTCGTATATATTTATAGTATTTTATTATATAGATAGTATAATAATAATAAAATAAGTAAATAATGCTTATATAATATATTTATTATCATATCGAATGAATATACATATTAATAAATTTATAATTGTTGTTATAAATTTATAAATTTATAATATAATTAAATGTATTAGTTCATAATATTTACACTACTATACTTTTCGTAAATTATTTTAGTATCTAGATATTATATTATTATTAAAATAAGTAAAAAATAATGAAATTATATTAATTATGCTATAAATTATAAAGTTACAAATATGGAAATTATAGATTATCTATGTTTTACATGATACAAATATTATAAATTCAAATTTTTACATGGTGGAGATATGAAATGTACTTTTTAAAGCCATTTATGTGGCGAATAATCATAGTAAATGCATATCGGATGGCTACATTTATATCTACTCATTACCATTAACATTATAGAATAGAAATTAGATTTTTTTTTATTTTTTATAAATTGCAATTTTTTTTCTTGTACGATGAATTTTGGTGAAATATTAAAACCGATTCGTACCCCAAATGCTTCATATATTAATGGTTTTTCTCATTTTATTATAGGTACTTTCGTACTCCGCATCCGTTGACATTATAATCGAGTTAAAGCGTTAGCGGAAGTCGGTCAAATTTACCACTCTAAAATCACGTATTTTTCACTATTTCGGCTGTAGCTCGAAGAATATTAAATATTAGATATCAAAATTTATACCACGATATTATATTTTAATTATCTATGTAATCAATTTAAAATTATTAAAATTGAATCATTATTGTGGATTTTGATTTTTTACATCATCTAATAATTTTAAGAATTTATTTTTACATGGAGATAGGAAATAATTATTATATTATCGTTAAACCAAATAACTGAAATCTAGTATGTATGATATATATTAATACTCGTCATAAATGTTATTTTTATAATTATATCTATTTTATAAAGATATATTTTTTTTGTAAAATTTTAAAATATAATTAATTAATATAAATATAATAATTAATAGCGATTAATATAATAACTTATTTGATAATATTTACATTATTTTATTATATTGATAGTATAGTAATACTAAAATAATTAAAACATATCTATATATATCTATAAATATCAAGTAAATATAATTTCATATTTTATAAATATATAATTTGTGTAATAAAATTATAAAATTATAAATATAATTATATATATTTGTTAATAACGCTAATTAATTATTCGTATATATTTATATTATTTTATCATATAGATAGTATAATAATAATAAAATAAATACAAAAAACTATATAATAATATTAAATAATAAGTTAATAGAATACAAATATTTATAAATTTATAATTTGTGTAATAAATTTATAAAATTATAATATAATTAAATGTATTAGTTAATATTATTTACACTATCATACTTTTCGATAATATTTACATTATTTTAGTATCTAGATATTATATTATTATTAAAATAAGTAAAAAATAATGAAATTATATTAATTATACTATAAATTATAAAGTTACAAATATGGAAATACAATGATTATTATAGATTATCTATGTTTTACATGATACAAATATTATAAATTCAAATTTTTACATGGTGGAGATAAGAAATGTACTTTTTAAAGCCATTTATGTGGCGAATAATCATAGTAAATGCATATCGGATGGCTACATTTATATCTACTCATTACCGTTAACATTATAGAATAGAAATTAGATTTTTTTTTTTTTTTATAAATTGCAATTTTTTTTCTTGACCAATGACTGTACGATGCATTTTAGTGAAATATTAAAACCGATCCGTACCCCAAATGCTTCATACATTAATGGTTTTTCTCATTTTATTTAAGGTACTTTCGTACTCCGCATCCGTTGAAATTATAATCGAAGCGAACGCATTACCGGAAGTCGGTCAAATTTACCCCTCTAAAATCACGTATTTTTCACTATTTTGAAGAATATTAAATATTAGATATCACGATTTACACCACGATATTATATTTTAATTATCTATTTAATAAAGTTAAAATTATTGAAATCGAATCATTATCGTGGATTTTGATTTTTTACATCACCTAATACGTTTAATAATTTATTTTTACATGGCGGAGATAGGAAATAATTATTATAAACTCGTTAAACCGAATAACTGAAATCTAGTACGTACGATATATATTAATACTCGTCATAAATGTTATTTTTATAATTATATCTATATATTATAGATTTTTTTACGCGATACGAATATTATAAATTTAAATTTTTACACGGTAGAGATAGGACATTTTTTTTTATAAACTCGAAATTTAAATTTTACGAAATCTAGTATCGTAGGGGTTCGAGTAATATTGGTATCGGGCGAAAAAAATTTGTATATAACGTATTTTATGTCGTCCGTATACGCGATATAGACTTTCTACCTATCTCCGCCATAGAGAATAGAGAGAACAATATAATGCCTCGATCGATGAATAGAATATTTATAAATAGAATAAATATATAAATATATAAATATAGTACGTATAGTATATATTACTCGTTTACTAATTATATCGTAATTATATCGTAATATTATTACTAATTTAGTATCTATATAGTATAGATTTAATATATCGCGAAAAAAATGCGTATATAACGTATTTTATGTCGTCCGTATACGCGATATAAGATCGCCCGTAGAATTTGTACGTTAACGAAAATATTTCGTAATTTTTTTTTTAACGGCGGAGATATGACATTTTTTTTTATAAACTCGAAATTTAAATTTAACGAAATCTAGTATTATTAGGGTTCGAGTAATATTAGTAACTGGTGAAAAACTTTCGTATATAACGTATTTTATGTCGTCCGTATACGCGATATAGAGATTTTTACCTATCTCCGCCATAGAGAATCGAGAGAACAATAGAATGCCTCGATCGATGAATAGAGATTATTTAAATATATAAATATGTAAAATTATATGTAATATCATGATTATTACTCGTTTACTAATAATATGATCGATATATATAAATATTATCGACGATTTATTATCTAGAGGGTATTAGATTTATAAATGTGGAAAAAAATTGTGCCGAGCGAGATTCGCTTCGCTCGTAGAAGGTCTGGTGGCACGCTTCGCTCGCCAAAAATGTACCAAGACGACGACTACGACGATTAAGAGAAATAATATATATAGAGATTACGGATTAGGATATTATATGTAGATGTTATGAGGCTGTAAATTGGCTGTTATATAAGGCAGTTATGAGGATATTATATAATGATATATTATTAAAGTATTTAGAAATGTATACTTTTAGGCCAAATGAGGAGGACCACTCAAGAAATGGTTTTACACTTTATTTGGGGAAAAAAAATGACACTACTTAATAACACACTTTAAAAAACCCTTCTAATCATATGCTAAGTGGTAAATAATGTAATAATAATAATTATAATGATAATAATTGCATCCAGCACAGCTGAGCAACGTTAAACACATCTGACCGCAATCAGTGTCGACCGACAATATAATGTCCCAATATAAAAGTCGGCATGACTACATTTTCACATTATATTCCTTCTGACGGAATATTTATTCCGCGATCTATTAAATACACAATATAATATAAGATTGCATATGGAATCATGCTACTAGCATGTATCTAATGGGGCTTCACGGAGATTCCATGATAATCACGAAGGCAGCACAGACTGCTATTGTCATCTCTAAGGCTCCACATCATTGATTATCATGGACTGATGTAGTCATCTCGAACACGACACGTCACTGGATATCATGCACTCCTGTGGATTGAGGGATTTTTATTTAAGTAAATATATAGTTGATATAGGCGCAAGTATAAATATTTGCTAACTGAGTTTTTATCTCGAAGGTGAAAGTATATAGACTGCTGTTGTTCATCTTGAAGATGCAAGTCAATGATAATCACGGGCTGCTGTTGTCATCTAAATGTATATATATAATATATATATATATAAATAAGGTTTTAAGTAAACTTATATATATTTAATATTAAGTAAAAGGTTAGTGTATAGTTTTGTATACATATTTATATGTATTAGCTCTCATTATAATTTGATTGCATTAGCATGAGAGTGGCTTTGAAGATAATAAAATAACAACAATATATACGAATGAATCATAACTGATGAAAATATGACCACTACTTTACTTACTAAATGACATTAACATGCTAGCTTATACAATGAAGATATATTTGATGTGTTATAACATTATGACTTATAACGCTTCGTCAGGTTGACTGTGCATTGTAGCTGTTGATTTCAAAATACGTATTCCGTTGCTAACAACCTATATCCACTTTAAGTGGACCACTTATATAGTTACATATAAATGTCTATAAAGAAACTTACGTCAAGCTTACCAATAAAATATGATAACTAAATACAAAATATTTAAATTAAACCTACAATATTAATAATTTATAAAATTAAATTTCAATATAATGTCCAAATATAAAAGTTGGTATGACTAAATGTTGTCATTATATTCCTTCAGGTGGAATATGTATTCCACATTCTATTAAATACACAATATAATATAAGATTGCATAATGCTACTAGCATGCATGATGGAAATGCTGGATGGTACGTTGATCAGTCGGCATCTAATGAGGGCTTCACTTAGATTCTATAGTCATCACGAAGGTGTCACAGACAGCTATTGTTATCTCTAAGGCACCACGTCATTGATTATCATGAAATGTTGATGTAAACTTGAAGGCGACACAGCACTAAATATCATCGACTGCTGTTGGTGTATTGATTTTTGGTTTAAGCAAATATATAGTTAAAGTATAAATATTGGCTAACGTTATTGTTATATCGAAGTAGAAAGGTTACGGAAAGATATTGTCATCTCTAAGTTGGAATAAAAGGCGGAAACGGGATTATGTGTTAATATCGAAGGTGTTACGTCACTGAATATCATGGACTGCTGTTGAATGATTTATTTTTTATTTAAGCAATTATATAGTAGAAATAGTCGCATAAAGTAGTAATATTTTCTAACGTATTTGTTATCTCGAATGCGAAAGTATATGGACTGCTTTTGTTCATCTTGAAGGTGTCGTGTCAATGATAATCAAGGACTGCTGTTGTCATCTAGATGGATGTATAATATATACAAATAAGATTATAAGTTGACTTATATATTTAATATAAATTAATAGGTTTGCATTAGAGTTTATAGTTTTGGATATATATTTATATGTATAGCTCTGGTTATAATCTGATTGAATTAACGTGAGAGTAGCTTTGTATGTAATAAAATAACAACAATATATATATATATATGAATGATATAACTGATGAAAATATGATCAGTTCTGTAATTACTAATTGACATCGTCGGGTTAACTGTGCACTGTAGCCGTTGATTTAAAAATGCGTATTTTATTGCTAACAACATATATTCACATATAACAGAATATAAGTCAATCTAGCAAATAAAATAAGATAGCTAAATACAAAATGTTAACTATATTATTTTATTATTGAATAAGTAATTTATAAGATAATATAATCACTACCAATATACTAGCTCTAGCCATACAAATATTCATACCCACATCATCCACACTTTGAAATCATAGGCTACACTGCTCAAATAAATATAAAATATACTATATCTAATTTTTTTATAAACAACGGCATAAGAATATGCATTTTGCAATATGAATTTACTGACTGAAGAACACAAATATAGTGGGATATATATATAATAATATATCTTTATTATAATAATTTATATAATATATGATAATTAATATGTTGGGTTTGAGTTGGTTTCACTGGTTTAGTTTTGTTTGGTTTGATTTGATTGGGTTAATTTTTGATATTGGCAGGTTTTTTTATACTTGCATTACATCCAAAGTGAGCCAATAAAAATATATATATTTATTATAATATTATAATATTTATATATAAAGTATATAGACGTATATGGTTTTATAAAACTATACATACTATGTATTACAGATATATATATATATATATATATATATATATATATATATATATATATATATATATATATATATATTTATATATTATCTAGTTAAATATATACATAGTATGTTTATTTTTACATAGAATAATTTACTAAAATTGATTTATAGTATAAAAATTACTTTACAATTATTAACAAAGGATGAATTTATTTAATAATTTAATTTAGTTTTTCTTTACAAAATTTATAATAAAAAAAAAAGGGTTATATAATCAATTAGTAAATATATCACCACGCCAATTAGTAAATATATCACCGCATATACATACGCCCATTTATAAATTACAACGTAAATTTACATTATTAAAATTAGAATACTGCCACGGTTGGTAGTAACCAAATCATCAAACCAAATTAATACACTCCAAACGAGATCACTTCAGTGATTACTTACATATTATATAGTATATAATATAGGTATAATTAATATTAATAGTTAAAAATAACTAATCAATTATAAATGGAATCCTAGTTATAGTCGTAATTATTAAAAATTGAATCGTGTGAGTATAATTAACTCTAAATAACAAAAGTTACAGTTTTAAATACATCGCGAAATTTGGTATACATTTTATATTTTCCTAATTATTATACTTTCAAAGTTACTTTGATAGTGTAAACATATATATTTATAAATATAGTATAATCATTATACTAATCATAAGTATACTATAATGAATAAAATATAATAAACAAAATACTAGAATATATATTTCTACTATTAAATATATTATATTATTATAATAATTATATCATATAATATATGTAAAATAATAATTTAGGAATAATATGGATCAAGAGAACTTTACGATCAGGGGAAAAATTCAACGGACATCGATGTTCGTAGATTTGGGTAAATTTATCCACCGATCGTAAAGTTACTATAATATACATTGTATGTCTATATTATAGACTCTATATATTCATAATTTTCCGCTGATCATAAAGTTACTCTTATATACTATGCTATGTATATTTATAGATGTCCGCTGATCGTAAAGTTACTCTTATATACATGATTGATCACATTCATGGCGTTCCTCAAGGATCAGTACTGTACCGATTCTTTTTATTTTGTATATTCTTCCCATTAATTTGATTTTAAAAAAATACCCATATATACGTTATCACCTCTTTGCTGATGACTTACAAATTTATACTTTTTTTCCACCTGGTTCTGATATTGACATAATTCAACTTTCAATTGCTAACTGTATTAATGATTTAATCTCTTGGTTTTCCTGTAATTCACTTTCATTAAATATTACTAAAACTGATAGCATTATACTTTCTAGATCTCTTTCTTCAATTACTCTCACTCATCCATTCCTTATCTCACTTCCTATCTCAAACACCATCACTACTCTAGGTTTTACTATAAATAATGCATTAGATTACTCAGTACATATATCAAACACTGCCCGCACTGCTAATTATTTCCTGTATAATATAGGCAAGGCTTGTTCTAAGCTAACATTTAATTTAACTAAATAATTATTACATTCATTAGTATTTAGTCGACTTAGATATTGTAATTCGCTTTTCATTAACATTCCGCAAAAATTGATGAAAAAATTCGATTCAATACAACATAGAGCTGTTCGCATATTATTTAAGCTAAAGCGTAATGATATAACCATATCTATACATTCCATAATGGCGACTCTCGGGTGATTGATGTTTCGAGATTTATGCAAGTTTCGTCTTCTTTGCATTACTAACAAGGCTATATATATGGGAGTTCCGTCATACCTATCGAAGGGACTCATAATTCGAGCAACTACTCGTCCGAGTTGCAAATGTGAGCTGATGAAACTCTCTGTACCGCTTGTCTCATCTATATATGCAGATGCTGCTTTCACTGTTGCTGCTCCGAAGTACTGGAACAGTCTTCCCGATGAATTACGGACCCTATCATATTTTATAAATTTAATGTCGACTACATTCATATATGTTATCATTATAATTTATTCTTTTTAAATTTATTATTATTCGTGTAATTATTTATTTGTTTTATTATTTCAACTTGACGCATATAAACGTCCATCGTTTTCAACTGAGTCAATAATCCTTTCTATTATTATTATTATTATATACTATGCTATGTATATTTATAGATGTTCGCTGATCGTAAAGTTACTTTACGATCTATAAATATACATAGCATAGTATATAAGAGTAACTTTACGATCAGCGGACATATATAAATATATAGACATATAATGTATATTATAGTAACTTTACGATCGGCGGACAAATCTACCCAAATTCAACGGACATCTATGTCCGTTGAATTTGTCCGCTAATCGTAAAGTTATCTTGATCTAATAATATTTATGAACATATAAAATGTATACGCAATTTAGTGATCTATTTAGAAACGTCTCTTTTGTTATTGAAAGCTCTTACACGATTCTATTTTTAAATATCTACGTATACAACTCTGATAACACAAGTTATTCATGTATAACGTAATTAAGTGTATTATAAATAATCACATGAACATAAATAACAAAAAATATTGACTATACTATAGTACTACTTGACTAATATAATTTAATTTAATTTAACATTATCGATATTGTTAAAAATTTCAACATGAAACCGAATGTTTTAATAATAATTATGAACTAAATTATTTATTATATTTAATAAGGGGAATACGGACGCTGGGCAAAAATTAAATAACTATAAATATCAAAGTTCACGCGTGGCACATGTGTCACTACAGCCACTCTATACTAGAATGGCTGTAGTGTACACGAACATAAAATCTGAATGATAAACATGTATATATGGAATTATTCTTTTATAAAAAAATATACTTATAAAGTTTACAAGTTATAAACTATTCGTATTAATATATATATATATATATATATATATATGACATATACACATACGAATACGAGTACCATCCTATTTGCGGATTGATATTTGTAGGTTAACAATTGTTTGATTTATTTGGTTTAGATTTATTCTTTTTTTTTTTTTAGCTGAATTATATCGCGACGTACGCCTCGCGTCATGCGTGAACTTTGCTAATTAGTTATTTAATTTATGCCTACCATCGGTTACGGGTCACAACCGGATCGCTGGATCGAAATATAAATAGGCGTGCGACGAAAGTACGCTGCCTGTATATTCATATCAGTGACGAATTAAAAGTGATATCTAATAATAGATATACTTTGATATTATCTATAGACAGAATAAATACACACATACAACGTATACAGTATGCTTAACATGCATGCATATCCAATAAGTGTATATGTAGTTTATATGCTATATATACATATATTACACGTGTATAGTGTTTGTTATATATATATATATATATATATATATATATATATATATATATATATATATATATATATATATATAATACATACATACAATGCACATAGTATACTATAGTATATATGGTTTTAAAATATCGTGAAGGTCTAGGCCTAATTCTAAAATAAGTTAATATTTATATATATATATATATATATATAATATGACATAGGCAGCATAAGTACATAGAGTTTGCACTAAAATAAGCAAATCATTTTAAATTAAATAAAAATCGTGTAGGTTTACTGTAAAAAATGTTATAGGCTAACTTCGGGATATAATGCAGTTAAAAAAATAACAGAATAATAAAACCAAACCAAATAAATCAAATAACACCCAAAATATCAATCTGTAAATATATAATAATAATAATAATAATAATAATATATATATATATATAATATATTATATATATATATTAAATATTGTATATAAAAAATATGTTATGTCTAGTTTATTACTTTAGAATACATATATAGTATTTCATATATATTATGATTACACATTATTATAATATATACTATATATTTAGAATACGCAATTACAAATTCCTTATTAATTCATGAAAATGTAATAATAAATATAATATATATATATTATATAATATATTTTATATAAATATATATTTATTATTTAATTTGAATTGATTTTAATTAATTTGAATTGAATTTTATTTATTTGTCTTCTATTAATTCATTTGAATTGGTATTAATAAATTTGAATTATTGATTTTTATTAATTCATTTAATTTGAATTTAATTTTATTATTTCATTTGAATTGATTTTAATTCATTCCAATTTAATTAAATTATTATTATATCTAGTATAATTCTTAACTGATATGAATATAGGCGCAGCGTACTTTGCACTCACGCCTCATATTTAGATCCAGCGATTTGATGACCCTCCCCCGTAGCATCCTTTCATATCATAAATAAATTAATTTTTTAAATTACTTAAATTGTATTTAAATTAAATACTAAACTAATATATAGTTACAACGGTATATATATATATATACAATTATATTAATATAAAATATAATATTATATCTACTTACTATTTTGTTGAGCCACTTTATTGTCTAAAATTGAATTAAATTACAAATTAATTTTTAAATTATATTGTTAATAATCTTTGTATATTACAGAATACAGTATACAAACAGAATTATTTAAATGCATAGATCTGTATTTTACAT
This sequence comes from Osedax fenrisi, assembly GCA_964019155.1. NCBI lineage: Eukaryota > Metazoa > Annelida > Polychaeta > Sabellida > Siboglinidae > Osedax > Osedax fenrisi. The sequence goes on from OZ025242.1 coordinate 51,949,436, forward strand.
TGTAAACTATAAATCTATGGTGAAACACATCGTATACTATATATATATATATAATATATATATATATATATATATATATATATATATATATATATATATATATATATATATCCATAGATTTATAGTTTTTAATTAAAAAATATATGTATACTAGCCGTACCCGACTGTTTTTATAAAATGTATTTAGGCTATTATGAGGATATTACCATAATGCTGTTATGAGTATATTATGAGGCTATTTTCATTGAAGTTATATGGGTTATTACAAGACCTCCTATAACCTCGAGGTTATAGGAGGTATTGGTTATTATCCGTTATATGGGTTATTATAGCATAATGCTGTTATGATTATATTGACTCAATATTATTAAGGCTATTTTTTTTTTATAAAATTGAAGATTTTTTTTAAAGATTATTATAATAATTGTTTATATATACATATGTCTAAATAATGCAATATCGATCCTTGTAAATTCCAATAGTAGTGTTGAATCTATTTTGTATGACAACAACTTATTACGCTACTTTGTAGATCAATGCGAATATCTATATGGACACTATTTATGTATATATAACGTAGGTTACGTACCTATAGGTCTATTATGCTATATTATCCTGCGAAGCAGGATAATATAGCATAATAGACTTTAAATGGCAACATAACAGCAGCATAATAGCATGACAAATTAATAGCAGTATAATATACATTTAATGGCAACATAATAGCAGCATAATAGCACAATATAAACATTTTAGGCTATTAGATATGACATTATGTTGCTATTATGAGGCTAATACTGTTGGCTGGGTAGTGATGTAAATGATGCTCTATTGAAGCATCGACTAGGTCTCAGTATCATTTATAATAGTCAATATACATTCTTATTATAAAAAGAATAAATGCAGTAAAGGCAGTTAAGTTAAGATGTAAAGGGGAAGGTGGTTCAGTTAAACGAGAATACAAATATTAATGTAGTCTCAGTTTTAAAATGAATCAAATAGCCTTATAACTAACATTATTTATCTATTTAAAGTCCATCTTGTCATCATTGATAAAATGTATTGTTTAAATAAATGAAAATAATCTAGATAAATATTTATATTAAATTTATTATACGATAGTAAATGTGTTTAATATTAAATACACATATTGCTACGGTGTTGTCCATTTATTTAGATTTATTTCGATGTGAGTGTATGAATTAAAAAGATACTTGACATAAATTGAATTGGTACAAAATTATATTTAATTACCATATAATATCAAGACCTCCTATAACCGAGGTTATAGGAGGTCTTGATAATATGAGTTATAAAAACAATATAGGTTACCTTTAAAATATATTTATAGTTTATTTATAGATAATATAATAAAATATATTGTGAAATGGATATAGAAAATAATCTGCAATTCGGTGACAAATAGTCTCATATCGGTGGGGATCTCTTTTTAACATAAATATAAACATGGGATAGGCATTATCATTATATATCTAGGCTCGTATCAACTAAATCAGCATCATTTATATTTCTAGTTTTCATCATATAAATAATAGTTTGAAATTTTTTTTTCCATTTTAAAAGTGTTCATTTGATACGAACATTATAGATAATACATTTTTCCGAAATAACAACCATTTATATGGTGGTCAAACATTGCTGTTCAAGTTTGTGTACACATTCGAATTACACAATTTTGCCTGTTTTATATGTTTTTTTAAGTTATATCTAAGTTATATATTCCAAACAGCTTATTTATTGTAGTGTGAACACTATGGGCGCCGGAACGGGGGGGGGTTTGGGGGGTTGCAACCCCCCCTGGCAAAATAATGGGGGGGTTTTGATACCTAAAAACCCCCCTGCCATTTAGGTAAAATGAAGAATTTTTTCTGTATATTATTATCATCTCTGTGATGATTATATGTTAGCAGAAATTAATAATGTTATTATATATATAGGTATATATAGGTATATATATTATAGTGAATCATTGGAGCTCAAATGTCTATGAATTTTATAGTTATAATATATTATTTTTGTTTATTCATTAAAAAAATCCAAGAAAAAATAATAAAATATAATTTCAAATATATTATAATTAAATTTGATTTATAATGAAGAAAAATACTCTATTTAGTTATTGGTTAGTTTATATAAATATACATAAATGTAACTGTTTATATTTGTTTATGGGTCGGGGTAACCTTGCCGAGTTACATATAAAAGATAGATAAAATGAGGGCATTTTTATGCATTTTAGAGGACAATGTCTAAAAACTCATTTTAAATATATTTAAATACTTTTATTTTAAACTTTATATACCATTAATTTTATAAATCTGTATATTTTAAAATTTTACTATAACAATTTTAACACACAAAATGATGCAAAGGTTTTCCCGGCCCTTAATGTATACCTTCAATAACATTATTATTATTATTAAAAATTAATAAATTATATTTAAAATTATTATTAATAATTTTAATAAATTGAATTCTTATAATTAATTTTATTTATATACCTATTAAACATATATAATTAATAATAGTATTATAACAATAGTAATATATAATAAGTTATTAATAATCATAAACAAATTAACTGAAATTATAAATACTTTAAATAACAAAATATTTAATAAATGTTTTAATTTAAAAAAAACTAACAATGGCAATATACTCTATAGGAATAACTCTATTTCTTCAAATACTGATTTCCAGGCGCAATCGTCATCTTCAAATACTGATAACGTTATTGATTCTCAGATACAGCCTCCATCTTTGAATGTACAAAATCAACCAAACCCATCTACTTTAGCAAATAAAATAATTATAAAAAAACGCAAAATAATTAAATTAACCTTTCAACAATCGTAGTAGGTATGCAGAATTTAACTGGTTACATTGGGACCCTACTTTGGAAAAGCTGTTATGCTATCATTGTTTATGATATTACAAGTTGAATGTGAGAAAAACGGTAATATAGGAATCCTACAAAATAATGTTACGTAAACTGGCTTTTATAATCTAAGTAAAGTTAAAGAGAATTGTATGGATCATTCTACATCATCATTACATAAATATGCTATGAATTATTTTATGAAAAGTGAACAAAATGTTGAATCAGTAATTACGAATGTTAAACATAAAGATAGTAGGAGAGAATTATTTAATTTTAGAAACACTGTTTTATTCAATAAAATATCTTGCTAGACAAGGTATTGCTCATCATGGAAATAATTTAAATCAAGGTAACCTATACGAAATAATGAAAATGAAAAGTAGAAATAAACCTGAAATTATTAAAATGATAAATCGTATAAACGAGAGCAACAAAACTAAACATTTATTTAGTTCCGATACAAAACGAAATGTGTACAATGTATGGTCATTCAATTTTAAGAATTATTGCTTAGGAAGTAAAAAGAGTGGACCATTATCTATAATGTGTGATGGAACCCAATATATAACTTTGGAATACCAGAAATCGATTGTGATTAGATACATTGATAAAAATCTAAAAGTACAAGAAAAATGTATAGGATTTTATTCATCTACATCAAGTATGCACACCCCTATGTATTAAAAATTCCGGCCAATAAAATGTACTATATTATAGTAAAAATACAAACCCAAACCCAAACATAAACCCAAACCCAAACCCAAACTCAAACATAAACACAAACCCAAACTCAAACATAAACAAAAACCCAAACCCAAACTAAAACATAAACCCAAACCCAAACCAAACCCAAACCCAAACAATATCTATATGAATTAGGTAACGGAATACAGCGAATGCGACTTGTCAATTTGATGTTGCTAACAATAGGCAGGTCGTGTGTTTGCATCGAGGACACGAGAGCTGACCTATATATAGATATAATTAATACGAAGAGAAAATGGTAAAAATAGTGCCTACTGGCGAATCTATTGCAAATATTCTGAAAGATACCATTATTAGTCTCGGTCTATCCATGTCTAATTTACGTGGAAAATGTTATGATGGGATGTCTAATATGTCAGCTGTATACATAGGAACACAAGCCCAGATACAAAAAGAATAACCTTTGGCATATTACACAGATTGTAGTTCTCGTCGCCTAAATCTTGTTTGTAAATATATTGCTCAAAGTAAAGCTTTACATAGTTCTCTATCCATTGTGAATTATATTGGTGTTCTTTTTAGCAAATCTGGAAAATTTAGAGATTTATACCAATCTATTGATAATGATAAAACCAGATTCAAATCAATATGTCCTACAAGATGGACAGTTAGATGTAAGGTTATATCAGCAGTCTTAAATAACTATTTAGATATTATAAATGCATTAGAACAATTGACAATAACAACCCAGTATTCAAAGCTTGAGTTAAACTCGAGTTTTACTTGAGAAACTTGAGCTAACTCGAGTTTCTTGAGTTAATCTCGAGTTTTACTCGAGTATAAAATCTCAAGTTTTTAATTATGAGTTAATCTCGAGTTTTACTCAAGTATAAAATATCAAGTTATTTCTGTATGAGTTATTCATGAGTTTTACTCGTGTAAAATATCTCAAGTTTTTCTGTATGAGTTAATCTGGAGTTTTACTCAAGCACAACATCTTAAGTTTTTCTGTATGAGTTAATCTCGAGTTTCATTCAAGCATAAAATCTCAAGTTTTATGTATGAGATAATCTCGAGTTTTACTCAAGTATACTTGTGTATAAACAATCTCAAGTTTGTTTGAAAAACTTATTCTATAGTTTTACTCAAATATAAAATCTCGATTTTCCTGTATGAGTTCATCTTGAGTTTTATTCAAGCATAAAATCTCAAGTTTTCATGTACGAGTTAATTTTGAGTTTTACTCGAGAATAAATCTCAAGTTTTTCTTTATAAATTAATCTCGCGTTTTACCCGAGCATAAAATCTCAAGCTTTTCTATTTGAGTAAATCTTGAGTTTTACCCGACCATAAAATCTCAAGTTTTTCTATTTGAGTTAATCTCGAGTTTTACCCGAGCATAACATCTCAAGTATTTCTGTATGAGTTAATCTCGAGTTTTACACAAGCATAGTCTCAAGTTTTTCTATTTGAGTTAATCTGGAGTTTTACCCGAACATAAAATATATAACATACTATAGTATATATATATATATATATATATATATATATATATATATATATATATATATATATATATATATATATATATATATGTAACCACATTTGTAAAATATAATTTAAATAAAAGAAAGAGTGATTCAACAAAATAACTATAATTTCATACCAATATATTATTTTCATATATATATATATATATATATATATATATATATATATATATATATATATATATATATACTATATAGTATGTTATATAGCCCTACACATTCACTCTATAGAAAAAAAAAGCAAAGCTTATCTAGTTCTACCCGGTTAATTATTCGAGAATGGAAAATAATAATACAAATATATAATAAAAATAATAGGTAATTGTATAACCTTATACAAATATAAAAAAGAATTAAAAAGATGTAACCACATTTGTAAAATATAATTTAAATAAAAGAAAGAGTGATTCAACAAAATAACTATAATTTCATACCAATATATTATTTTCATATATATATACATATATATAAATATATATACACATACACATTCACATACATATACATACATATACACACGTATACATACACACCCATACACCTTAATATATATATATATATATATATATATATATATATATATATATATATATATATATATATATATATATATGTGTGTGTATGTGTGTGTATGTATGTATGGCTATATAACATACTATAGTATATATATATATATATATATATATATATATATATATATATATGTGTGTGTGTGTGTGTGTGTGTGTGTGTGTGTGTGTGTGTGTGTGTGTGTGTGTGTGTGTGTGTGTGTGTGTGTGTATATGTATGTGTGTATGTGTGTGTGTGTGTAAGTGTGTGTATGTGTATCTATACAACATACTATATATATATATATATATATATATATATATATGTGTGTGTGTGTGTGTGCGTGTGTGTGTGTATATATATATATCACAGAGCTAGAGAGAAATAGAGTGGTAATACTCTATGAGTTTATACTTCTATAGTTTATATTTTATTTACAAATTAATTTTAATATAGAGTAAAATATTATATTTGTATTAATAATCATTTATATTATGTATATATAAAGTATATTTACTTATTAATGTATAGGTAATACACATATATAATAATAGATTATAAAGATAAATACGCTTTCTCCCTAGATTATGCTTAAATAGGTCAAATCCGCCATTTTTAGGTGACCAAATTAGATCGACGCTTTCTGCATGTCAGATACCTTGTTTACTACTATATTTCTCTCTAGCTCTGTGATATATATATATATATATATACGGTCTAGTATTGTATTTTACTACCATGTACTTGATTGACACTTTATTTACGGTCTTATATTGTTTGGGTAATTTACTGCCTTGCATTTGATTGGCTAAGCGTGAACCCTGTTTTATTTAATTACGCACTATTTTGTTTACGGGCTTATCGCATATATACGTAATTGTTAACAAATATTATACTTAGTAAATATAATTAATAACTAATCGTCTATAATATAATCTATAATGATTATATAATATATATATATATTAGCATCGATCATAATAATTATATATTGTTAGTATATTAAATATATATATATATATTTAATAATATTATTATATATTTTATATATTATATTTTTTTATTATATTTATATATTATTATATATTATACATTTTATTGAATAAGATTATTATTGTAATAACTTATTCTAATAATTGTAAACAAGTATATATAAATATATTACATAACTTATATAAGTTATATAATTAATAAACTATAATTATTATAATAAATTATTAAATAATTTAATCTATATCTATATATTAATTATAGGATAATGAATAAACGTATCTATAATAGAATTTATAAGAGACACACTAGATTAAAATTAAAACAAGATAATGAAAATTTAAACTTATTAGATTCTAATTTAAATAGAATAGTTCATAATAATGAATCAACCTCTTTTAATGAGAATAATTCTTGTAATAATGGTGAATCTATATCTATAGATACCACGAATTGTAATAATAATAGTTTATTTAATACTAGTTTAGATAATATTATTAATAATGATACTAGAATTACAAGTAGTACTAACAGTAGTAGTAGTCTAATAATTAATTCATCTGTAGAGTCATGTATGTCAGGAGTATATCATTATCATTTATGCAATAAAAGTATAGAAAATAGTATTCCGGAATCAACTTTTAGAAATAAACTTACAAATCTAATTATAGAGAATAATGTAACACATTCATTCTGTGATGGTTTACTAAACTTATTAAATGATATTGGAATAGAAAACTTGCCTAAAACAACTAGAACATTACTACAAACTAAATATAATAGATCAATAACAATAAAATCAGGTGTAAAATATTATTATTTTGGACTTAAAAATATGCTTTTATCATCTTTATCTTCATATGATATATCAATAATACATTCTATCGATGAAATTAGTTTAAATATGAATGTAGATGGGTTGCCATTATTTAAAAGTACAAATATATCCGTTTGGCCTATTTTATTCTCCATTAATATTGCTCCATATAAAGTGTTCCCATCTGCTATAACATTAGGTAATAAACCCAACAACTTAGATTTTCTAAATGAGACTATAGATGAATTAAATTATATTTTAGAAAATGGTTTAGTATATGAAAATAAAATTATAAAAATTAAACTTTCTTGTATTGTATGTGATGCACCAGCAAAGGCCATGATAAAAAATATTTTTCAATATAACGGCAAATATGGATGCGATAAATGTACACAAAAATCAGTGATTGTGAAAATAGGTGACGAGAAAAGAGGCAGGGCTACATATCCTTCTATAGATGTAGTTGCACGAACTGATTTTAGTTTCAGAAACAATGTACACCCTGAGCACCATAAAGGATCAACTCCTCTAATTAGGATAATTTCATGCAATATGGTATCTTCATTTTCAAGTGATTATATGCATTCAGTTTTGTTAGGCGTAATGAGGAAATTACTTAATTTATGGTTATCTCGATCAAATAATATATATAAATTATCTCAGAATAATATAAATACAATTGATAATCGTATATTATTGATAAAAAAATGTGTACCTATGTATTTTGCACGCAAACCTCGTAGCATCCGTGAATTGGATAGGTGGAAGGCTACGGAGTTCAGACTATTCTTACTCTATACAGGTCGATTTATTTTACGTAATATTCTAAAAAAAGATTACTATAAGCATTTCTTAATTTTATCTAATGCAATACATCTATTTATATGTCCTATTAATTCAAAAATACCAGAATCTATTAACTTGGGACACAATTTAATTAAAAAATTTATTAAAAACGGTATTAAATTATATGGACATTCATTTCCAGTATATAATGTACATACTTTATTGCATTTATCCGATGATGTTCGTAAGTATGGATCACTAGATTATACTAGTGCATTCAGGTTTGAGAATTTTTTACAAGTAATAAAAAAAAAAGTCAAGGGAACAAAAAATCCTCTATTAGAAATAATTAATAGAGTAACTGAAAGTATGGGAATAAAAAAAAATAACACAATTATAAAAAATTCATATAAATACCCAAATAATTGTTTTATTAATAATAATAATAATAATATATATGAAGTACTTGAAAATGATTTTTCATTATGTGTTAATTATAATGAAAAATGTAAATGCAGGGTATATACAAAATTATTTAAAATACATAGTTATAAAATAAAAATTAACAATGAAAATATAAAATTAGATGCACTAGGGATATTTAGAGTATCTATAGATTATAGTTCTATAAAAATTATTGATAAATCTAAATTAGTGTATCCATGTATATTATTAAATAATAATATAGATGATATTATAGTAATGCCTATTATTCACTATAGAACTTAAATAATGATACAATATTATATATCTTTATTATATTTATTTTTTTATATATTATATATTTATTACATTTAACCTTTATTTATTTTATTATTTAACTTTATTTATTAATATTTTAGCGTAGATATAACATAAGACACACATATATAATCATACAATTAGATTCAATAGGGATATACTAGACTATCTAAATATTGTTATAGTTCAATAAATAATATTAATAAATAATTATATAGTTGACATTAAAATTAAAATATTAATTTATAATGCTATTTAATTATTATCTATTAAACTTAACTTTAATGTAATGTATAATTATAATGTATATATATATATAGACTATAGGTTATATAACAAAAAGACTAGTATTGTTGTACTATAATATGTATTATTTTAAATTATTGATTGTATTAATATTTTATTTAATATTGTATTAATATTTTATTTCAATAATATAAGATATTTTAGAATTCTTGTATATATTATATTAGTATTATAATATGTTACAATAGTATAATAGTATTATTATATAATATATTATATATTACTATACAATTATTTATATTATTATGAGCAATTAGTATTTATTAATATATTTATTAAATTAAAGAAAGATGTATTCAATAATTGAATTTGAAATTGAAAAGACATTAGAAATAGTCCCAACATCATGGATAGAGGGAAATATGGTTTATTGGCCAAAACGCAATGGGAAAAAAAAGGTGAAAAATAATGAATTAAAAGATCCTTTGTGGACTAAATATAAAATGAAGATAAAAAGGGAATATGGTTAGAAAAAAATATAAATCACTAAACATTTTATATTATTACATAATTTATAATACTTACATATACAGAAACATTTGAAAAGTGCGAAGAAAAATTAGATAATATGCTAGTAACATCAGAAACTGATAAAAGTGATTCTATATCAAGCAATGGTTAATATATTTATTCGATATATTATATTTAATTCGATCAAACTATTATCATTATTATTATTAAAAATATATATTCTATGAATATACATGCAGTAAAAATAAAGTTTAAATATATATATATATATAATAGTTAATTTAAAGTAGACAATTATTGTATATATTTTAAATAAAAAGTAATTTTTCGGTGTTATTCACTTAAAATAGCCAAACAGTTATGGAATCCGCACCCCTTGTATATAATATATATTATATGTATTTAATAATTATATTTTATTACAGATATTCTAAAAGAAATGAAGGCCTATAATACGCGTATGGAGTATAAAGTAGAGTACCTTATAGGGGAGGTGAAATCACTTAGGAATGAGATTTCAGAATTGAAATCGAACGATGTATTAATAATTGATGATACTGACCTTCTATCAAAGTTAAATTTCTCAACGAATAAGGAATTAACCGATTTTGATCTAATATTATCAAATAACGAAGAGTTTATTAAATTGGTTATTATTAATTATTTAATGATTATGTTAAACACTATGTTATCTTTAATGATGCTTTTTTTTATAAATGTTATTAATTATAATTTATTGATATTTTGCTTAATTTTATATATATATATTTAAATAAAGTAAGTACTTTATTAAATTATTTATTTTCCATTTTAGCGCAATCTTCTTATTAAAATGGGTAGTTCCCAAAAAGTTGCAAAGACAATTCAACGAATTATGTTGATACTGGCTACTGCTCATGTATGGAGGCTTTATTCTAAAGGGGGTCAGAGGGGAAATACCTCCATTAAAGAAATAATGAATATATTTAATTGCATAATCCGTTAGTCAAAATCTAAAACTAAAAATTATTCTATATTTCATTATAGATTAAATAAATTATTACATTATGCATAGTTAGTTTTAATTAATTTAGTTATCAAATTTGTATATAAAACCCGATACTTTAGGCGCTTAGTTCGCAGATATACACATTAGTACCACGACCCGATACTTTAGGCGCTTAGTTCGCAGATATACACATTAGTACCACGACCCGACACTTTAGGCGCTTAGTTCGCAGATATACACATTAGTACCACGACCCGACACTTTAGGCGCTTAGTTCGCAGATATACACATCAGTACCACGACCCGATACTTTAGGCGCTTAGTTCGCAGATATACACGGCAGTACCACGACCCGACACTTTAGGCACTTAGTTCGCAGATATACACATTAGTACCACGACCCGATACTTTAGGCGCTTAGTTCGCAGATATACACATTAGTACCACGACCCGACACTTTAGGCGCTTAGTTCGCAGATATACACATTAGTACCACGACCCGACACTTTAGGCGCTTAGTTCGCAGATATACACATCAGTACCACGACCCGATACTTTAGGCGCTTAGTTCGCAGATATACACGGCAGTACCACGACCCGACACTTTAGGCACTTAGTTCGCAGATATACACATTAGTACCACGACCCGATACTTTAGGCGCTTAGTTCGCAGATATACACATTAGTACCACGACCCGACACTTTAGGCGCTTAGTTCGCAGATATACACATTAGTACCACGACCCGATACTTTAGGCGCTTAGTTCGCAGATATACACATTAGTACCACGACCCGACACTTTAGGCGCTTAGTTCGCAGATATACACATTAGTACCACGACCCGACACTTTAGGCGCTTAGTTCGCAGATATACACATTAGTACCACGACCCGACACTTTAGGCGCTTAGTTCGCAGATATACACATCAGTACCACGACCCGACAATTTAGGCGCTTAGTTCGCAGATATACACATCAGTACCATGACCCGACAATTTAGGCGCTTAGTTCGCAGATATACACGGCAGTACCATGACCCGACAATTTAGGCGCTTAGTTCGCAGATATACACGGCAGTACCACGACCCGACACTTTAGGCGCTTAGTTCGCAGATATACACGGCAGTATCACAATAGAATACTTATTAATATCATTATATGTTTTAATTTTATGTTTATATTTGTAATACATATATAGAATGTGTATAGGCATATATAATAGGCCTATATGATATAATAACATATTTATTTTAATAACTTACTACATTTATCTTTATTTATCACATATAAATAATATTTATTTATTAATAACTATATAATGTAGGTAAGCATACCTACCTAAGCATTTAAAAGAAGAATTAAAATTCATTAATTAAAATAAGTTTATTAATTATAAAGTTGAATATATATAAAATAAATAAATATTAAATACACACACATTTATATATATATATATATATATATATATATATATATATATATATATATATATATTAACATATTTTAACATATTTTATTGGATATACAATAATATATAGATTAGAAATTAAATGTAGATATTTGTATTGTATTTATATAATAATTATTTATTTATATATTCAGTGAAACCTCTCTATAAGTAAATAGTTTTTTAAAATAATGTTTTTCTTAAAGGTTTTCTTATAAAGAGGTTTTTACTTTTCTATTGATTTAAAGAATTAATTTATTTAATTAAAAGTAGTAATCAAAATAATAGTTTAGAAATATATTTATATGATTTATATAAAATAGTTTCTTCAAAACACTTGTTTGAATAACTGTTGTACTGACTACAATCAGTATATTACTTTTTATTAATTAATTCTTCATGTATGTTGCTATTTATGAGCTCACTGCATTGAGAAATATAAAATACATTCACTAATTGCAATTAATTATTGTTATGTCTACATTACAAAATAAACATTAATCTAGATATAAACTATTTCTTCAAATTTTGTAATATAGAGAGCTAGGTACAATTTCCAAAAAACTAAAAAATAATTGTTATCAATTAAGTCTTATAAAGGTGTTTATACAAGTGTCTATATAATATTTTCTTATAGAGTTTTTTGTAACATGGAAATGTTGAATTCCAACCAAATATGTGACACATGTTCTTATAATGAGGTTTCTTATAGAGAGGTTCAATGTATATATTTTCATTCGTTTATGTAGGCCTAATTAAGAATAATAATTATATAGTGTAGGATATAGGATCATCATTATATAATTAGGAATGTTATATTATATATATATATATATGTATATATATATATTATATAAGTGACTCCATGAACTTCTAATATCTATACATTTATATAATATTTGATAATTGATAAATAAATTATACAATTAAATGTAATTAGTATGACATCGAAATGAATATAATTTCTATTAGTAACCCAACCGTTATTAACTAATGCCCTGATTAATGATGTATTTTATAATTCAACTTATTTAAATATTTTCTTTACATTCAGAATCAGCCTTGGCAGCACATTCTACGTCAACCAAAATTGAATGTGAAAAGGCTATTGAGGAATTTTTGAGACAAAACAAAAGACATGGATAATTTTATATATGTATACATATATAAAATTATCCATGTCTTTTGTTTTGTCTCAAAAATATATATATTTCTTATATAATTTAATAAATCTATATTATAAATATTAATTTAAATTCATTTAATATTTAAATTCATTTAATATTTAAATATAAAATTAATAATAGTAATATAATGATTTAAATAAAGAGAAACTGAGATTAATTTGAATGTATTTTGAGAAAACTTGTATAATATATGAAGATAAATAAGTTTGAAATTAAAGTAAAATTGTGTAAAAATAGATGAAAACTCTTATATCTTGAGAAAAGCTTTTGTAAATATTGAGAAAAACTAGAGATAAACTTGTTCAAATCTTGAGAAAAACTTGTGTAATATTGAGATAAACTTGTATATATCTTGAGAAAAACTTGTGTAAATCTTGAGAAAAACCTGTGTAAATCTTGAGATAAACTTGTATATATCTTAAGAAAAACTTGTGTAAATCTTGAGAAAAACTCATAGAAAACTCGAGATAAAACATGTGAAAATCTTGAGAAAAACTCGAGATAAACTTGTGAAAATCTTGAGAAAAACTTGTGTAATCTTGAGAAAAACTCGAGATTTTACTTGAGTCAAACTCGAGTATAAAAGTTGACACAAAACAGGAAATACTCGAGTTAAAATCCTGAGATTAACTCAAGTTAAACTCAAGCTTTGAATACTGGGAAGAGGAAATAGTACTGAACTAATCGCCAAAGCATATTCATATAAGAATACTCTACTAGAAACATATACATTAAATATACTCATTAAATATAACATTTGATATTTTAATTTTATTAGAAAAATTGGTTAGTGTTACCTATAGTTTATACTAATTATTCTTGATTACAGAAATATATATTTATATTAATTATATTAATTTATATTTATATTAAAAGTATAAGTTATAAAATATATTTCATTAGATAAGTATAATTGTATCAAAGGCTACTCTCAATGAAGATGTTGTTTTACTTATTAATTTATTAATCGACACAGTACAGAAAAAAACGAATGAATTATCACATTTATTTAGAAAAGATTTTAAAAGAATCTGAAAATCTAGATTTGCTACCATTACGTAATCCTAGAAAACGTAAAATTCCATCAAAGTTTGTATCATATATTAATATATATATATATATATATATATATATATATATTATATAACCTTATTTATTTGTAATTATAAATATTGTTAGACTTGTTAATGGAAAAGAAAACAATGTTTATTCCGACATAAATGATATCAATATTATACATTTAATTCAGGATATTTATTTATCTGAACAATTAATAAAACATAATATAGAATATTTACTATATTACAAATACAATATTATATATTATATTTTATTAATTTTTCAGATAAATAAATATCCTGAATTAAGTGTTCAAGCTTTAAAACTCGAACTACCTATGTTCAAGAACCATTTAAATTATCAATCTTTAAAAGAAGCAGTAGAGAATACGATCAATGCAAACGATTGCCTAAAAGAATTATTTATAGGTATGTACTAATACATATATATATATATATATATATATATTATCTTATATATTCATTAATTTAATATTAATTATTTTTATAGAAACAAACAAAATAATCAAATTATTGATGGTACAACCAAGTCGTGTCCTGTGCACGAGAGAAGCTTTTCTATGTTAAGAAGACGTGGTTAAGGTCACAAAACACACAGCAAAAAATAAACATATTGGCTATCTGAAATGAACATCAGGATATATTAGATTATATTGACGACAATAAATTGATAAAAGTATTTTGCCAAAGACATTTTTTTAGAAAAAATGTTATAAGTATAACATAATAAATTTATAAACTATTTTGGGATTTATTATTATTATTATAACATACATATTTATTTAAATATTCTTAGATATGTTCATTATAGGATTCATAGTTTGTTAATTAACTCAGTATAATTATTATTATATGTTTTAACATTTAAAATAAATCATAATTTGTACTCTATTATATGATACAAGATATATTTTAAAATAATTACAGTCTAGTATTTAGTTGATAAATTATACTTATTTCTTAAAACCCCCCCTGGGAAAAACTAGTTCCGGCGGCTATAGTGAACACCACTCGGCGTCTTGTTACTGTGCTTGTTTCTCACATAGATTTAGAGCAACAATTTGTTTCTCTAAATCTATGGTTGCTCAATATAAATTATATAAGGTCTTGAACAAAAAGTAGGTCAAACCTACCACGAATTGTTACAAGACCTCCTATAACCTCAAGGTTATAGGAGGTCTTGATTGTTACCGGGTTATCATAAAATAGAACATTTTGAATTTGGTGGCGACTTGTTGTTACCACAGAGCTAGAGAGAAAGCTAGCTCTGTGGTTGTTACCATCGATATAAAGAAAACTTTATTTATATCGATGGTTGTTACAGCCTCATGAACCTATGGGATTGCACTATTTATTCTTATACGATATCACCGTATTTATATTGAGTAAATGTGAATATTTAGACATCATAAATAATATCCATACGTATTACACATAGAGATAGAGAGAAATAACATATAGCTTTCACTATATACATAAATATGTTTTAATATTTTAATATTTACTCTAAATGTCATTTACATCCATTTACATTTGAATCCTTGGACTTGAATATTTGAATTTGAATATTTTATTATCTTTGAGAATTTGCCACGCCCATATTAAATACGAAATTTATCATGGTGGTCAACTTCGAGTATATCATATTGCACGATATTATAAATGAAGAGCTATTACATGTAGTGCAAAAGTTATTTTGTTACTCATTAAAACTAACACCTGTTAAACAACGGTCAAGTATAGAATTATAATATATCTTTCAGGAGAACAATTACTGAAATAATTGTAATCTTAAGATATAAAATCTTAAGATAAAGATTTTATTTCGTTTTTCAAATTTTGTATTATATTATAATGTATGTATCGCCATCTATGAATGTATGTAAATTTAAATTTGTAAACAAATAAATCTATTAGTAAATAAGTAATGGATGTTTCCGCATGTAAAATTATTAAAAATGAATATTGTCAACAAAAAATCATTAAAAAAGAATTTCTAAGTTTTCCAATAGTTAAAGATAATGTATATATACCAAATTCGAATGATTTATATGAACATTCCCATAATTCAAATATATATTCTAGTAAAGTCAATAAATATGAATTGGAAAGTATACCAACCGATATGCAATATAATGAACCAGATAGAATTATTATTAAAACCAACAAATTTAAAAAATTATCTATTAAAAAAAAATTATTTGAAGATTCTAAAATATATGAATTACCAGATAATAATATAATGTATTATGAACAAGAATTATGTTTATCCCACATTCCAATTTCCAATGAAAATGGCGATACAATTATTTCTAAATCAGATTCAGACGATTCGATATATACATATGAATTACCTATTATTGATAATTATTCAACAGCATTTCAAGGTTAATGTTAATATAATTATAATTTATAAGCCCATAATTAAGTATGAATGGTTAATATCCGAGATGTAATATCATGATACTGATTTAATCAGTAACTGATTATCATAATAATTACTGATTATGGTTAAAAGCTTAAAGATTTGTGTAAATTCCTTTTTATAATCTAAATTCATTGATATAGATAGTAGTCACTTTAATTTATTTTGACGAAAAATCTACTGTTTTAATATTTGACATATATAATATGACTAATATCCAATCAAAATCAAAATGTTAATTTAACGATAAAATTGCCATTCGCATATCTATATTTGACATGCATTGCGTGCGTCAGTTGCTTATCCACTTTCTTTACATCGATGGATGTAATGCTGCTAAAAAAACCTGGCAATATCAAAACTAAATCCAACCAAACCAAACCAAACAAGTGAAAATAACTAAAAATAAAACATTAATGTTTGTACAATCAAACATACGCTATTGTAAATTCACTAATTTGAATAAACAATATTGCAAGCGTTCAAATCGCGCACCAATTGCGAAACTTTTGACCAGGTACCATAATTACGATTATCATATTTATTAAATATTATTTAATATTTCAAGGTATTTGATAAATGATTTGTAGTAATAGAGAAACAATTAATAATTTAATTATCATTTGGTCAATTATCACTATATATTAATATATATATATATATATATCGGGGTCAAATATGAATTACAATCACAACTACGCCAATTTTGTTAAGTAATATGCATTTGATCGTCGTATTGTCTCTCCCAAATCAACAAATTGTATATATTTGACTTCTAATTACTTTGAAAATACTACGTTTATATAATACTAAGTATATTGTAATATCATCATGATATATCATGATATATAACTTGTAAATATAGTGTTAAGGGGATATCGCCATGGGACGGCCATTTTGTTAAATTAACATGTATAGAGATAGGGAACGAATTTCCTCTGTTTATTGAGTGTTTCGAAAATAATCTTCGTTGAATTTAAAAATTGTTTTTTATATAATGGACATATATAATGGCATTTATATATATAATCCTAGAGACAAAAGAAAATAAAAACATATATTTTATATGTATAATAATAGATATACTTTATTTTATTTTTTCACAAATTTTATAAATCCAATACATCATAATTATAATTTTTTTTATTTAGCAAGAGAAATTAAGTTGATCACTTCAGTACTTTTATCTAAACACTCATTTATATATACAAACATAGCAAAACAAATTATTCTTAAAGTAAGAGAAAAGTCAACAATATATAAATTCAATAAAAATCAAATAAATAATAAAGTAATACAATTATATATTCAGCTAATATAAAAACCATTAAAAAGTAATAGTTTTATGTCTTTATGGTTTTATGTTTTCTCATCAATATATAAATATTATATTTATAGAATTTATATATATATTATATATTATAAAATAATTGTAATATATAAATGTTATTTTTTTATTATATCAGGGTGTAATAAAATTAGGTATTCAGCTAATATATCAATAAAATCAATATTATAAAGTAATAGATATGTTTTCTTATCTATATATAAATGTTATATTTATAGAATTTATATATTATATATAAAATATTACATAATAATTTATATTGGTTTTGAATGTAGATTTCAAAATAAATATTTTATTTAAAAAAGGCTATAAAATAGGCTTTTTATGCTATTTATAAACAAATTTCATATATAATTTGTTCACAGTTAATAAATAACATATCATTAATCAATAATACATAATACAAAAAATGAATTTGTTTATGATATCCCCTTAATATTAAATATATATATATATATATATATATATATATATATACAATTTGCATGGATTCACCATATACTTTAGTGTATTATATCCCATACACTAACATCAAAGGAATATGATTCCATCTAGCTGGCAATCGCTAATTAGTATTATATAGATTTTTATCAAATTATTTTTGTCCCCCCATGTCAATCAAATGCGTATACGCAGTAATACATTACTTTAATAATTGGTGCTGTTTCAGACCGACTCCCACATACAAATACTTTTTTCACAAAAAATCAAATATAAATATAAATAAAAATACAAAAACAAAATATAATCAAAGTAAAATACATTAACAGATAATTTGAGATGAAATAGTTTGGGACGATTGAATATCGGATTATTAGCTAAGTAATTTGGGAAGACGTTTATATTAGATAAATTAAATTATTTATAGTAATACAATTATTGACAAACATGTATAGTTAGATCTAACTTAGTATATCTATATATTATTAGTATTTATCAATATACTAACTTTAATACCTATTTTTAATTGATTAAATCGTAAAATATAAAAATAATACATATATATTTTACAATGAATCGAAAAGTAATTTGAAATGTCATGTAATTTATTTATTTTCTTTTTACCAAATGAAAAAAATATTAATTGTAGTTATATAAAATACTATTAAAAAAAAATTCAGATACACATGTATATTATATAAATAAATACAATAAATGACATGATAGTACTCGGATTAAGTGATTCATTAAATCTTGTAAACCAAATAAATCTTGAATAAGAACTTATTGATGCCTAAATAAACCATAAGATACATAATAATACTAAATTAGTATTACTAATACTACTTTATAAATGTAGAATACCTATAACAACATATCAATGTTAAATATTAAAAGTATGATATAATTTAAATTAAATTATTAAATTATTTAATAATATTTAAGTATATGTTATGTTTATAATATATATTAATATATCTCATATCTCTGATATTATTAAGTACAGATAAAATAAATATATTACATCAAATATACCATGTCATAACATTCAACCTATACGTATTTATTAATAATATTAATGCTATCAATAGTTTGAACTACGAAGGACTGTATTTTGAAATTAAAATCAATGTATAACAGAATAATATACACTAGGGGGCAATAAACTTAACCCAAAGCAATCACTAACCCTCATACACTCTCCACCAGAGACACCTATATTAATGATTTGTAATCAGTTCAAATTAACGGTCCTTAGCGGATGATTCCCTATAAATAATGATTTTCAATTACCCAAGTAACACAGATTGGGTCAAACTTGGTCCATAATTGGTTCACAAATAAAATACTTGCTTCATAGTTGGTCATATTGACTTAAGTCAAAAATCTGGTTCAAAACTTAAGTCAAACTTAAGTATTTTTAATTTATATAACTTAAGTCACTGTAACTTAAGTTATTTCTTAAGTCTAACTTAATTCGAAATGACTTAAGTTTTTAAGGCATGACAAACTTAATTTATGACTTAGGTCAAACTTAAGTCAGCTGAACTAGGTTTTATTGTGTGTATGACTTAAGTTATAACTTAAGTCAAACTTAAGTCAGCTGAACTAGGTTTTATTGTGTGTATGACTTAAGTTAAAACTTAGGTCAAACTTAATTTAAATAAAATAAGTTTTATTGTGTGTATAACACATATAATATATTATATTATATTAAAAAAGATAATTATTTGTTGTTATAAAAAAGTGTCATAACAGAGATTAACATTGTATTTACAGTGCATCTTGTTATAATCAAGTGATACACCAACTGTCTTGATATATGTTAAATAAATATTTAATTATATAACCTATTGTATATAGTTTTGATTTAATTATCTTTATAATTATAATATATATTATAATTTTCTTTATAAATAAATAAAAACTATATAGATAAATATTATAATAGGATAACATCAATAATTTATCAATAAGTTGAACTTAAGTCATATAACATACGTTTATAATAGATTTAAATATATAATAATAATAATAATAATATTAACATATATATTAAATGGTATATTAAATGGTATATAATATATATATATATATATATATATATATATATATATATATATATATATATATATATATATTAAATGGTATATATAATAACTAATATATTATACACTTATGATACATGACTTAAGTTCAACTTAAGTTGTTGATGTAAGTATTATTATTAAGTTTATATCATTATTTTATTATAGAAAGAATAAAATATTATAACTTTTAATTATTTTGAAATATTGATTTAATTTTTATATATGCAAATTAATTAATAATTATAATATTAATTAATATATTTAAGTTAATATACTGTTTTTAATTAATAAAATATTATTTTAAAAAGTAAAATTATTTAAGTAATACTATGTAATTTAATACATTATCACTGAATTAGGTTTTATATTGGTCCATACTTGGTTCACAGACTTAGATATTATTTGGTCCATACTTGGTCCATACTTGGTTCGCTGAATTAGGTTTTATTTTGGTCCATACTTGGTTCGCTGACTTAAGTTTTAAATTGGTCCATACCTGGTTCGCTGACTTAAGTTTTAAATTGGTCCATACCTGGTTCGCTGACTTAGGTTTTAAATTGGTCCATACCTGGTTCGCTGACTTAAGTTTTAAATTGGTCCATACCTGGTTCGCTGACTTAAGTTTTAAATTGGTCCATACTTGGTTCACAGACTTAGATATTATTTGGTCCATACTTGGTCCATACTTGGTTCGCTGAATTAGGTTTTATTTTGGTCCATACTTGGTTCGCTGACTTAAGTTTTAAATTGGTCCATACCTGGTTCGCTGACTTAAGTTTTAAATTGGTCCATACCTGGTTCGCTGACTTAAGTTTTAAATTGGTCCATACCTGGTTCGCTGACTTAAGTTTTAAATTGGTCCATACCTGGTTCGCTGACTTAAGTTTTAAATTGGTCCATACCTGGTTCGCTGAATTAGGTTTTATATTGGTCCATACCTGGTTCGCTGACTTAGGTTTTCGGTATCACAGGTTACTAACTTTTGAACCAAGTTTCCTAAGTCTTGAACCAACTTTTGGTTACTTGGGTATTACATAAAGTAATCCAAAATTACTCTGCAAATTGTCACAGAATAATTTGATGTTCATCTCATATAAAAAATGTTAACATAAATGGTGTTCCACAAGGTTTTTCTGTTCTTGCTCTATATAACGTTCATTATTTATATTCTTCCTATAAAATAAATTGTTTTCAAATATCCTAATATTCACTATCTTCTTTATTTCGATGATCTACAGATATATACATAATTTCCTAGTTCTAGTGATTCTGATATGATTCAAATGTCTATGTTTAATTGTATTACTGATCTCACTGAATGGTTCTTTCATAACTCCATTTCCTTTTATATGACTACAATTGATACTATCATATTCTCTAGACCAAGTTATCCTCTATCAATTACTCATCCTTTTCTACTATCTCTTCCAACTTCTCAATCTATAACAACCCTTGGTTTCATTATAACCTCTCACCTAGACTACTCTCCACACATTAATAACATGATACGCACTGACAACTATTTTCTATATAATATTAGAAAATATCGTTATAAGGTTACCTTTGCCATGACTAAATGTTTAATTCACTCGTTAGTATTCAGTAGACTTATCTATTACTAAGATGGTTTAGTTTTGATATTACCATGTTTATTTAGCTGCATTACATCCCAAGTGAGCCACTAAATGATTATATATGTAAAAAAGTGAAGTTTGTAATATACTTTTTTAAAGCAAAGACCTGTTGAATATAACAATATAATAATAATAATATATGTTATATAATGTTGTATTTTAGCATAATACTCAACATCTAAGATATAAAAACGTATTTAAAAATAAACCTATCACCTGTATTGGATATTATTACATATATAATCATTTTTATTAATATAATTCAAATACTGAGTTTTTTTTAATATTCGTTTATTGAGATTAATAATTTTTTGGGATTCAGAGGGTTAACAAAGGATGAATTGATTTAGTTTAATTTAGTTTTTCTTTACAACATTTATAATAACAAATAAATGGTTATATAATCAATTAGTAAGTATATCACCACTATAGTATATATATGCCCATTTATAAATTACAATATAAATTCACATTATTAATTAAATTATATTTAATTCATTATTAAATTATAATACTGCCATGGTTGGTAATAACCAGGGTTGGCAAAAACCCCAAAAATCTAAGAAATATGTAAGAGGTTTTTGGGTTATTGGGTTTTTGGGGATTTTCTAGGGTTTTTGGGGTTTTTAGGGTTATTCTTCTTGAATTTAAAAATAAAAAAATCATGAAAAAATATAAAAGAAAAATATATATATTATATAAATTATATAATATAATAGTGTTGTAATATATATTAATATAATACTATAAAAGTTAATGACATTTTAAATTGTAAAATGGCAAGTATTCTAATAAATGTTTTATATTATTATAAATAAATATAAATAATTAATATATATTTGAAATATAATTATATTTATATACTTAATAATAATATTTATTTATTAAATAATATATAATAATAGCAGATATAAATAGACTCCTCAGACATAAATATATATATTTATTGATTGATTGAAAGTTTATTTAAGGGGATGTCACACATCTTGTTTTGGTGAAAATAATTTTGTAATTAACATTTTTTTTTATTTCATAATACTATTCTATTATTAGTTTTTGAATATCTGTAAACAAATTATTTATGAAAACAGTCTAGAAATAACATAAAAAATGGTTTATATATATTCATTATATATGATATATAATGTATTCATATATATTCAAATGCTGTTTTCTCAGAATAATTATTTAGCGCTAGGTATGTGTCAGGGTTGATTCGGTTTTTAAAATTGCTTTTTTCAAATGGGTTTTTACGTCAGTTTTTACGGTTTTTTCAAGTTGTAAAAACCATGGTTTTTATGGTTTTTACGGTTTTTAACAAATTAATTTAACTTTTAAATTATAAATTATAATTGCCTACATTATATGTTATATCAGTGAGTGGGTAGGACTCTCATCTGATTACACTTACATGCCTACGATACAATGATTATGTGATAACAAATTTAATTACGCCACCATTTGGCAGAATATTCTAATTATGAATTATTTATATATTGAAATGTAAAAATATATCGTTTTTATGATAATACATTATTATTAATAATAGTTATTTATATGTAATAGCCAAATATTACCAAACTTAATCATTTTACAAAATAATATGAAGTAAAGCACTGCTTTTAAAAGCAGGGTTGATTCGGTTTTTAAAAGTGGTTTTTTCAAATTGGTTTTTTCGTCGGTTTTTACGGTTTTTAACAAATTAATTTAACTTATAAATTATAGTTTTTATGATAATACATTATTATTAATAATAGTTATTTATATGTAATAGCCAAATATTACCAAAATTAATTATTTTACTAAATAATATAAAGTAAAGTACTATTTTAGACTACAATTTTTAGTATATTGTAACGGTTACCAGACACTGTAGCCGGTGATTTAAAAAGGGGTGGGACTATGGGTGTGGCTATAGCCGAAATACTCTAAACGCAAATAAAATAACTATAATATTTTTAACTATTATATTATCAAATTAAATGTTATAAATATGAATCAAAAATATAATATCAAATGTAATCATATTATATAATTACATTTGATATTATATTTTTATTTAAATAGCTATAAAAATGATATCTATTCATTTATAATTATTTAACAATAATGGTTTTTAACTGAGGAACTTATTAAATTTATTATAATGTTGAATAATAATTATGTTCCATTATGTGATGTCTATATATTTAAAATTATAATGAAAATAATACAATTTAGTTAATTTTTTGTTATGAAAAAATTATAATTTGTACTTGTTTATTTAGTAAAAACTATAAAAACCAGATAAAAACAGATAAAGACCATAAAAACCGATAAAAACCAGGTTTTTTGGTTTTTACGTAAAAACCGAAAAAACCATCAACCCTGGTATGTGTGTATAAACTTAGGTATAACAAAAACTATTATATTTATTCTACTAATTTGTATTGCATTATATAAATAAAGTATATATGAATAATATTACAAAAGACATTTTCTAAATTTGTATGTGCATAATTGCAAAAAAATAAAAATTTCCATAGAAATTCCGTAAATTAAAAAATTAAAATGAGTGCATATATATATAATGTTATATAATATATATTATACAAAATACGTCCAGTAATATCATGTGTATACATATAATGAATAAAATATAAACAAAATTAGCTCAATTCAATGAATAGATTTTTGCGCGCCTAGTTTTGTATAGACCCATTATTTGCTATCTCTATACATAGAGAGGCGGGCGTCGTGTGCCATCCCCTTAAACACTTAAATAAATCATAAATGATTTCTCAAAATTGTATATATATAGAATACAAATAATAGATTAGGTAAAACAATAAATACCATTAATAATAATAAAATAAAATAGAATAAACTGTACGTAAATTAATAAATAAAATAATAATGACAAACAATATTAGTATTACAGGTATATATTGCCACCTGATATAAATTGTTGTATATATTTCATGAATGTTTTATGAGATTTTATGGATACTAATATGGGGTGGGAGTGAATTCCATAGTTTTGGACCAATATGACTGTGCCCGAGTATTCTTTTTTGAGGAATGGAGAATTGAGGTAGATAGAAAATGAGATTCATGGTTTCTAAGAGATGGAAGGGAAAATATTTGTACTAGAGAAGCAGAAATATAGGAGGGGCAATTCGAAGAGTATATTGAGGAATGAACAATAGATAGTATGCGATAAGCAGAGCGTTTGTTAAATGGGAACCATTGAGGTGAGTGTTGGTATGAGGAAGTAGAGGAATGATCTCGAATACGTAAGTTATATGTTGTACGAATAACTCGATTTAGTGGAGTGAATGAGGATAAGGGAAGATTGAAAAGGATCGAGGAACAGTAATCTATACGTGAGAAATCAAGGGAATTAACTAGAGTTTTAGTAAGAGATACAGTAATTGATTTTCGTATTTTTCTAATTCTAAATAGATGATAATTTGTAGATTTAGTGATGGCAGTAATATGAGGAATGAAGGAAAGAGTAGAATCAAAAAGTACATATATATATTATATATATTATATATATATATATATATCATTATTAACTTACTTGTATATTAATTGAAATGTGATAATTAAATAATAATAACATTTTCAAAAGGTTTAAACCCAAAAACCCCTACTTCTGCCAACGCTGGTAATAACCTTATATAGGTAGCACACATGTTATCAAATTAATAGTATCAATATTAATTATAATTTAAAAATAATTAATATTATCAATATTAATTATAATTTAAAAATAGTTGAATGAAACTTTCTACATAATTGTGTTAATCTATAGGTTATCTGAACAACAAATAAATTAAATATTAAGATTTGAAAACATCAACTCTCCAAATATCCACAAATTAAGGATTTCAACCGAACCAAAAATAAAATATGATTATAAATTTTACAGGACTAATATTATATCATGTATAATTATTTCAATTGATTTCATAAATTTTTGTTTATATATTCACTAACAAACACATCTATATACATTTAAATTAATACATTAATTTTTAAAATTTTCAATAAAGATATTAATATACACAATATAGTTTCTTGTTTTAATTACAATCAATAGTACAAAATAGATAAATATATATTTAAAAATGTCATTATATAAATAATAATAGTTTATTTATAATTTATAAATTATTATTTATTAATAATATTAAGAGATGGTAGGCAAAAATTAAATAATTATAAATAACAAAGTTCATGTGTTCACTTCGGGATATAATGCAACCCAAAAAAAAACAGAAAAATAAAACTAAACCAAATAAATCAAACAACTCACAAATATCAATCCGCAAATAGTTTGGTACTTGTATGTGTATATGTATATATATATATATATTAAAAACGAATGGTTTATACGTATATTTTTCTAAAAGAATTATTCCATATATACATGTTTCTCATTCATATTTTATTTTCGTGTGCACTTGAACGTATAATGAATTCGCGGTATGCGCACCACGTGTGAACTTTGCTATTTATAGTTATTAAATTTTGCCTACCGTCCGTATTCCCCATATTAGGTATTAATATTAATATATTTATATAGTATTAAGTGTAGGTGCCACGTCTGAAATTGAAAAAAAAAATTGTGTTTAAAATTTGATTTTACATAATATTATTAAAATACTAAATATTATCTTTAACATGATATCAAAATAATGTTTTTACATAAAATATAACTATAAAATAACCACTTTTAAAATATATCATTTAAATAAATTATAATAATAATTTAATGAATATAATACAATTTTTACAATTTTAAGAGCACAAATAAATAATATTATATATAGATTTAAATGATCAGCATTCATATGTGTATCTTTATTCATAATAACATAATATGATAAGTTATCGTCTGTTTATATATTTCATACATTTTCATAATTTTATTGTAAATCTTTAGAATAAATTTACTCGTAATTATTATTATTATTATTACCAATTTAACTCATTCAAACACTATCAACTCATTGAATAATGCTTTAAATTAAATTTTAAGATAATTTATAACATATATATATAAATACACAATATTTGCATTTTTTTTAATATAATAATTAGTCAATTTTAAAATATTTATAATTGTATCGATTATTTAAAAAATAATAATAATTTATTAGTTAAACATAATTTATATATCATCATTCACATTCTATAAAAAATGCAATTATTATAGATCTATATAATATCTATCATTGTGTTAAATATTGTATTGAATAAATAAAAAAAAAAATAGTTAATATACTTTTAGACTAACATTTTTAGTAGACCACTCTTTTTCCTATTAAATACATGTACAAATCTATTTATAGAACAGACCTACCTTAATATAATTAATAATCATTTTTATTATATTGTATATTTTTTTTATATGTTTAACAAAATATAAAACTTAATATTAAGTACTCTTTATTTAGACTATAATGGATGCCAAATACTCACTGAATCCGATATATTGAAATTTAATTACACGAAAAACAATGGGAAGGTTTGTTTAAATATTTTAAAATATAAATGTTTATTCTTATATAAGCAATAGTATAATTATATGAATGGTATAAATATATTATACAAATATATCTTTGTTTGTGTGTGTAAATGTAAGTGTATGTATGTTATTGAACCTGTATATATATATATATATATATATATATATATATATTATAAGTAATTATTATTTATAGGATCGAAATGAATTATTCAAGTGTAATGTTAAAACATGTAACTTTGTGTGTATCCTAAATAGTAAGAAAATGTTGAAACACCAGGATAGACACAATAAAGAATGTAATTATACAGAAGATTTAACTTATCAGGTAATATTATTACAATACATTATTATAATACAACTTGCATCGATCTGTGTTATTTTTACAAATCTTTGCAATGAATACAGAATTTATTAAAATCAATTAAATCCTATCCCAATAGAATATATTCAATTAAATTAAATATTGTGATTCTGAAGCTCTGTTCACATGTGTGTGTGTGTGCGCACCATCATGAGGGTATATATTTTCATTAATTTTTAATTTAGCCATTCACTTATTTATTTCAGAAGTTATCATACTTTTGGTAATAAAAATGTTTTGCCGGCCCTTAATAATATTACAAATTTATAATCTATAGTAAATATATCAATAATACCAATTATTTTAATATCCATTGATAAAATCATCACATAATATTTTTAAAATTTTATAATTAAGGCTACTTTCACACGCTGTGGGTACCCAGTCTGGGTAATAAATGTGTATTCACACTATACATTAACCATGCCCATGTGAATGAATGAATGAATGAAATCAGTTTATAGACAATTGTCTAAGGAGGATCATTGAAAGCTATAAGTAGCTTTATTAAGTCGATACCTCCATAGTATATGAATATAATAGCTTTGGGACATTTATACAATAATAAGACTTGTGTACTAGAATTCAATATAATAAGAGTAAAGAAATATATATAAAGAGAATAATAATAATAATATAAATAATGTCCCTCAGCGTATTTCATCATGTTTCATCAATCCATTAAATAAACTAATAAAATAAAATGTGTTAAAACTTGTGCAAACAAATATAAAACAAAAAGTGCGAATAAAATAATAAAAAATTATTTAAATGTAATAACATAAAATGATTCAAATGGTTTAGTATATACAAATTAAAATAAAGTATGTTTAAAACTTGTGCAAACAATTATATAACAAAAAAGTGCGAATAAAATAATAAAAAATTATAAAAATATAATAACATAAATATGACCCAAGTAGTTTTAAATATAAAAATTTTAAAAATTGACGAAGATTAAAAATATTAAAAATTATTAAAATGCTAAAATATAAAAACTAATATTTATTTAAAAAGTAATTCTTTAATACTTTTTTTAATTTGTGTATATTATGTATATTTTCAGATTTTAATATATTATTACTCATTATATTATTATAGTATTTTGGGCCTTTAAAAAAAATTGTGTTTTGAAATTTCGTTGTTTTCATTAATGGTAAAATAAATCTTGATTTGTCTTTATTTTTATGTTGTATACACACATATATGATAATGCTATAATTTGCAAATGAAATCTGACCTAGTTTCTCAAATTATTACCGAAGACGTATGACCTATATAACTATAGTCTAATGTAAAATAATATATGAGTAGATTATTTACCATGTGAACAGGTACCCAGTGTAGGTGTATACCCACCCTTTTCACACGTTGCATTAGGTACCCAGTTTTGTTACTCAGTCTGGGTACAAATATATACATCTTACGTGTGAAAACACCCTTAAATTTGTATTGTATATATGAATCCTCTATGTACTCAATGATACTTTATTAATTATATATATATGTATATATAATAATTTATATTTTGAATCCATTCAAATATATTTGCATAATAATAAATATAATAAGAACTTAATTAAAACCTTAATCAACCTTAATCTATATATAAATATATATATATATATATATATATATATATATATATATATATAATTTTATATACACATATTATACATTCTAATATATTCATTTTTCAGTTTTATTAATTTTAAAAATAATTGTAAATATTCAACCAGTGTGACGAAGAAGGTTGTGATTGGGCATTTAAAACTTTCTTCAAATTAAAGCGTCATCATATATCACATACCAGGATCAAAGATTATATGGTTTTCATATAACACTAAAAGTTTTAATATGAATAAATTGTTTATGTTAATTCATTATAGATATATGATTAGTCGATTTTTTATTTTTCATAAATCTTATTTAATTTATATATTATTAATTAAATAAATAAATATTATTTTATCATAATAGACTAGTATAAATAATTACAAAATTAAATAATTTGTTGACAAATATTGCATATACATTTTAATAATATAAAATTAATTTGAGATAATGTATAACAATTCCTGTAATAATTATTAACATCAATTATCGTTAAACAAATAGATACAGTAATTGTTACTGATTTCTGTCGTTAAGTTAATACTATATTAATTAGTTTGACTATTTTGTGTGGTATTTGAAAACATTAGTATTTAAATCAATTTATTTATCATTTTATTGTATACCAGATTTAAATTTATAGCTTCTACATAATGCCTATTTAATAATTTTCATAAGCAATCTATTTTAGTTTATCTAATACCATAAGTGATAGTAATCATTGAACCTGTTATCAGTGTGACATATGTCAACGTACGTTCACCACCGTCTACAATATGAAGAGTCACCTTAAAATACACGAACGACCTCTGTCCTTTGTATGTTCGATAATGTTCTGTGAACAAGCGTTCGGAACACAGAAAGCACTCGACTTCCACAACCGGACTCTTCACGGCGACTCGCAGAAGAATTTCAAGTTTGTTCAATGAACATGGTTCCTTGTGTTGTTTACAATTTCATTCTTGTATATACTGTCAGTGTAGTCTTAAGCTGCATTCACACTAACAACCCTAGTGTTGTACCAAGTAAAAGTTAACTATAAATCTATATTTACACTTTAGACACAGGATTCAAATTAAAAAATAAAATAAAATTTTTATTATGAATAATTTAAATTATTTGTATCAACTTCAATAACTATTCAATTCGTATTCATTTTTTTATAATATTAAAAGCTTCATTTTGGGTTCAAAACTAAAAACCTTGAATTCATATATTTGTTATTAGGATTCATTAAGATCATAATATAACACATTAAACATGATACATAGTTGCCCGATACCCGGTTGCGATAGAACATTTTTCTCTGCAGTAACAATGGGCTCGCATAAAAGATCACACCTTCATGATGGTTTCAAATGCGACTACAAAGATTGTGGTAAAGAGTTCCGAAGTAAATGTCGGCTGACCTCTCACACTCTACTGCATACCGGTGAAAAACCTTATCCCTGCACGTTAATATGCATATTTAGCACTGTCTATCTGTTATCCATTCTTCTATCTATCCATCTATATCAGTATTTATATAGGTAATACATATTGGTGACTAATAACATTAATATTTATTTATTGAATTTATTTCCTATTTAAATATATATTAAATATAATAATATTATTTAATTAACATATATAATTATGTATAAATAAATTATTGGCTCTTGTTAGAACCATGGATGCCTTAAGGCCCCATCACAGTGTACACGCTGAATGGACCACATTTTCCAGACGTTTTCAAAATACAATGTAAATAGATATAGGAAAATACATGTCTATTCAGAATACTTGTCACAATATAACTATTATCTGTATTGAGTCACTTTTTTTTGTATAGTATACACATTATATAGTACAAAATTATTACAATAGAACATTCATAATATATATCATTATATATATATATATATTTATACATGTATCTAATAATATATATTTAAAAAAAAAATTATAAATCAACTTATGAAACTATTTGAAATATTATTTTTATAATATTCAACTGTAATGATATCCATATAAATATATTTTCTATAAAGCAATGAAAATTATCGAAAAATATCAAATAGATTTTCCTGTAGAGCAACGAATGCATACACACCTAGAGTGAAAATATTGATCACTGAGTATGATTCAAATATGCATTTGAAATTTCATAGCATAATATTTGTAATAATTATTTCTTATCTTTTATAAACTTATTTATTATCTATCACATTACATTTATAAATGACTATAATGATGTGTATAATAGTATCTATATAATAATGTACTATACTAAATATTACTATTAAATAAATATTACATATATATAAATATTTCTACTATTTATCAGATTTTTTTTTCTCTTATTACTGACCATATTTATGATAAATAAGCAACTAAATAGGTACAATAATATTAGTAGTAAATAATAATAGTATATAAATGTATGCAAATGATACAGTATTAGTAAATAATAAGAATAGAATATAATAAATAATGAATTGTCACAATTGAATATCAAATAGAAAATGGCAATGTATATAAATTTTATATTATATAATATATAATATATTATAAAATATAAAAAGATAGAGTCTCTTTTAAAATATCTCATTGGTTTATACTGATCATGATATTACAAATCATAACAAAGACATTATAAATATAAATAATCTAAACAAGTGGGTTATTTTTTTATAAATCGGCAATATATAAGCTTTAACATTATAAAATAAAATGTATTAGTTAGGCTTGAAGATTTTATTATAATATTTAGATGCACATTTTTCATAGATACTAAATTACACAGTAAATGATAGTTTTATGGAATAATATATTTTTTTTATATTAACCATTTATAAACTGCGACAGGGACTTAACATGAGAGTGGCAACGAAGGGACATTAGAGCCATATGGTTATAAGTAAAAATTCATCTGGAAAAGTTCCTGGATGGGATGAAAGGAGTCCACCAAATAAAAATAACAATTCTAAATAATTAAGGATTAATATTTATTAAAATCAATTTTGTTTAATTTCTGATAAATTATTAGAGAATCCCTATTTTTAAAAAGTGTTTTACAAATTTGATAGAAATTCAACATATAAACGTATAAATGTATATATTATGTTTTTTATGACCATGTAGTGAAAAAAGTAATTATGAATTAATTATATTATTAAATTAACTATTATATATTAATAGTAATTATATAATATACTATATAATAATTATATAGTAATCTAGTATATAAAAATATAAAATCCACTTCATAAAATTATGTATATATTATAAATATAAATTTATTTTTTTAATGAATTTCTCAGTAAAATTATTTTTGATATACATTGATATACAGTTGATAATTATATATATGGAAAGATTAATCGATATTTAATGTTTGAAATTGAGAAAAAAATATTGTGTTTACATTTTTTTTATATAGTATTATTAAAATACCAAATATTATCTTTATGATATAAAAATAATATTTTTACCTAAAATATAACCACTTTTAAAATATATCATTTAAATAAATTATAATAATAATTAAAAAAAAAAATAATTTAATTTAAATTGAATGTAAAATTAATGAATAAATATCGTTTTTAGAATTTTAAAAGCACAAATAAATAATATTATATATAGATTTAAATAATCAGCATTCATATGTGTATATTTATTCCTAATAACATAAAGTTATCGTCTATTTATATATTTCATAAATTTTTCATAATTTTATTGTAAATCTTTAGAATCAATTTACTCGTAATAATAATTTGTTACAAATATCACTCATTCAAACTCAACTCATTGAATAATGCTTTAAATTAATTTAAATTTTCGGACAATTTATAACATATATAATTACACAATAATTTAATTTTTTTAATTTAATAATTAATCAAATTTAAAATATTCATAATGTTATCGATTATTTTCAAAATAATAATAATTTATTAGTTAAATATAATTTATATAAAATATTATATAACTTCATTCATATTCTATAAAAAATTTAATTATTATAGATTTATATAATATCATATAATATTATTGTGTTAAATATTGTATTGAATAAATAAAACAAAGAACAGTTAATACACTTTTATTAGACCACTCTTTTTTCTATTAAATATATGTAAAAATCTATTTATAGAACAAACTTACCCTTAAAATATTAATACAAATATTAAAACAAGTATAATTATTAGAAATAAATAGATTTTAAAATCAATGACTATAATTACATAACTGTAAATAATGAAATATTGAAATATTTAAACATTTGAAATAAAAAAATCTTATGAATTATAGAAATAAATTTAATGATCACGAATTAAAAAAATGATGTGATTATTAATATTTTAACTAAATGCATGTCAATTCTAATCTATTAGACATATGCATGCATATTTTGGTACAATGGCGGCCCCAAATAATTGAATAAACATATTTTTCTCAATATTTTTAATTTATTTATAACCTTGCCATGCTATTCGTGTCTTAATCGCGTTAATATTAATAATAGAATAGGTAATTGTGAATGGAGATTTGTGTCAGCATCCAAACTGAAGCGTCACATACTACGACATACGGGGGTGCGCTCCTATCCCTGTACATTCTCTGACTGTAATAAAGCTTTCAGTCGTAAGGAACATCTTACCGTTCATCTTAACTCTCATACCGGAGTGAAACCGTTTGGCTGTACGTTTCCAGGTATTTCTAATGATGTGTTTCATACTTGCAGTCACTTATAGTGTAATTTATATTGTTTATATAGCGCGTATATTCAAAATAGGCATATAGATGTTGTGTTACAATAATCATAATACACATTGTAAAATTCTAGAGCATATTCAGTATTTACAATAACGGATTGTATTATAATACTATATAATACTTATTTTCTTCTATGTACACACATTTATTGCAAATAGAATATATATAATATTAGAATAAAACATACATTTTGGGGATTTTGTGGCGTCACAAAATCATATTATAATTTATATATGAACACATTTTTGTAATCATCTCGTAACCCTTAAAATAAATACGGAAAAATCAAATTTCGTGTTTTTCAATCAAATCAAATTTGAAATAATTATGGCGATCTGGTTATGACTCGCGATAGTGATGTAACGTTATATGTGGAGTTCAATAATGTTACTAATTCACATATAACGTTACATCACTATCGCGAGTCATAACCAGATCGCCATAATTATTTCAAATTTGATTTGATTGAAAAACACGAAATTTGATTTTTCCGTATTTATTTTCATTAAAATTCTTCTAAATCGCGAAAAATCTATTTTTTTCAAAACATTATTGTTCCCATACACAAAAAAAACTCCCTCCTGCCTTCGGCAGAAGGATAGGGGTCCTAGCTGTAGTAGCAACGTCTTAAATCGTGTCAGTTGTTACCATTTCCAGAATTTTCTCAAAACACAACTTTCCCCAGCCCTCCCAACCCACCACCCACCCACCCACCATATAACGCCACCTATTATTAATAAAAAGGTTCATTCCGCTACGTATTTTATTTTTCTGTACAGAAAAATAGGATAATTTCTATTTCATTTTCTGTACAGAAAATGATTACAGAAAAATAGGAATATGACTCATTACAGAAAATTTTCTGTAAATGATTCATTTTCTGTACGGATTTCACGTAACGTAAGGAAAACAGAATTGGTGTGAACACCCTATTATAAGACATAGTTTATTAAATATATGATATAAAAATAACTATTGTAATAAAATTATATAATATATTAATAATTATTAATATATTTTTATATATACTAAGAATATATATATATATTGTTATGCTATTTACATGTAAATGTGGGCGTATTTTTGGTAACACTAGGATGCCCTTAACTCTCTCACATTTTCAATTGGAAAACCACTTGACTTTTACCTGTACAAAAAAGCGTAGTAAAACTCTGTAATGTATAAGGATATGTGATGACCGCCTCTCTACCTAATTCTACTTTTGTAGAACCACCGCAGCAGTATTAAGGGCATATAAATGAAATTATAATTACTTATCACTGTATTCTTTGAATAAAGAAATAGAAAATGTATATATAAAATTAAGATTTTTTAAATTATTTGTTAAATTATTTTATTTATAGTAGATCTGACTCAATATTTCAATACAATATATTAGGTATACAAAATTTAATATAAAATAGTTTTGATTAAGGATTTATTTATAAATATGATTAATTTTTATTATATATAGTTTATAATAATTTCTTTTAAAAAATAATCTAATATATATATATATTATGATGTAAATATTATCAGTAATAATATACCTAATATGCCTAATATTTACCTTCACTACTTATAGGATGTAAAATATTTTTCTCTTCTAAGAGTAGCCTATTGCTGCACATGAAACGCCATGAAAATAATAGAATATTACCTTCAAAATTGAAAAAGAAATTGAAGAATAATCACATAGAGTCTATAGAATCTACTTGCAAGACTGAACAAGATGATAGTAAGATAATATTCACAAATAACACGAATGCAGATAAAGTTATAATAAGTAAAGAGCCACATGAAAAAATACTGCAAGAGACTGAAAATCAAGGTCATTGATAATAAAATTATATATATATATATATATTTGTAAACTGCCTGTGTGGCTCAGTTGGCTAAGGCGTCAGACACACAAGCAGTAGGATACGGGTTCGAGCCCCCTCCGGACCATTATAATAGGTCTTAAAATAATATTTATAAGTTATCTTATATAATTGTGTATAAATAAATGATCGGCTCTCATTAAAAACCATAGATGCCTTAACATGAGAGCAGCTTCGAAGGGACATATATGGTTATAAGTGACAATTTCATCTAAGTTCCTGGATGGGATGAAAGGACTCCACCAAAATAGAATAACAATATATATATGTAAAAATATATTTATAATAAATATAATTTATATTATTTTGTATTATAATTAATTCATTTCCGACAAATATTACATAAATTTATAATAAAATCAATATGGTATATATTATATTTTTTAAATATCTTAAATATTATCTAATAATTGAATATACTATTTATTAATGATGATTATGTTTTCAGTATTGGAGAGTTCGATAGCGGTTGCCTCAATAGCTTCTACCAGTGATTGCATACATGCATGTGCATTACCTATTACTCAAGGTAGTAGTTACTACATCTAAATAGTACTTTAACATCTGAAATATTTGTTATATTTCATAGTTTATACAAAGATTTGTCTAAGGAAAGATATAACACACGTCAAATTGTGTAATTCAATTTTGTATACAAAAACCAACAGCGCCACCTATATAGGGTCAATTTTGTGAACTATGTGTTGTTTATAGTGTACATTTGTATCAAACTATACACTTTTAAAATGTAAAATAATATGCTTTAAATTATTATTTATATAAAAAACTAAGTGAGCTACTAAGTTACTATAAAAACTAAGTGTTCATTACTAATATATAACAAACCAATAGTATGTGTTGGTTTTAAAGTTATGCATATCTATATGGCGAGTAAAAGCTAATTTATATTGCATGTCATTTAATAGAACAATGAAAACATTGTTGATAGTAAACCGTGCTGAACCTAAATCTATTTCAGTGATTCCTATACAACTGCTAGCTGCGAGATGCATGAATATTAATAACATTGCGTAGATGGGTGGTATTATATCTTTGCTTCGAAAAATCTTTGGTTTATAAACTGAAAATATTACATAGGCATATTTAAAATATATATTAGTAGTATATAAATATATAAATAAATTATTAGTAACTATAACAAATTTTACCTATTTAATATTTAATTTTGTTATATGATAATTTATATAATTAATTTTCATTTGAACCAGTTTTATACAAATTAATTTAATAAGTATATATATTATAATTATCAATATATTCATTAGCTAATTAATTTATTTTAGACTTTATTTTTATTTCTTTATATTTATTGAAATTAAATTATCAAGTTATTTCAAATATATATATATATTTATTGAAATTAAATTATCAAGTTATTTCAAATATTTATATATTTATGAATTATTTAATATGTATTAAAATATGAAAATTTCAAATATTAAACAAATATTTTTCATATTATTTTTAAAACTGCAGCTAAATAAACTAATAAAATAAATACACATAATTACATTATGTTTTTCTTATATTTGTATAATCTCTATACCATATAGAAGAGACTATAGATGAATACAGCTGCGCTAGAACTAGGATGAATTCCAGTGAATTGGCATTGTTTGCATATAAAAAGGATAAGCAAAACAGATCTCATGGTAACAGTTAGTAGTCTCTGACACCCCATATTCATCACCCACTAAACCCCTTACCTCTGACACCCCATATTCATCACCCACTAAACCCCTTACCTCTGTCACCCCATATTCATCACCCACTAAACCCCTTACCTATGTCACCCCGTATTCATCACCCACTCAACCCCTTACCTCTGTCACCCCTTACCTCTATCACCCACTCAACCCCTCCATGCCATCCTCCGTTACAGGTTCGAATAGTGAATATCACGGCAACAGTAAAGTTTCCGACTACTTTGAAGACTATTGTGGGGACATGATATCTGACAAATACAAACAATCTTACGATTATCTCAATGAATCATCGTATAATGACGAGGAGGCTGTCATGAAACAGATTTCCACAGAGGAGGAGGAGGAGGAGGATGATGATGGTGATGAGTCAACGGAAAGTTCTGATATTCAGAACCTATCTTATCTTCTGCCGCCTTCATTCCTAAATGCCAACAGTGACCTCGTTGACCTTATCAGCAGTACGATTAATCTTCATGACCTTCAGTAATGCATGGGTCATCTGGAATATTAAATATATATTTGTGATATAGTATTTTATTTTGAATTACACCTTTTTATTTGTATTATTTAATTATCTATAACTATTACTTATATTTGTTGTTGAATTATTTTTATATAATAAATTATTTATATAATATTTATTTAGTTTTAGGTTAATTTTTCTGAATAATCATTACAAATAATGTATAAATACTGAGTTTTGTAAGAAACTCCCGTGAAATCTTGTAGTTCAATTTTGTATACAAAAGCACACAGCGCCACCTATATGGAATCAATTTTAGGAACTATGTGTTGTTTATGATGTAAATTCGTATCCAATTATACACTTTTAAAATGTAAAATAATATGCTTTAAATTATTATTTATATGATGAAAACTAAG
The DNA here is from genome assembly GCA_964019155.1 of Osedax fenrisi. NCBI lineage: Eukaryota > Metazoa > Annelida > Polychaeta > Sabellida > Siboglinidae > Osedax > Osedax fenrisi. The sequence continues at coordinate 51,988,639 of OZ025242.1, forward strand.
TGTTCATTATTAATATATAATAAAGCAAGATATGTTTGTTTTAAATAGTATACTTCCTATGTGGCGAGTACAAATTGATATTGTATTTAATTTAATAGAGCATTGAAACCATTGTGTTATAGAAACTGCACTAAATCTTAGAATTAGTAAATATTAGCTGAGAAAATATCTAAAGATTAGCGATGCAGAATCGGGAATAGCTATAATTAATAGATAGGCAAACAATCAATACCTAGCGGGTACGGCTAGTTATAATTATATTTCAGATTTGTGATTAATTTAAAAACTATCAATAAAATAACATATTCACATATACTATATAACTGTAAATATCTATAATTAAAGTGCATTACTATAGGAAAATAGATGTGGGGCTTGAAATGTCACCAGTTTATTTATTAAATAAACACTACATAATAATAAGAATCAAGCATCAATCAACCATTTCGAAATGTACATCTGGGAACACGTATAAATGTATTATTATTATGAAGAAACCTAATTCATATATACTAAATAAAAAATATTCACCATCACTATGTTTAAAACATATAATAATAATATTCAATATTATTTTAAATATATACCTATTAATAGTGTATATCAATATACTTAATATTTTAATACTTTAATATTTTATCCGTGTAATTTAATTAGATAATATATTAATATAATTTTATTTCAAATTAATTTTACAAAATATAGTAAGGATATGTCATGTCCTTATTTTTAAATACCACACCGGTATCTGATGCTGGCTAGGCTATATTAAAGCGCGAACCATTACATTACTACTAGTCAAATACGATTGTTATATAATGATAAAGATTAATTGAACACCCCATGTTTAAAGGAATGGGCACAGGGTACTGCATAGGTATAACATCTGTACTTAGGTTCCTCACAGCAAATAGTTACTGGTGTCAGTACAACTCCCTGGACATCTGCCTTCCTCTGCTTTCATCAGAGTAGTCTGGTAGCTACATAACCGACCAATACCTTATCACATATAGAGAGGATAAACAGACACATATTTGATATATTAAATTACTATTTTCTCTATATATATTAGATTTATGTGTATTTATGTGTATATATTTATGAACTGATATGAATAAAATTGATTAAAAGTTTAAAAATATTTATAAATAAGTAATATAACATTGATATAATAATAGTTGTAGCAGCAGCAGCAGTTGTAGTTGTAGTAATAATACATTAATAATAAAACACTGATAATAAGGAGGTAGTAGTCACCGTCCAAACAAATCCCTGCTATTATTACTCACCACTCATGGATTAAATATTTCCCTGGTGGTGGTTTCCGAAAGTAAATAGGGGACGGGGGAATCAGACATTATGATATATACGTTTGTTCCGTCGTTCTATTATCACTACTGGTGCTGCCGCTGCAGCTGGTTGTGCTGCTACTGCTGCTGCTGCTGCGGGTATCGTTCACCAGGCAATCTCATGTTGCCTCTGTAGTATTGTGCTGACTAGTTATCTTGAGTTGAGAAGGCAGTCTGGTTTCCGACTTGACTAAGGCCCGTTTCTATGTGGCGAATGTGTACATCTACACGGTTCTCGCATTGCCTGTCAATCAAAGTGGTCACAGTTACTTTACGCATGCAGTTGTTAACTATACATCTGATATATATGTGTGTGTGCTAGAACTGTTTTTAATTATGGCTTACCTAATGAGGTCATTACTGATCTGAACAGAAGTTCAACAATACGTAGTTAAATTACGAATGCCAATGAAGTATTACAAATTATTATATAATAATAATAAGTGTGGCATAATTATAAATTCATTACAGCGATTTATATTGTATTTAGTGTGACTACATTTTGAAAACAAATTTAAATTCCCATATTTGTATTATTACTAATAACTAATCAGACGATAACATATGTATGTTATCTTAATTTTTATATTAATAAGTCGGTATCAAAAAATGATGTTTTAGAGCTACCGAAATGCCAAAAAATATAAATTAAAATATTCATGATAAATTGGTACATTTACATTTTTAATATTGATTTATAAATAAAGATTTTATCACTTATATTTGACCGATTTTGAAAAGCTAAATCTAATCTTTGCAGTATTTAGTTTCTGATTATATTCTAATATCTTTGTATACAATGAACTATACAATGATAAATTAATTTAATATTGTGATTATTTCACTTTTCAATTTTTTTTCAATTTTCATTTTTGCTAATAATTTGTACTTTATTCTATTAATAATTATACCTTATAACTACCTTATATTTGTTAATTATATTTATATTATTAAATATATACTATAAATATGGTCCCTAATAAGTGTTATTCATCAAAAAGAATGATCAAAGCAATATTACTATATAAAATGTATACAACCACCTAGTGTACTACTATTATAATTTGTATAATATATGAAAATATAACAAATATTTAATATTTAGTATACCAATATATATATATACATTCTTTATAAAGATGTATAAATAGTATATGATTTATAAATTAAATATGTTATACCAATAAAATTCTGTATAAATCATAAAATAAATTTTGAATAAATAAAGAATTTTCAAAACCATTTTACATTTTATACAGAATAATTAATTTTCACTATGTACCTATGTTAAAAATCTTATATATATAGTTCAATATTGAATATTTTACCCTAACATTTCTAGCTAGATATACTAGTATATAAATAGTATAAGTTATTCATAACATAATTTCCAATATTTTATTTGTATTATGAATAGGTTTTTATTTATGCATATTTATTTTATTAATTACAAATATTAAAATTACTTATATTTTTAACATTGAATTTTATATAGTAATATATAATTATATTTAAAAAAAAATCTATTTTATAGATATATATAATCTAAATATTTACTAAACAGCAATCGGCCAAATATTGAATGAGAAGATATATTTATAGTAAAAATATAGTTTTCTATTTACAAGAAGTTCATTTATAAGTAGTTCATGATTACTGACAATAATGATTTATACAATTGAAATACATTACAACATGCTATTAAAGGTAAAAAGGTCATTGTTTATTTCATTTTTATTATTTTTAATGTATAAAAAAAATAAATATAAATATGTATAAAATTAATTCCTTATGGGGGAACATAGAGTGCATGGAATGCTGATACACACGGCATTCAAGTAGCTCATGTATAAACATCACATATATTACTGTGATGAAATAGTGCATTTAATTTGATCTTTATAAATTCACTTTAAATATTTAACAACATTGTATGAACTATGTATATTATTGTAAATCTGTATACGCCCATCATGTGTCATAGTAAACATTACATAATAGGTCGCTGACATAGTTATTAAAGTAGTGATGCATACCTGATATTCTCTGGCATCAACATCTCCTTGATTTCAGTGAGAGTTTTGTGAAGAGAGACGTACTCAAACGAAGGGATCTCTTTCTCAGCGAATATCTGCGTGAGAGAGAGAGAGCTTAGCAGCTATGTATTTCACATGTAATATACGTATTTAACTACTACTACTACTACTACTACTACTACTAGAGAGAGGGGTGAAGGATGTCGACTCACCTTGACCTGAACCAAAAGGGATACGAGCATAGTGATCAATTTCAGCATCCTTGGGCTTGTGATCATCTTGTTGCCCTAGTGAGATAAGATAATAGTTAGAAATCAACAAAAGAACAACAAATGTAATTGTGATTTGTTATACTTGTTGGGTACAAGTGTATATGTTAATACGTGGTTAGTTGAGCAAGATATCATATATGTAAACAGTAGTACACAAGTACAAACCCCATCCTGACCAATAAAATATGTCTTAAAATAATATATAGAAATGATCTATATAATCATGTATACAAAATGATCAGCTCTCATTAAAACCATGCCTATATATTTGATATTAAATTTGAATTTAAAAATAAAATATTATAATTTTTTTAAGTTAGATTAAATATTTAATAATATATATGTCAAAAAATGCGGATAACAAATTATCTATAATATCAAATACAAGTGTTTAAAAAAAATATAATGTACAAAATCACCATTATTATAAAAATAATAATTAATAAATTTTTGTTTCTAAAAAATTTGATATACATTTGTATATATAATATTATTGAATAATTAAAAAACTATTGTAAATAATCAAATAAAAGATTCTATATATGCTGTGAAATAACATTTTTAGTGTTGCAGTTCATGACGATCTTCTGAGCCTCAATGTATGATTCAGTGCGGAGATTGCCTTCAATAGCAGGTCGAGGTTCAGTGCTTTTCATTCCCAAGAATTGACCCTATTTATAGTGGAAAAGTGTAATTTTAGCATATTCCTGGAAATATATATATATATATATAATAATAATAATTATTAGAAGTATTTTTTTCTTCTGTTTTCTTATTTATTATATGGTATTCTTGTTCATCCTAAAGGTATTCAAAATAATATTGTATATTCTAGTGCTGTCATCCCCCAATAGCATATACATGTGTATATGTGTATGTGTATGTTTGTGTCTTCTTATGTATAAACATAGATAGTTTTGATATTTAGAAATTATTTTAGAAAATACACTTTATTACCTATGCATGTTCTTCATATAAAAAAATACAAGCGTACCCAGAATGTGAGGGGGGGGGAGGGCGGTCCCATACACAGAATGTGGGGGAGGGGGGTCCCATACACCTAAAACTAACGTTGTCATCTGCATGTTGTATCAATAGAAGCACTTCAGTCAATGTCTTGTTCAGAGTTTCAAGTTTAACGACCGCATTAGCGTATTGTATCTGGAAGTGGTTGTCGTACTCCATATTCTTGTACTATGGGGGTGGTGATGTTACATCATAGGGGTGGTGATGTTACATCATAGTAGTGGTGGTGATGTTACATCATAGGGGTGGTAGTGATGTTACATCATAGGGGTGGTTATGTTACATCATAGGGGTGGTGATGTTACATCATAGGGGTGGTGATGTTACATCATAGTAGTGGTGATGTTACATCATAGTAGTGGTGATCACTAGGCCATTGGTTCAAATCCGGGCCGAGGTTCACAATTATAGCGTTGATACATTAGATCTATATGCATAGGTAGAGGTGGAGGTAGTGGTACAAGTAGTAGAGGTAGAGGAGGTAATAGTTGAAGGTGGAGATAGATGCTGAAGGTGGAGAGATAGAGTGATGAAGGTGGAGATAGATGCTGAAGGTGGAGAGATAGAGTGATGAAGGTGGAGATAGATGCTGAAGGTGGAGAGATAGAGTGATGAAGGTGGAGATAGATGCTGAAGGTGGAGAGATAGAGTGATGGTGATGATGAAGAGACAACACTATACGGATGGTCCTACCTGAAATTCGGCAACTGAATGCATCTGCTTCAATCTGTTGATGATGTCACTCTTGTATGCCAATATCTTTCCCAATTGACTCTATGAGCAAGGAATGTATGTAACGATGTTAAAGGTCATGACCTCTACAGAAAATCAAAATCACAACGGTTGTTATTCTACTAATAAGTGAGACAGAGAGAGAGATAGAGAGAAAAAGACAATGAGAATGAGAGAGAAAAGATTTTGCGAAGCATAGATATAACACTATCTATGCAGTGCAATTAAAATGAATGCGTCCTGCTTCTAGCAGTAGTATCGATATTACTGAAATAGAGTTAGTTTTTAAGTGATTGTCATACAATGTTTTAATTGTTCTATTAAATTACATGCAATATAAGTTAGCTTTTACTCGCCTGAAATAATGTATAGCATTTAAAAGCAAACTTTCCTATTAATTTGTTATATATAAGAAAGGATAGGAAAATTGTTTGTGAAACGTTTATTTTCCACTCGAGTGATTTTATCATATTGCATTATGTCCAGGTGTACAAATTTGAATTTTATACTAAAATTAATGCAAAACTCGTTTTAATTTCAATCATAAATATGATTATATAATTTAATTAATAATATAATTTAATAAACGTTATATTATTTGGAATTTCGATATAAAAAATATAAATATCATTCAATTAAAAACTAATTTATAAATAATTTGTATATTTTAATAAAATATTTATATAGAAATACAAAATTAAAAATATAAATACATTTTATTTTAAAAATAAATTAATATCTCTGATATATTTGATTCAAAGATTGAAATATAATTAAATATACCACTGAAGTATCTAGTTAGAGGGGAGTATATAAAGTAACCACTGAAGAGATAGCGAGCGGATGTCCTGTCCTTGTTATTAGTAATGAACACACAATTTGTCATCATGTAAATAATAATTAACACATTTGTTAACATTTAAAAAATTTAGTTTGATATGAATTAATTTAAAAACTTCTTAAAAATTAAATCTATATAGGTGGCGCTGTTGTCATAATGTTTTGTGTACAACATCAAAGTACACGATTTCGTGTAATTTTTATATTTAACCATAGCACACATGATAGAGAGAGAGATAGAGAGAGGGTGAGAACAAGAGTGGGGGCTGTGTTTAGAGATACCTGTTAACCACTAAAAAATACTATCTGAATAGTATCGAATAGAAAATAGTTTTAACAAACCCGATAGCACAGTTTCAAATGCGCGCATACCTAAAAATAGAAATAACATCACGATTGTGACGTATTTTATGATTCATTCATGGGGGGATTAAGGAGCTTATTATGAGTGCGTTCAAAGCTACACCAAAGTGGTCTGGTTTCAACCACTTGTAAAAAGTGGTCTGGTATGAATAAATAGTACTACCAGTTAGGTTTATAACGAGTTAGGTTTATAACCAGTTAGGTTTTTACATGCAGTGAATACAGGTGTCTCATATAAACCACTTTTTCGTCAAGTGGTTGACCAAAAACACACCCCAAGTGATTTAGTAGAAATAAATCTCTCAAGCATATTAATTGAAATATAAATATATATTATTATTTAGCAGTAATACAATCATCTATAGAATAACTTAAGTAATGGTAACAATGTATGAATACAATTGAAAAAAATTATCAATAGTATAATTTAATATTTATTATATACTTATTCAAAAGGTGAGTTTTATTGCACATTTTATTGAACAATTTATTTTTGGTAGTCAATTAAAAAAAAATATTATAGATTCACAACAAAGTAATTAATAAACTAGTAATTTAAAAATTTAAAAAAAATTAATTAGAAATTTTGTATTTAATAAATATTATAATATATTTATACACTAAAAGGGGTTTTTCACACCAACTCGAACGCAATTATTAACTCGAATTATCAGAGGTTAAAGTTTAACTATATGTTTTAAAAGAGGTTTTACAACTACTTTGTTAGAGTTAATTATTGCGTTCGAGTTGGTGTGAAACCCCTTTTATATGACAAATATTTCATCTTTATGACAATGCGCACATACACAAATACATAAAAAATAGGAATTTACATTAAATCATAAATGCAAATATTTTGCATTTCAAATTCTTATGGTTTTATCAATATTTTGTACTGAAACTTCACAAATATGTTTATTGTAACATTTATGACCTACTCGGAACGAATTAGCAACACAAAAAGGGCTGCTACCTTACTGTGCAGGATATCCGATGATTTAGAATGTGGGTGCTGGGGTAAGAACATGAGTGTGGCAACAGCTACACAGTATACTGGAATTCCTCATTCTTCGGTTAATAATAACAATGTAGTAAGTTTTTTTTATAGATTTATTTTATTTTATTTCTATTTATAGACATTTACATGTGAATAGATAGGTGGAAATAGGTGGTCTCATAAAAAATAACTATTAATTCAATATTTAGTATTATATAATCAACACTATATAGCTCTCCACATAATTTATTTTGGATATTATAAATTCTAAAATGAACCTAAACTATAATTAAAATAAGATAAAGTATAGACTACATAATAATACTTATATTCTATTTATAAAAATGTACATGCAAATAGATGCATATAAATGATATAATTATGTTAAAGGTAGGAAAAATAAGTAGTAGTAGTAGTAGCAGTAGCAGTGGCAGTAGCAGTAGCAGTAGTAGTAGTAGTAGTAGTAGTAGTAGTAGTAGTAGTAGTAGTAGTAGTAGTAGTGGTAGTAGTAGTAGTAGTAGTAGTAGTAGTAGTAGTAGTAGTAGTAGTAGTAGTAGTAGTAGTAGTAGTAGTAGTAGTAGTAGTAGTAGTAGTAGTAGTAGTAGTAGTAGTAGTAGTAGTAGTAGTAGTAGTAGTAGTAGTAGTAATAGTAGTAGTAGTAGTAGTAGTAGGTAACATTGTTATGTTATTATAAATTATGATATATATACAGTTATCAGATATATCTGATATAAATATGATTTGAAAGTTTCGAGATCAATCATCTATTTGAAATTTTACAGCACAAGTAATAAGTAATAGTAAGTAGGAAATGTAAAATAGTGTAAAAATAGGTTGAAATATACAACAATGATACATTTATGAAATAGATAAACACTATTTACTAAACAAATTCTAATTGATCACATAATGTTATTTTAAATAAAGCGCCACCTATTGAATGCAGAATATTTAAACATTCTTTATTTTAGCTTTTGAAATTCCAGAAATGATTAATATAAAGATATACTTTTAAAAGCGCTTACTTTTTAAGTTATAATTGACGTCAAAAAAAGTAATTTAAATATCACTTTAATAATATTATTTGGTATTTTAATATCATATAAAAAAATGTTATGTCCATAAACTAATTTAATTTAGAATTTCATTAAAATGTTGAGAACAACGTAATTTTGTAAATAAATCTTTACAAGATGAATGATGCCGGGATCATTAGTAAACATACACAACACCAAGGTTAGCTTATATGAAACTAAAGTTAGCTTATATGAAACCACGGTTAGCTAATATGAAACCAAGGTTAGCTTATATGAAACTAAGGTTAGCTTATATGAAACTAAAGTTAGCTTATATGAAACCAAGGTTAGCTTACATTAAACCAAGGTTAGCTTACATGAAACCAGAAATGGGCAAAGTCGATAGGAAAGAAGATAGATTGCAGCTAAAGATTAGAGGTGCTTCAAAAAGATCTTAAAGAGTTACAGATGGTTATTCCACTCTATTGTTCATCCTCCTCTTCATCCTCCATTGGCATATTGATCTTCTCCTTTTACAGGTTTCTTACTTCGTGGAAAACAGTAGGACACCTAAGGACATGCTAAGGACATGCATACGACATACAGAGGACATGCATCACCTACCAGAACCTGCTACAACGGCGGGCGGGCGGGGCGGCTACCATGCAGCGGGGGAGGGGGGCGGGGTGGGGTGGGGGGGGTATACTAACGATCATCATAAGGAACTTGACGGGGAATGTGCCCAGATCGGTGGGTAACTTAGAAGACATGGGAGAGGTTAGACACCCTTCACCGGTCAGTAGGGTTAACCCACTCAGTATAGGGTCGTACTCTGCTGTATCTAGGCCACTGCCGCCGCCACCACTGCCCATATTCTACAAGGTGGGCCAAATAGTGCAGCGACCAGTGAGTCACCACCGCAGGAGTGTCACCGGTGACGAATAGTAATGTGACAGTATGATAATAGTTGACAGGTTTCATACTTATTGTAATGTTGTCATAGTGTCACTTCCATACATGTCATAGTGTCACTATCGTACATGTCATAGTGTCACTATCGTACATGTATTATTGGTTAATGATGAGAGTAATGTAACCCTACTTATTACACACATTACTACCATGGGTGGAAGGTAAACAACTAGATGTTGCAATGATTACTGCAATGTGGGTCAAAGAGTAACCATGTGATGCATTGCATAGCAATAAGTGACTGTAAAGCTATAGTCATATTTTAATAAAATAACATGACTATTTGTTGCATTTACACAATCATTTTCTGTAAATGATGAAGTGTAAAACTCGATGGATACATTTAATGGGTAACATAACTATCTATAGTACATTTGATCATTAATAAATGTAAAACTACTACGTACGAGGTCACTATGATATGCTATTGCAGTGTGTGTAAGCTAGGTGACCTGTGTGTACTAACTGTCAACTGAGGAGAGAACAGTGAAGTTATAGAAGAATAGTTGCTCGAGGTGCTAGTCTGACTAGGTCGATCTTTGTGAACGAAAGCAGCGGCTGGCATTGTCTCTGGTAAGTCATTACTCTGTGTGGGGGAGGGTGGGGGTGTAGATAAGGTGTACGGGGCTGATATATGGCAGTCACAGATGAGCAACAATCGATACAACAACGACATCATCGCTATTACGATAACTACTACGACTACTTCTACAACAACAGCAGAGGTCCTACCATGACATTGATGTCTGGCAGTGTTCTAGTGCCCAGACTGCTCTTATCAAAGGTCACCCTGTACTCAGAGTTCACGGTGTCGATGGCGTCGATGACCCCGGTGTAGAGCCCGTTATAAACACCGTCTTCTACGTGCGCTGGAAGGGGCGGGGCTTAGAATGGAGTCACTAAGTGTCACTAGGTGTCACTAGACTGACCCGTTATACAGGTACCGACGACTATGGGCATCGGAATGTCCTTGGGCATGTCGGAGATGTCGTCGAGAGCTGTGAGTTTACGTTGTTGGAGGCGACGCAGCTTCTCGCGCTTCTTGTACAGAACCTGACGCTCTTCGTAGAAGAACGCGGGTGAACATCTTACCACGGGGGTGAGGTGGGGTGGGGTTAGGAATAGGGTCACTAGAAATAGGCTCTTTGATCTACTACTGTCGTGAAATCATGAAATGAACGTGAGAGAGTAAGATGGGTGATAAATGTGTTGTGAGAGAGAGATGTGATGATGATATGGAAGCTGAGATAGGGGGATGTAGGGATGAGTGTGAATGATTGAGAAAGGTGTCCGATGCTGATGATGATATGGAATCTGAGCTAAGATGGAGTAATTATACTAATGTAGGACAACCTTCTTGGTCTACCCATCAAATGTCTTACACGATTCCATTCAGATCTTGTCAATTTCCTGGTCTGAAGTTTAGGAAAATACTCGCGTAAACAAACGCAGAAATCATTATCTCCGCTGAACAAACATCTATGAAATGTTCATTAATCCAATGGAATCATCGAAAAGTGGTTGACTTAAATATATAATTATTTATCATGCACATGGTGACTATTTAATTTTAATATCGCAATATCACGAGAATCATTTTACTAAGAGACTAGGCTATAAATATCTTGAGAGATAGAGAGATATAGAGAGTAAATAAACATAGCGGCCAGGGTGAGGTACGTACTTGTCTAGGTTTGCGTAGAACCATTCGTAGCACACCCATTTATAGGGTTTCGCGAGCTTCAAGAAGTTGCGCAGACGAGCACCGAATCGATGCATACGCTGCCTCTCGAGGGCGTTCATCGAGTTAACCGCGACCGCGCCACTAGCAACGAGGGCGCCACCGTGACCGACGGAAGAACGAGGAGAGAGGGGTCCGCGCTCGAGGCGTCGTTGTAGGGGAGTGTTCATACGCATTCGCTTATGCGGGTTTAGCTTGTGCATCTTCTGTAGGGTTGGAGAGGAACCGTGTCAGATGGTCAGTAGGGTGACGGAACAACACTAGTGTACACGCGGTGTTACTTGACGGTGTAGGTCATGCATCAACTTAGGTAGTTATGTTAGAGAAATAGTGATGGGTTATAGGTTTAGCTTAAAGGTTAATATATAGAGAAACGCTCGGAGAAATCATAAAAAGATAGAATAAGAGAAATTTTATTTACAAGGATAGCGTTATTTTGTAGAGGAAATGGGAGGAAGGAAAGTTAATTGTGTTTGGTCATGCAGATAAATGTTAGAGAGGAGGAGGAGGAGAAGGAAAGCTACCGATTAAGAAACATATAGAGCCCGTGTATGACCTTGATATTCTTCTTCTTACGAGCAGAGCTAGGGGTTACAAATTTCATTGAGGAATCTTTACTGTTATCTCCAAATATGCGGGTATTAGGTTTTCTGATTCTAACAGGCTGTGAGCGAATGGAGGACTCGTGACATGTGACATCCATTGTGTAATCATATCAGTGGTGTAATCATTTCGATGTAATAGGACAATATAATCGTAATTTCATTTCTCAAAAGTATAAGTATAAGTATAAAAATAAATATATATAACAAATTATTTATATATATATATATATTATATATCAGGGATGGGGTCAAATACATTTTCAAATATTAATACAAATATAAATATCATTTTCAAAAATATCAAATACAATTACAAATACAAATATTTATGTAATATTTTATTAATATTTAAACTAAAAATACAAATACATATATACAAAATAAAATACAAGTAAAATAAAAATAATAATTGATGAAATAGTTTGGTACGATTTCTTATATGAAATATAGATATTAAATTAACTGTTGATTTTTTAAATTTATAAATTGACTAAGTTTATTAAAATTCTTTAAAAAAGTTGATTGTATTAATAAAATACACCAAATCAACAATACAAATAAAAATACACAAAATCAGTATGTTTAAGTACAAATAAAATAAGTATTTGACACCATCACTGTGATATATAATTCAAGTACTCGTATGTGTAAATATGTATTTATGTATATGTGTATATGATGTGTGTGTTTATGTGTGAATATATGTATGTGTATATGTGTGTGTATGTGTGTGTGGATATCTGTTATACTAACATGGAACCGTTTTGGAGTGTCTTCACCTTTGACAGAGTCCATATCTGTTGGGTGGAATCATTAGTTACAGTAATAAAACATGTTTAAATAATGCGATTAAGTATGTATTGTATGTTATATTTATATTATATATAATTAAAAATGTGAAACAATAATAATAAAATATCAAACATATAAATGCTTAAGGGTATGGCGTGTGAAGGGCAGTTAAAATGTGTTAAATAAGTTTATTTTTACAATATTTTGTTATAACATATTATCTGGTAAATTTGGTCTGATCAGCATGTACACTGTGATAAGTGAAAGCCTTAAGTGGATGATGGTACACATATAACCACATTTCAGCAATAATCTAAATATTTACAATTTCAAATTTAATTTTTTAAACAATTTACATTTATGCTTTAAATAAAATATAGTTTTAAGTATAATCAAGGACAGGACATCCGATCGCTATCTCTGCAATGTTTACTTTTTTTACTCGTAACTATATACTTTTCAGTGGTATATTTAACTATATTTCAATGATTCATAATCTTTGAAAAAATATAATCTTATTGTATTAAAACGAGTTTTCAAATTTATTTTTGTATTATATTCAAATTTGTACTTCTGGAACATGATGCAATACGATAAATCACTCAACGGAAAATAAAAGTTAGCAGATCCTGTCCTTGATATAACTATGTTAAGTATTTTATCTATAATAAAATTATTTGTTTTGATTTTGAAATATAAAAACAGTGGTCAAATACGTATTTTAATGATTAATTAGGAATATATTTGTATTTAATCAAATACAATTGTATTTAATTTATAATTATTATAATTATAATTATAATTATTAATTTAATAGAACACCATTTGTGTAAAGAATTTAAATAAAAATATAAATTTTAAATTTATAAACGTAAAAATTAAGTTTTTTTAAATAATTTTTCTAAAGGGGTTATCTAAAGGGGGTTTTACTTGCTGGAACGCAAATATTTGCCCTAATAATTAGAGCTATTTCGGTAGCTCTAATATATAGAGATACGTTACACAATGGCTCGAAAAATTATCTCTAATAATTAGAGCTAATTTTCAATTTTTAGTATAGAATAAATGATAAAAGTAGTTACAAAAAGCAAAGCATACTATAATATGGTCGCCTATTAACCCTCTGAATCCCAAAAAACATTAATCGCACATTAGTTTTATAATTTAAAGATTTTTCGTATGGTGATTATAAACTCAGTAGATGAATTATATTAATAAAAATGATTATATGTAATAATATCCAATCGGTGATAGGATTTTTTTAAATATAACATTTATTATGAAAATACTTGATTAATTGTAACTAAATAAATATATTAATTTAATATATAAATTAAATAATTAATTAATATATAATATTTTTTTCAGTTTATTATTAAGTAGAATGTTATAAACATTTTATCTATTAGAATCTATATGTATATTATAATATTTTATGGAGTATATATTTATTTATTTATTGAAATATGATACTATTTAGAATTAAAAATTAATTATAATTAATAATTATTATTTTTATAATAAATATTAATTATTATAATTAATAATTATATTAATTATTAATAAGTATAATATTACGAATATTAATTCAAATCAAATTTTTTTCCAGATTTATATAATATATTATATACTTTCTAAAATAAATTTAACTTGTAATATATAATTATCAATATTTGAATACGAATAATCATTTTGTAAAAAGGTGCGTACATTTTTTTTTAAATATATATTATTTTCACAATTTATTAAAAACAACTGGGACTCATAGGGTTAAACATATGTAATTTATAATATGTTACTTCACCCAATGAAAAAAATAGGAAACATGGGTATTTAATTATATCATAGTCTATGATTCATAGATATTAATAATATGTTAAGGGCACGAGGCACGGGTAAAATTAATGACAACAAATAATTTGTGTATTATTTTATTATGATTATTTATCAAATTTGAAATATTATCTTTAAAATGGTACATAAATGGTTTGTTTAGGTAAAATAAAACTGATAAAAAGAATAATTTTAAAACAAATATACTCGTATGCATTAATTTAAAACTTTAAAATTAATTTACACAAAATAATTATTTTAACCAATTACCTTCACTATAATTCTAATAACTTTAGTAAGAACACTTTATTTTATTTTATTTTTTTTATAATATATCCTTAACATTATGAATCAAGTTTAATTGTATTGATAAGAATCTATAATTATTTAAAAAATAGTATTTTGGTCATTTTTTATAAATATTTTGTAGGTTATCTAAATTCATCATAAATATTCATACCACATAGACTATTTGAAAAAAAAATAAAAATAAACTTGATATATAATTTTTAGATTAATTATTATACAAATAAAAAAAATTAATAATTTTAATAAATATTACTTAGTGAATTAAGTTTTGAAAAGTAGTTATTTTTTGTATATTTAACATGTAAACCAAAAACATGTGCTCTTAATGTCTTTGTTAAATAGAAACTAGATACAAATTAATTTTAAAATCATATTATTATTATAATAGATTTATTACAATATTGTAATAAATTCCTATTTAAAAATAAATGCATTATTAAATTAGTAAATATATAATAGGCACATATTAAAATAAATCTAAGCAATCAAATTTATACCACATTTTTGATCATAATTTTTTTTTTAATATAAATTAAAAAAAAACCTAAAATATAATGTAAAATAGAATTTAATAAGCTTTCCAATGATACTAATTTTATTATAATAGCATCAATATACAAAATCTCATTATCATAGCTATTAATTGATCATAAATTATTATTGATGGTTCATAAAACATCGTTATGATTCATAAATTATGAATAAGATGGATTGTGGAAAACCCTCTAAATGGTATTCTTAATTTCTACCGCAAAAAATCATATAAATGGTATTCTTAATTTCTACTGCAGAAAACCATATAAGATTCACTAAATTATATACTCATTATTTATAAAATGTATACTCATGCACATACTTATATAAATATATATAATTATATATATATATATATATTTATATAAATACAATTTATAGAAATGGTTTGGTATTTGAATGTTTATTTTTAAATAATTTTATATTAATATTATAATATTTATATATAAATTTATACTCACGCACAATGTGCATTGCACATAATTATATAAATATAAATACAATTTATAGATATGGTGTTGTATTTGAATGTTTATTTTGAAAATAATTTAAATTAATATTAGAATATTTATAATATAATACATTATTTTAAGTATTTAACATTATACAAATCTAAAATTAATTATTTTATCTAATAATGATTATAAATATTAAATATTAAATGTACTACATTAGTATCTAAGTTAAGTAATTATATGTTTAATTGTATATTATATGAACAATTTAAATAAATTGTATGAACAACAAAGAAAATTATAAATATGATTAATTCAAAGCGGGCACTGTATTTTGTATTGGACAGTGATTGATATAATGTTTGACATTTATTGCTTGACTGTATCTTGGGATTTGCTTTTAGATATTTTAATTTTTAATAACATACAGGATAAATAATAACAAAATGTAAATATAGCTTAATAGTATATGTAAACTAGAGTATGAAAATGTAAAGGAAATATGCAAAAATAAATGTAAATAATGATACCATTGATCAAGTAATTATTCATCATATATTTTAGGTTCACTGTGAAATTTAATTGTATAAATACAATTTGATTATTATAATATTTAAATTATCTTAATTATTTCTAAAATGTATTTTTTCAATATAAAATACTAATTTAGCGTGCATCAATTTCAAGTGTTATGTCCTTTTCGTTGAATATTTGTGATAATATAAATATAAATATTGGGGAATAAGAGTTATAAACGCAGATATTAAAAAATATAATCGTATGATCGCTCAAATAATTAAAATATTTAAAATTGCGTATACATTTCATATATTGAATATTACGAATAGTAAATATTAAATATCAAAATTTTATTTATATATCCTAGAAATTTGTGTTTTATATATTATTAATTACTATTTAAAAAATATCAAACATGATGATATAAATGAAAATATAAAATATAAAATATAAATTTACACTTAAATGTATATGAAATTTGAAATTGTATTTGGCTATGTATTTAGACTAACTATTTCTTTATTTATAGCCTATAAATTATAGGGCTCATGTGATTCCCTTTTTAAATGTATGTGGCTATCATTCTGATAACTCAATATTAATATTATTACAAATAATAAATATTTATATTTTATATTAAATATTAATATAAAATCGGATTCAAATTTATTAAATTTGAATTTTCCTTATTTTTACAAATGTGCTCTTAAAAAAGTCAACGTACGAAATATTAGCTCTAAATAAATATGATATAATACTATATCATATTTATTTTGTTATATTCTTATTTTTAATTTTTAATTTTTATTTTGTATAATATATGTATTTGGTAAATTTATATTTTATATGAAGTATATTTTTATTTGTAATTGTTCTTTAGGAAAAATTATTTTTATTTGTATAATATACATGTATTTGATCATCTACCTAGTAAAAACCTTATTCAATAAGATATTGAACTAAAATATTTAAAATTACATTGTGTTTATCATATCCAAGGATTTCGAGAAGCGAATATATTTCACTAAAATTAATTTGTGAAATTAATGAAAAATTTAGCTAGTTCAACTAGTAGTTGTACTGAAAACTATTTATTTATAATTCTATTTTAGTTTATATTTGTTTACAAATAAATTTGAAAAATATATCACTATTATAAATGAAAAGTTATATACATTATTGAATACTATAACAATTGTATTTATAGTGATTGATTTAAGAATATAACATTATTTATAATATAAACTATTTTTCTTAAAATATACATCCATATTCGAGAAATATGATAAATCAATAAGTACATTTTCAATGTAAAATTATTATAATTATTATAAATATTTTTTAACATGCATAATTATTATTAATAATTAGATAATTCGCTTTTGAAATTATTTAAAACCATAGTATTGTCACCTATAATTTAAACTAATTATCATTACAATTTATTTTAAAAAAATAGATACAAGGGACATATCTTTGCTTGGCAAAATCCTTGTCATATCTAAAAAATAAAAAGTAATGGACGTCACTCAAGAAATTTAAAAATTCAAAATATTTGCCTAAAATATATATTTACATATATTAAAATTATCAAAAATCGATTTTAATTTATACTCAGATAATTAGTTTGGATGTTTAAATAGTTTATTCTATAATTGTTATTATAAAATATATCGTAAAAACTAACCATTTGGAGTATTAAATCTAATATCTTCAAATTCACTCGCCATATTTGTTTGCTATAGATTAGGTCATAGTTCAAAACAAAGATAATACAAACATAAAAAAATTAATAAATTTAATTCAAATGTCAACAAAATAAAAAATAATAGTAATGTCTAAGCCTACATTAATAGATAACCTATTTAGATTAGATCCATATCTTAAACCACATGCAAAAGAAATCACACGTAGGTTATACAATCTATAATTATATATAGTTATATATTTAATATAATATTAACATATTTTTTCAAACAATCTTCAAGATTATCTTGTTTATAATTTTGAAATATTTTGAAACAATTTAAATAATAATTATAATCATTATAATGATTATTATAGTGCTTATAATTATCATATATAATATTATATTATATTAAATAAAGGACAGGACATTTTCTAACGCATATTTTGTGAACATTTTATTTACAATTTAAGTGATTTTATCATATTCGATATGATTATGATAATCATTATCATAATGATATTGCATCATCATCATGATGTTCGGAACATGAACATCGGATGTTATGATCATCATGATGTATATGATGATCAAGATGACCATGATCCAGGAGTACAAATTTGAGGTTCCGCATGAAAACCGGCACATATATATTGTATATAAAGGCATGGTCGGTTGTTGGGGGTGTGGCGTGACGTTGAGAGACATGCACGTGTATTCCAAATAGTACGATGTAGCCAGTGGGGAATATTCTCTACTAGAGGCTCTAGTGTACTAATCCTAATTAGTAAAGTGACAAGTAGTCGCGGATAATACACTGACTTATACGCTTTTATGTGCTCGTGTAAGCATTGTTATTCACTAACACGTACTATGTACGACGTACTTTCACCATACGTACATTTTAATTTAATATATATTAAGAATTGGAATAAAGAAATAAAAAATTGATTTTATATATACATATATATATATATATATATATATTTATTAACAGATATAGGAAAATAATAATAACATATATAACAACTATATAAAAGACACGCATATAATATAATATAAATAATAAATATAATACATATAATACAATATATATATAACTCTTATAAAAATATTATTAACGTGCTTAATAATTGTATATATTACATATATAAAATTATTCTATATAAAGCCCGTTCATGAAATTGTTGGAAAGCTTCATTAAATACGAACCAGATAGTTAGTAGTAAATTATATGCCGATATATTATTATTATTATAACTTTCGAATAAATTGAATAATCGTTATAATCTAATATATATTTAATATTTTTGTGTTTATTAGTTTTATTTAAAGAGACGAGTTCTTTAGTCAATTTAACATCACTCACCTCTTCATATAAATCTATATATATTCACGTTTATTTAGTCGCATGTAATACCCTTCCGTATCATCATTTGTACGAGTTGATGACCCGTGTACGGTAATAGACGAGAGGGGATGAACGCTATACCCACTGTCGTATCATATCGAAGCAGCGACTTTTTCAGTGCCGCGCTCTTTTCTCTGAATCTGATCTCTGATGATAAGTCTTCACATTTGTGGCGGACATGCTCCCTGGGAAAAGTGGCAATGCCATCATATGAAGTTACGTCTGTCATCACAGGTACTGTACCTCTGCGACAGACGTGTACCTCGTGCGTATCACAGCCGTATAATAATTATGTTTGAAATAATTATGACATAATACATAAATATATATATATATATATATTTATTGCCTGTGAGGCTCAGTGGCTAAGGCGTCAGACACACAAGCAGTAGGACACGGGTTCGACCCTCGTCCGGACCATTAATTAATTTTATAAAATGGGTCTTAAAATATTATTTAGAAGTGATCTTATATAATTGTGTATAAATAAATGATCGGCTCTCGTTAAAACCATGGATGCCTTAACATGAGAGCGGCTTCGAAGGGACATTAGAGCCATATATGGTTATAAGTGAAAACTTCATCTAAGTTCCTGGATGGGATGAAAGGACTCCACCAAATAAAAAATAAAAAAATAACAATATATTTAATTTAACCTATATAAGAATAATGAGTTAAGGTTAAGGTTAAGGTATCCTCACTAGAAGTAATCACTACATGCATGATATGTGCAGTAATTCTGCATGTGAACATTATTAGTGTGAGTTGTACTTTCAATTATTCTTATATTCCTATATAATAGTATACCAGGCTATTTATAATGCTGAAGAAATGATGGCAATCAGCCAAGTATTAGCTAGGAACTGTTATCTATAGGGCGCAAACCAGGTGCTATCTGGCTTATTGATTTAGATGAAAGTACAATGTACAATGTACAATATTTAGTATATGTTATATACATATTTATAATACTTGTCAAATATATATATATATAAGTTTTACTTATTACTAATTAAACTGGGTAAAATGGAAAAGGCTGCATCCCTTCATCTCGATGTGAGGGAACATATTGGATACCTGCAGCCTTTTCATAGTGCATCATGATCCTGGTGCACGACGCCATTAAAGGTCAAGGTCATACTAATCACTGTACTGCTCCTCACATCATCAGAACGAATGCCACTGTTACCTTAAATAATGTAGTCTTTTAATTAAGTATTTGCTATAATTAAATACAAATAATTGTAATATTAACCTATTTCTTGTATTCACTATTATTTATGAGTACATGTATACCGAATAGCTGGCTGAATGCTTTTTTAATAATGAGGAATGTTCCATCCATATACCACGTGGCAGCCTCCTTCAGTATATCCAGCTGGACATTACTAATAAAGATTAGGTGCCCTACTTGGATGTCGTCTTTAATGGATATCGCTATTGGGTAAATTCGTTAAAAGCGGAACGAAATTAATGTTTTTTGTATTATGTACTATTAATTAATGATATGCTATTTAGTAACTGTGAAAAATTATCTATGAAATCAGTTTAGAAATTGCATAACAAGCCTCTTTTATAGCATACCTTTTTAAAATAAATTATTTATTTTGAAATCTACATTCAAAACTAATATAAATTGTTATATATAATATATAAATTATATAAACATAATATTTATATATAGATAAGAAAACATATCTATTACTTTACAATATTGATTATATTAGCTGAATACATAAATGTATTACACTCTGATATAATACAAAAAATAACATTTATATAGATACTACCATTATTATATAACATATAATATATATATAAATTTGATAAAAATAACATTTATGTATTGATAAGAAAATATAAAACTATTACTTTATAATATTGATTTTATATTAGCTAAATGTATAATATTATTACTTTGTAATTTATTTTAATTTTATTGAATTTATTTATGTTCACTTTTCAATATACGTTTTACTCGGAATACATTTTGTTGCTATGTTTGCGTATATAAATGAGTGTTTAAATAAAAGTACTGAAGCGATCCACCTAATTTATTTTGCTATATATAAATAACATATGTATGCACAATTCCAGAGAGACAATATTAAAAAATATAAATATGATGTATATGATTTTATAAAATTGGTGAAAACATAAAATAAAATTAAAGTATGTCTATTATTATATATGTAAAATATATATTTTTTAATGTTGTTGTCTCTAGGATTATAGATATAAATATCGTTTTTATATAACAAAAAAACAATTTTAAAATTCAATGAAGATGTTTTTCAAACACTCAATAAATGGTGATAATGCGTTCCCTATCTCTATACATGTATATTCAACAAAATAGCCAGAAATTAGTAAGAAATTAAGACTATTGCATAAATATTTGTGTGTTGGCATCGCATATACCATATTTACATCTTCGAGTAGAGTCTACATAAGTATATATATATATATATATAAATATATATATACAAAAATGATCATTTTAGATCAACATATTAAATTAATAATTTGTTATGAAATATTTTAATATAGTATATTAATATACATAATTATTACTATATAGGTGCCTTCACACCAAAAATTAGCCACATTATCTGGCAGATATTTCTCGCGGATATCCGCGAGAATTATTATAGCCGGATTTTATTTATTTAGAACAATTGACGGATATTTTTGATGATTAACATTGATTACCATTGTATGATTCATACCTACATAGAAATAGGTGCACTTATTAACTATCTTATTGCATGTATAATTATCTATCTTAACTATCTTAGTGCATGTATTTGTTTGTATATTATATTTATGTATGTAGTTATGTACTATATACTGCGAGTGTGTGAGTGTATATATATATACTATAGGCTAATATTTTATGTATAATGAATTATTTCTATAACCAAGTAGTTATATATAATGAATATATATATATATATATATACACATAACTACCTGCCTACCTAAATATATACACACATATATACACATACACATACACACATACACACACATACATACACATACATAAATACATACATATATACAAACACAGACACATATATGCACTAATATCGTGCTTCCTTCCTCTGACCGCCTATTGTAAATATCGACGGTGATTGCGTATAATAAGTACACCGGTGACACTAAGTGATAACAACCTTGATAACAACACTGAATGCACATGTTCAATGTCTTCTGGGGGGTACTATCTAATGGGCGCTAATGTTATCAGTGTGACAATTTCTGATGATTTCAATCTAAATAAAAATTATTTTAGAATCTACGAATCGAAATTCCTACCCTATCTCTAACGGATATATACACCCGCTATAATAGATATGAATGCTACAAGAATTTCTACGCAAACATCGACTCCGCGGAAGGTATCGACGAGTTCACGTCTTCGTTCACGAGCTACGGTCTGCGCCGGGTGAACGGCAAGGCTTCGGTGGAGAGCCTCGAGTGGTGCCCCGATGCTAGAGGCGTCTACATCTACGGAGAGTTCAGTTAGGGTTCAGTTACGCTACGTGCAACTGTTGCTAATTCTATATGTATTACGATATCACGAATTAACCATATATATATATATATATATATATTGCATATAATATTTTGTATCTATATAGCGTTATAATGTAATACATGACGTTCAGATGATTGGAATAGAAGCAGTCATCCTTTCACTAAGCTCGATAATGACAAGTGGTACATTTGCATCGAATCAACTGAAGAGGGTTGCTGTCCTATCCAACATAATTCTGTTGTCAAGGTCGTTATCATTAATCATGAAGGCCGTAGTAGTAGTAGTAGTAGTAGTAGTAGTAGTAGTAGTAGTAGTAGTAGTAGTAGTAGTAGTAGTAGTAGTAGTAGTAGTAGTAGTAGTAGTAGTAGTAGTAGTAGTAGTAGTAGTAGTAGTAGTAGTAGTAGTAGTAGTAGTAGTAGTAGTAGTAGTAGTAGTAGTAGTAGTAGTAGTAGTAGTAGTAGTAGTAGTAGTAGTAGTAGTAGTAGTAGTAGTAGTAGTAGTAGTAGTAGTAGTAGTAGTAGTAGTAGTAGTAGTAGTAGTAGTAGTAGTAGTAGTAGTAGTAGTAGTAGTAGTAGTAGTAGTAGTAGTAGTAGTAGTAGTAGTAGTAGTAGTAGTAGTAGTAGTAGTAGTAGTAGTAGTAGTAGTAGTAGTAGTAGTAGTAGTAGTAGTAGTAGTAGTAGTAGTAGTAGTAGTAGTAGTAGTAGTAGTAGTAGTAGTAGTAGTAGTAGTAGTAGTAGTAGTAGTAGTAGTAGTAGTAGTAGTAGTAGTAGTAGTAGTAGTAGTAGTAGTAGTAGTAGTAGTGATAGTGGCAAATATTATAACTTAATTCTGATATCAAAAGAATAACTAGCGTATGCTTTCGCTTTCCTATGATTAAGAAATAAATACTAATCTTTTACACACATATAGTATATGTCATATAGTGTTAATAATCTTTCACAAATATGTGTTATGTAATAATCTTTTACACAAATATTCACATTCTGACCGCAGTTGATTATCGAGGATAGAAATGGTAAACAATTTGATCGCATTTCTCCGTGGGCTAGATATGTCACATCCGATAACAGTTGTGTTTACGAACAAAGATTTTGGGATCCCCCAGAAGTTCAGGTTAATGGAATGAAGGGAATGAATCATTATTGTTCATATGATTAGTACTTACTACTATTAATAGTGATAGTACAGGTAGTTTTTTTCTAGTAGTGTTACTCGTAATATAACTAGTAATAGCACTAGTAACACCACTAGTAACAGCACTACATACACCATTACACACACCACTACACACACCACTACACACACCACTACACACACCACTACACACACCACTACACATACCACTACACACACCACTACACATACCACTACACACACCACTACACATATCACTACACACACCACTACACATATCACTACACACACCACTACACATACCACTACACACACCACTACACATACCACTACACACACCACTACACATATCACTACACACACTACTACACACACACCTACCCACACCACTACACATACCACTACACACCACTAGATACCACTACATACATCACTAGTAATACGACTACCATTACAACTGTTATAACAAATCATAGAAATACAAGATGAAACACGATCATCCTGAGAAGCCAGCATCTCTAAGAGTATATGAAGCACATATAGGGATAGCATCATCTCATGGTAAGGTGTCCACCTACAGACATTTCCAGGAAGATCTGCTGCCCCGCATTAAACAGCTTGGTTAGCTACATGAACTCACACACCTAGAAGTCTATCTTCATGTGTGCATCTATCTAATCTATCTAAATGTCTTAATATGCTGATATATATATATATTTATTATACATTATTTATATATAGTTAAAATAAGGTGTATCGAAGTTCATTGAAAATATACATCTGTATCCGAGTTATTTAGAAATATTTATATAAAAGTTATGCTTAGTAGTTTTATATATAGATATAATATGAGTTTCATAATTATATAATCATAGAATTATAAGAATTATATTTGAGTTGTGTAATTATTATATAATAATATTTGTAAAGCTATAATACGGGGTACATGATATATAAGTTATAATCTCAAATTCTGTTTGTATATCAATAGAAATGCGTTAATTGCGTTATTGAAATGATGGATTATGCCAAGACTATGCCAAGACACATCACACACACACAGGTTACAATGCTATACAGTTGATGGCCGTAATGGAACATGCCTACTATGCTAGCTTCGGCTATCAGGTGACCAGTTTCTTTGCAGCCTCCAGGTTTATATAGGTGGCGATAGTAGTGGTGATAGCTCTAGTGGTGCTGGGGTGTGATTTTGGTGGTGCTGGGGTATGATGTTGGTGGTGCTGGGGTGTGATGTTGGGGGTGCTGGGGTGTGATGTTGGGGGTGCAGGGGTGTGTTGTTGGTGATAATGATGATGGTGAACACGGAGATAATAATTAATCAATAGATACATAATTAATCAACAGATACATGATTAATTATAATTATAATATTAATAATTAATTACATATTTATTTTTAATAATAATTTAAAACTGTATAATATAAATAACATCGGCAATGCTTGTACAGTCGATATGGAAATCCTGAGGAGCTGAAGGAATTGATTGATACCGCGCATGATATGGGTTTCGTTGTGATTATGGATGTTGTACATAGGTTTCTCTCACCTCTCACCTCATCCTTATGTCATATAGACTCACTTTACATAACTAATAATATATTAATCACAAAAGAAATATAATCGATAATCAATTAATATATTTACAACATACCAGCAAGGACGGGACATGCTTTAGATACTCGAGTTCATCGGAAACTTTTGTTTTACGATTCAGCACTCTTATTGTAGCGTATTGCTGATTAACACGTAACAATAGATATACACCCGTAATAGTAACATTTTTTTTCTTGTGTTTTGATTCAATGTTTATTACGTTCTTGGAGTGAAAGTTCTATAAGCTTGCTAACGCTGACCCTACCTCCTCTTCTCTCTAGTCACGCTTCATCGAACACCGTGGACGGCCTCAATGAATTCAACGGAACCGGAGCATGCTACTTCCACGACAACGTGCGAGGCGTACACACTCAATGGGGCAGCAGACTCTTCAACTACGATCAGTTAGCGCCACTCTGGTAACTAGGCTATCCTCGTCACCAATTGTTGTTATTATACCCCAAGTGATTTTCTAGCAAGTTAACTACAATTGTAGTGGGATACCTACCTTACTTTCCGGCAACTTGCCGGAAATATAGTAACTTTAAAGAGGGTATCCCATTACAACTTGCTAGAAAGCATTTCCGGGAATACCGGTAGTGGGATGTGACCCCCTTAATGAATAGGTTACGTAATATTATAATACAATTAGAAATAGACGATACTGTGTAAGGTGAGTGGCATCGTTACCATAACAACCGCCCCATTTGTAGATGGGAAGTGGTTCGTTTCCTGCTGTCCAACCTGAGAATGTGGGTGGACGTGTACGGCTTTGATGGGTTCCGCTTCGATGGAGCCACCTCTATGATTTATCACAATCACGGAATAGGTTCTAGGCTAGACGACTAACCCTAACTAACACTAACTAACCTAGTGCTAACCCTGCTTAACCTTATTATTACTTTAGTTACACTGGTGTTCTTAATGTAACCTTGTATACATGTTATTGTGTATATATTAAATAAACCTAAATACTTTTTATATTATACAGTTATAACAGTTATAAATGTATACATTTAAATGATACTTATTGACTACCCACCTTTATAGATTTGTGTGTGTATCGATATTTATTATTTTTATTATTTGTATATAATATTTTAATTTGGTATAAAAGTTTGCAAATATAAGCATGCGGATAATATAAATGTTAGTACATGTTTTGAGCATTATGATTTATGGTGGATAGGGAACACGATTTTAAAGAAACTACGTTACAATCACGATAACATTAAAGATGCATCATAAATTAGATAAAGAATCGTTTAAATGTTTTATTTACTTCATATTGAAATATTTTATATACAGATTTTCAACAAGTTATCGATGATAGACATATATAGATATAGAATATAATCATTGTTAATCTCTCGTACTGAGGTGCGTAAGTATGTTCAGCTGAGTTACTGAGGCATTCTCATGTGAGTCCTTCACGCCCCTACACCCCCCTTAGGCATTCCCATGTGAATCGCCCCATCTCCCCCACGCCCCCCTGAGGCATTTCTATGTGAGTCGCCCCATCACCCCCACTCCCCCCTTAGGCATTCCTATGTGAGTCGCCCCATCACCCCCACTCCCCCCTGTTGTCTACATCACGTTACCCTACCAGATGCGGCGTTCAGTGGTTCCTATGACGACTACTTCTCAATGAACGTAGACACAGAATCGCTGACCTACTTAACCATGGCTAATCGCGTACTTCACGATCGCTACCCTTTCATGATCACCATAGCGGAGGTTACACTCTAGTCTTAACGCACACTCTACTTGGTGAGATGTTAGAAATCAATTTTTATATAACATTTTTAAACCACTTAAATTTGAGATCTTCATAATAATATTACATACTAGTATCTATTACATAATTCGTATTGGGTAATTCTTATATTATTCTATATACATGTTATTACATAAATCTTGTTTTACGTAAAGGTTTGTTTTAATTAAAACTATTTGCTCGTGTTTGAATTACTTGGGTTCCCTTTCACCTTACTTACTTGTTCAGTAGATCAGCATAGACCCTACAGTTTGTTAATCTAATACAAGTGTTCATGTTAAAGTAACAACAACATATGCAATGAGATAAATATATTCATAACTTGAATATACTAATTAATGATTATGATCTGCTCTATACATGTTTATCAGTATTAGCTGCATTTCATATGAGAAATCACTTTATATGATTTCGTCATTTTTATTTTCAGAAATTTATATTTATATTGTATAGGTTTGATTAAATATAGCTATTTAATAAATACTTTATTACCTGGATAAATTCACAATAGAAATAATTATATTATTATATAATAGATCTTTTTGATCAATTATTTCACTTCCTGTTTACATATTTAATTATTAAATTCTTATTAATACTTTTCAGTGGTATATTTTATTATATTTCAATTATTACAATATTTGATTCAAAGATAGAAATATTTATTTATTTATAAAATAAAAATACATACATATTCTTTAATATGTTTTTCTATATAAATTGTAATACAAATATGAATATATTTATAAGTAATAACTAAGGCTGCACTAGATAATGGACAGTGCTACTATATCATGTAATCACAGTGAATCTAGTTTAAATATTATAGAAGGTGATTATGTTGACTATTAACAGTGTTATATCTGTGTAGAATGTACATTGTACACATTGTACACATTGTACATTACACACACTACCAATACCTTAACAATAACAATTCACTAATATTTAAATGAAATAATGACCCCCAAATTATGCTATCCAACTTAGGCATTCTTCCTCATTCGTGTATATTTTTCCCAAATATATAACTTACAATAATCTTCTATTACGACATCACGTACATCAAGCCCCCCCCCCGCCACATCCTAATACCTACAACAACTGAGACGCCCCTCTCTCTCTCTCTCAGACCTATACCTATATCAATGCTGTATAGCCTTCACAATATCGCACACTATCGGAAGCTAATCATCGCAGTCCTAATGAAATAAGCCTAGGTCAACCTTTACTCTCTAGCTTCACCAAATCAACTCAATATCCACTGAACATGCGCTAACCTACCGTCTATATATGACCTATAGGAAGTATCCGGAATGCCTGCGTTTTGTCGCCCAATAGAGGAAGGAGGACAAGGTTTTGACTACAGATTGTCTATGGGAATACCCGATAAGTGGATAAAGGTAGCCTACTACCACACCCCCTACACTATCTCAGTAATCTCCCTACACACCCTTACATTATTAGTAACGCCCCGATACAAACTCCGATACTCCCCGATAACACTTACGACCTCTTGCCTCGTCACACCTCTAAACATACCCTCACATACACACACATACCTCTAAACATACCCTCACACACACCCTCACACACCTTCACACCTTCACACTCTCTCTTCGACTGGTAGCTCTTGAAACACGAGTCAGATGAGGAATGGAATATGGCTGATATCTGTTGGACGTTGACTAATAGGAGATATTCTGAGAAACACATTGCCTACGCCGAAAGTCACGATCAAGTTAGCCCCATGTATTATAGGAGCCTACATATCCCCACTTAATAGAGGCTAACTCAGCCCCACTTAATAGAGGCTAACTCAGCCCCACTTAATGGGGACTAGCTCATCCCCACTTAATAGAGGCTAAGTCAGCCCTACTTAATGGGGACTAGCTCAGCCCCACTTAATAGAGGCTAACTTAGCCCCACTTATTAGAGGCTAATTCAGCCCCACTTATTAGAGGCTAATTCAGCCCCACTTAATAGAGGCTAATTCAGCCCCACTTAATGGGGACTAGCTGAGTCCTGTTTTACAATTAATTTAATTCATTTTGTTGCAAATAATAAAAATAGTGTGAGAGTATTCTTAATTAACCAATTTAATTATCTATCACAATAATTAATAATTATACAATCTCTATTTAAGTTTTTGGTAAAAAAATGTTATTTTAACAACTAGGATTGTGTATTAAAATATTAAATGTTAATACATTATCTTTAAAATTGTGTATAATATGTTGTACAAAATTATTTATAGTACCTGAAATATGTATTTTAATTATTCTAGGAATAGCGAAAGATTGGGATTTATTTACTTGGTGTACATAGGAGATTTATCTATAATGATTGTTAATGATTGTTTACTAACAACTTTAGAAATGCATAACATAATAGTACTTTTTTTTCGTATCTTGTATATTACTTTAGAACTATATATATAATGAACATTTAAAATTGTATTATAATTATAAGCCAGAGAGAATGTGACCTTTATATCACAAATTTGTAAAATAATAAATATTCCAGAAATTTACATAGATGTTATAATATATTACATATAATCAGATAATATATTTTAGATGGTTTGTTATATCTGAATAGTATCATGATATAAATAAATTATGAAAATTTCATATAGTTTGATTAAGTAGTTATGGAGCTTCAAATATACAACATTAGTTCAAAAATAGAACAGAGGTATTAGTGTTTTTAAAATTTTAATTTAATTTTAAAATTCGTATTCAAATATATATAATAAAAGTACAATAGGAAATGTAAACAATAATGAAGTAATGATAATAGAAACAATACAAATAAACATATTTACAAGGGAGCACAACCCGCACCATAAGCAGGTAGGTAGCTTTACAGATGTTACCCTGCTGTACAGCTTTACACCAGGGTAATTATAGAAGTAGAACTTATCGAGATAATTACCCTTGTATATCTATTTTTATTCTTTATATTTTTCAGTTATTATAATCATTGTTATACATGGGTTTCTTCTCAGTAAACTGTTATCTATCTATTTATCTGTAATAGCTCACCTTTACACCCACCCACACACCAACACACACACACCCACACACGCACATCTAATACAGGCCCTAGTGGGAGACAAATCATTGATATTCCGCATGCTCGACTCTGAGATGTACACCGGCATGTCGCAGACTGATGCAGCTTCTCCTGTAGTAGATAGGGGCGTCGCCCTACACAAACTTATACGTCTGATCACTCATTCTCTCGGAGGGGAGGCTTATCTTAACTTCATAGGTATGTTTGTGTGTATGTGGGTGTGTGGTGTGTGTGTGTGTGTGTGGATATAGATGTTGATGTGTGTGTGTGTGGATATAGATGTTGATGTGTACATTTATAGTTGTGTATGCGTGTAAGTTGTCATCACGCGAGGCGAAACTCATTATAAAATCAATGAGAAATGTGAAGAAGTGGTAATGAATCGCTGATGAATTAGTGAATTTTGTAATTTAGACGAGAACAATTATTTTTTCAAATTTTTCATCAGAAAATTATTTCATCCTCGATTTAGTTACAATTAAAAAACTATTAGATTTTACCCTTTAGATTTTCTCATTTGTTATCTCTATAGACATTAACTATGATATTGACATTGAGGACAGGACATCTGTATATCCTATAGCACCGATCACTTCACTATTACTACCACTACCACCATAACTACTACTACTACTACCACTAACACCACCACCATCACCACTACCACCTCCACCACCACCACCACCACTACCACCACCAACATCACCACCTCTATCACCACCACAACTATTGACATCATCTACAGGTAATGAATTTGGTCACCCTGAGTGGTTAGATTTCCCTCGCGTAGGTAACTCTGAGAGTTATCACTACGCCAGACGTCAGTTCAACCTCGTTGATGACCCGAGCTTGAGGTATCGATGTCTGAACGCATTCGACTGTCGCATGAATCATCTAGAACAACGCTACGCTTGGCTAAGTTCTGATCAGGTTCGTTATGCTTCAAGTTTGTCGTTGAAGTTGAATTTTTTAATAATGTAATCGACTAATAGACATTTTTTATAAAAAAAAATTTTAAATCCAAATTTGTAATAAGTTATACAAATAAATTAATATATAGCTTTTTTGTGAGTCTTCAATTAAATATATACGTAAATAATAAATTTAAAAAAACCTAAATGAGTTAAAAATGTTATACTTTATTTGAAATTCATTTAAATTCATTAATAATAATTGTTAGGTAAGCAATATTAACGGAATAAGTAGGCCAAGGATTAACTTACTAATCTTCCCTTGAATGGGTTACAGTCTCACTTATTAAATCTTCTTATCTTTCTGTTGTTAAATTGAAAATATTAAATAATTAAATACATCAAAATTATTAGCACTCTGTGTTTCTGATTTGATAGTTCTAATAGTAAATTATCTAGTTCTTATAACTCTCATACAATTAATGTTCATTTGATACGTGGATTCAAACAAACGGATAAATCTAGTTTACTTATCTCACTTTACTTAGGTTAATATAATTATATTTCCCTAATGTATCTTCTTCCACTTATCAATTCTAAAGATTAGTTATCTGTCTGCAACACATACTATATATACTCTATATTGATTATTTTGGTCTCATCTAATACACATCAACATCTAACAGACATCAACATCTAACAGACATCAACATCTAACACACATCAACATCTAACACACATCAACATCTAACACACATCAACATCTAACACACATCAACATCTAATACACATCAACATCTAACAGACATCAACATCTAACACACATCAACATCTAACACACATCAACATCTAACACACATCAACATCTAACACACATCAACATCTAACAGACATCAACATCTAACACACATCAACATCTAACACACATCAACATCTAACACACATCAACATCTAACACACATCAACATCTAACACACATCAACATCTAACAGACTGCTACTAGACGCACATTTAAAGTATTTATTTCTCTTAGTTCATACACCTCATCAAAGTTTCCAAGAGAATGCGTAACATATGCGCACTATACGCGCGTAACGTTACATCATCATCATCACCACTGTTACATCATCATCACTGTTACATTATCATCACTGTTACATTATCATCACTGTTACATCATCACCACTGTTACATCATCATCACGATTACATCATCATCACTGTTACATCATCATCACGATTACATCATCATCACTGTTACATCATCATCACTGTTACATTATCATCACTGTTACATTATCATCACTGTTACATCATCACCACTGTTACATCATCATCACGATTACATCATCATCACTGTTACATCATCATCACGATTACATCATCATCACTGTTACATCATCATCACTGTTACATTACCATCACTGTTACATCATCATCACTGTTACATTATCATCACTGTTACATCATCATCACTGTTACATCATCATCACGATTACATCATCATCACTGTTACATCATCATCACGATTACATCATCATCACGATTACATCATCATCACTGTTACATCATCATCACTGTTACATCATCACCACTGTTACATCATCACCACTGTTACATCATCATCACTGTTACATCATCACTACTGTTACATCATCATCACTGTTACATCATCATCACGATTACATCATCATCACTGTTACATCATCATCACTGTTACATCATCATCACTGTTACATCATCATCACAATTACATCATCATCACTGTTACATCATCATCACGATTACATCATCATCACGATTACATCATCATCACTGTTACATCATCATCACTGTTACATCATCACCACTGTTACATCATCACCACTGTTACATCATCATCACTGTTACATCATCACTACTGTTACATCATCATCACTGTTACATCATCATCACGATTACATCATCATCACTGTTACATCATCATCACTGTTACATCATCATCACTGTTACATCATCATCACGATTACATCATCATCACTGTTACATCATCATCACGATTACATCATCATCACGATTACATCATCATCACTGTTACATCATCATCACTGTTACATCATCACCACTGTTACATCATCACCACTGTTACATCATCATCACTGTTACATCATCACTACTGTTACATCATCATCACTGTTACATTATCATCACTGTTACATCATCATCACTGTTACATCATCATCACGATTACATCATCATCACTGTTACATCATCACCACTGTTACATCACCACCACTGTTACATCATCATCACTGTTACATCATAATCATCACTGTTACATCATCATCATCACTGTTACATCATCATCACTGTTACATCATCATCACTGTTACATCATCATCGCTGTTACATCATCATCACTGTTACATCATCATCACTGTTACATCATCATCATCGCAGACCTACATCAGTCGTAAACACGAGCAAGATAAGATAATCGTATACGAGAGGACATCTCTCCCCCTGGTGTTCGTGTTCAACTTCCACCCGTCGAACAGCTACACCGACTATAGGGTTTGTACGCACTAACCATGATGTGGGCCAATGTGCACTGTATCAATGGAGAGAGAGAGCGTGTGTGTGCGTGTGTATTGATGCCATTTCGTTTATGTGTGAATAGATACAGATAATAAGTAATAATACTATGAATATATAACTATTAAATTGTATTTAAATTATGTTTCTACGTTAAATATAACTTATAGAACAACTGATAAAGTTATTATTTTGATTAAGGGGATTGTCGCAGTGGAGAATTATGTAATTTATTCAAAAGTGTTATTACAAGTTATTTAACACCTGTAAACAAATTCGTTATAAAATACGTCTAGAAATTCCATTAAAAGTATATTTTATCACACAGAGATAAATTATTTACTTTTTATTATTTATTTTCAAATTTAAATGCCCAACTAGTATATATTATTTTGTACTAATTCATACCCAGCAAACAGTAAGAGCAGCATAATAGCAGCATAATATACTTTTAAAATTAATAGCAGCATAATATTAGCATAATGGCAGCATAATAGCAGCATAACAGCAGCATAATATTATGACAAATTAATAGCAGCATAATAGACATTTAATAGCAGCATAATAGCACAATGTAAACATTTGAGGCTCTAGCATATGCTGTTATGCTGCTATTATGCTGCTCTTACTGTTAGCTGGGTAACTTATATATTAAGGATTTGAAAAATTTAGAAACAAAATTATTCATCTCTTTTTATTCTATATTATTGTACAAATATTGTACAAAATTCCTTTATTTATGTTTCTGATTATAAATATATTTTACTTTATAATTATTATACTGATTTACTGATTCATAGTATACATTGATTTATATAAATAATACAATATATTTTATAATTGTAGATAATTTAGATATATACAAATTTTATTTTATGTCAGCTGATCTTATTTTATGTTATATATTATACTGTAACTTGCTAGAAAACTACTTTCTAGCAACACTTTCCGGTAATACTTATAGTGAGAATGGTTAAGATAATCTTTTATAGATATCTCCCTAATTGCATTTACCTTATATAAATAAAATATATAAAAAGAATTTACCGAGCTTGCTTTTTCAATTATGTATTTATTCAAGGGCTGTCAATCAAAAACACATATTACCATTAGGAGATAGGGAGTGACAACCCTTGGGTGTTTAGAAATAATAACAGTGATCATTATTTTTTTAAAATGACCATTTCATTTATAAATTAATATATGAAATATATTATATGTTATAATTATATAAATATGGTCTGTTTATATGTTCATATATGATAAAATAAACACATTCAATTGAATATTTGTATATCTCTGTACAGCTCTGAATTCACCCTCGTGATTAGCCTGTGTAAAGGGGCGTTACTGCGCCACCCCCTTATTATTATAAGTCACCACCACTACCACCACCACCACCATCATCATCACCACCACCACTACCACCAACACTACTACCACCACCACCACCACCACCATCGCTACCGTCTCCTACATACAAGCATCACCATCGCTAGATCGGAGTTGATGTCGCCGGTCGCTACCAGATGGCGCTGTGTTCCGATGACATAGAGTTCGGAGGTCACGGTAGAATAACCGCAGACACAGTCTACGAGACCACAGACCAGTCGTATGATAACAGAAAGTGCTTCCTCAGTGTGTACTCACCATGTAGAACAGCCTTGGTGTTGTACAGACTATAGAAAAGGAGGAGGAGGAGGAGGAGGAGGAGGAGAGGGGTATCGAGTACCATTAGGACTACATCTGAGATATATTAGTAGATTTAGTATAGCCATCGTTCACTACATAGTTTATGCAGAATCAGCATTTGTAATAATAATTAATAAACATACATGCTTTCTATTATTAATTTTATTGATTTTATCACTTATTTTATCAGTATATATTGATTTTAATAATAAACAGAAAATTATTTTATTAACAATTTTTTATTTCATTAAAAATAAATAATTCTGTTTGCAAATATATACGAAGATAATGTTATATAATAGAGCGTTTATAAATAAATATGTTAATAAGAGACAATGATAATAGAAATTAATGATGATTTTTTTTACCCAGTTTCGTATATTCAATAATATTTGAATTAGTGAATAAGTGAAATTAGTACAAAAATAATTATTCCGAGTAAATTCAATCTAAATATTTACAATATAATTATGAATAATGTTACATTATTAATGTATGAAGTATATATATATATACAGATGATAACTTATCACATTATCTAATTATAAATAAATATCCACCTATGAATATTTGTTATTTAAATGTATGTATAATATTATTTATTTTAGATTTTAAAATTCTAAAAATGATCTTACATAAAATAATATTTTACAATATATGTCTATAAATGAATTATATAGAGTACATCTATTATTTATACTTATTTTAATTATAAAGGCAATATTTAACAGAATTTCAATATCCTTATGAAATAAAGCCAGCAATTGTAATAATTCAGAGATACTAATTATAAGAAATACATATATATCAATATATTATTATTCTATTTATAACTTAGTCAATAGATAACATACATCTCCAATATATAATCATGATAAACAAATGTATAGAGTATATATATTATATACATACATTTTAATATATAATACAATTTTATTTAATGACTAGCTTCAATATATATATATATATACACAGTGTATATACAAAGATTTTCCAAAGGAAAGATATTGCACTCCCTATCTATTTCTAGTACCTTTAAAAATGTAAATTTAAAATGAATCTGACCATTAACACTAGATGGCGAAATAGTATATGAAATATTATAACATGTGATATTTTAATTAAGAAATTAAGAAATTACTATACATATAGAAAATTCTTATTATCTGACTAATACCGCTAGATGGCCATATCGAATTATTAGGTTACACAAATATACACAAGTGCAATATATTTCCTTTGGAAAATCTTTGGTATATATATAATACACTATAGTGTAAATATATTGATATATATATATTATGTATATTAAAACTAGCAATTAAAATAATAATATAATTTATATAACATTTTAATATATATTTATTGGTGTATACTATATATATATATACATATATATAGTTTATCATGATTATATACATTATATGTATATAATACTTATATATATATATATGTAATTTATATTTTATATACTACAAGAGATTAAGTATTGTATTATATATTGTTAAGCTTATTTGTTTACGCAATGATGTATATATTATTATGTATTGTTTACAAATTATATAACAAATATTTGTCATAGTTATTTTTAACTCATATACATAGTATATATTATATACTTATCTTTCTTTACTTATATTGTGGAATTATTTAATTATATTCTAAACAAATATAAGGATTAGAAATATTTTATTTTAATAAGTTTATACAATAAATTATACATGTTTTATTGATTCAGATGTTTTTGAGAATTATATTTAAATTTAACATGGATTCAAAAAATACTTTGATATTTATTTATGTATATAATATATTATCTGATTATGAAATATAGTCTATTAATAATTCTACATATGTAATAGCTATTTTCAAACAATATATATATATATATATATATATTTATTATTAAGAATAATAATTTAGTTTTAAATTATGAAAAATGTCTTTATATAACAATAATTATAATGATTTTAAATATATATATTATATAATATTAATGATATTACACCAATGTACATATACATGTATAGTATGCATACTATATACTGTATACTATACACACATATTAAACAATTATTTATCTTACTAAATACTGCTGATAATTCACAAATTAATTTATATATATATATATATATAAAGTAACTATTTATAAATATACTTCATCTAAGTTCCTGGATGGGATGAAAGGACTCCACCAAATAAAAATAACAAATAACAAAATATACAGTAAAAGCTGCTTGTATCGACAGCCACATGTATCGATAAATCGGTTCTAATGACAATTTCAAATATATTTGTTAGAATTGCCATATAATACATGCTACAGAATATCGCGTGTATCGACAACATATTATTATGATGTTTAGCACCACGTACGTGTATCGACATTATGAACATATTACACATTTTAGCATGGTATGTATGATATAGAGTTGAGCATATTAATAAACTATGTACTATGGTACATATATTTATATTGACAAATAAGTTATGATGATAAGAAGAATTAATCTTTGTATTATTGTAGATTCACTACACTAAGTAAACATGCACATATGTGAATATAAGTATGTGCACATTAGCATACTCAAATGCTCACTCTTGATAAGTAATATCTTAAATTGACCACCTTTCCTTTATTGCAATTAATAATATTTAATAATACAATATCAATACAATGGATATACGAGGAGAATATATCTATTATTTTGATTTGTTCAGTGCATTTTGTATTGATTAATAATTAAATATTAATTTATTAACTATATAATTATATATAATTGTAATAATTAATAGTATTAACTTAATACACATAGTTAACGATATAATCACAATCAAGGATAGCATATATTTGATAATATAAATAAATATTCTATTAAGTGGGAGTAATTTTAAATTAGCCACGCCTTTATCATACATAACGACATATTTTCGGATCTCCTGGGATGTTGATACAAGCGGCTTTTACTGTATATAGATTATAATCTATAGGGTAATAAATTACTATTAGATCATTATTACTAATATATAAATTTGTATTTTTAGTTATCTATTTTCATTATTACTTTATTAAGTTATTATTTATATAAATAAAAGATTAAGAGTATTATTCATGTACAAATTAAGGTGAAACCAACAAAAATGTCTATAATAATGTCCAAGTCATATATATCTTATAGGAAAACAGTAGTGTATCATGTATATATGGAGGACTCTCACTAATGTGGATGTCCTTCTACCCAGGCAGGATGTACAACATTAAACAATGAGAGTGCTAGGCATTTATTATTATTTATAGTAAAATTAATTACATGTAATAGGAATACAACCATTAACAATATTAATGTATTATTATAATAATTATATTATGGTTATACAAATACTAGTATTTATTAGTAATACAACCATTTATAAAATAATTACAAAGTAATATTAATTATAATAACAATGTATTGCTTTTTATGTAATAATATATTAGCCACTAATATTACTAGCTGCATTTATGAATCCCTTTCACAAATTATCTAAAATACTATAAATTTGTTTCCCTAATTCTATATATAACCAGGTATACCTGGTATAACTATTATAAACATACATGTACATTTAGTTGACTATAGACATGTGATAATTTTAAATATCAAGTTAAGAGAATTCATAATCACATTAACTCGATAAAAATGTATTTATATATATGTAATTTATGTTTAATTATTTTCATAAGTATATGTAAACTGGATACAAAAGCTTATACAACATATATCAAATGGCGCTTTAGCATAATTGTCATGGTTTGAATCCGACGCCAAGTAAACAAATATAATTTTTCTACATCTCACTATCACTTCTAAGCATATTCTCTCTCTCAAAATAGTCTTATGAAGAAGATTACACCTCATTATTTATGTATAGATTATAATCAATAACAGGTAAATCACATTACATAACTGTTTATAGAATAATTATAATAATATTTATTGAATTGAAATAATCTATTATATTATTGACCAGAAGTGTATACTTAAATATAAATCAAAAATAAAGGTAGATTATTTGATATAACTAGCTTAACAGATAGTTTATTGAGGAATTTAACTAAGAAAATAAAGAAGCTACCATCATAGTAATTGTTATTACTATAATAGTTTAGAAATAAAGATGTGCGTTTATAATCTATAAAGTTTATATTATGTATATAAATAATATTTAATGATTAATATTAAAGTGTACAGTGATATATGATGACACAATAACTAAAGCCCTAGTATCAAGTTACATAAGCTAAGGCACAAGGGTAACAAAAAGAAAATACTTGTTTCTCTAGAAGGTATTTAACATATACATTAAATTAATTATTCATAATTCCAGGATCAATTTCAGCCCATGCATATGTTTGTTTTATTCAACTTTAAACCGATTATGAATTAAAATTAAAAATAATAAATATCAACTTTGATAAATCATTTCAGTATACAAGATCTAATGAATTAGTTATTTGGTAGACTATATTTTTATTATATACAAATATTATTTTAACATTAAACATTTTGCAAGTTTTATTAGAAATAAATGAAATGAACACATCTTTTATTATATAAAATGCATTCAACGACACATTTTATGCGATAAAGAAATGTCAACAATATAGAACGGTAACAAGAATATATGAATAAAATGTCAATAAATCATTTAAACGAGCCTTTAATTTTTTAATTAGTTTCTTTTCTATATTATAAAAATGTAATAAAAAATATAAATTTGTAACATAAGAACCAAATAAAAATATTTATAAAAAGTTAAACTTAAAACATTAAATATTAATAAAAATAAAATATTACATATATTATAAACGAGTATTTTAGGCTTGTTATTAAATATAAAGAAATAATATTCATATAAAAACGATTTAAATATATATACAGTTATATATATATATATATGTAAATATATATATATATATATACGTATACGAGTATATTGTAATAATTAAAATATACCATATTACAGATACAATTCAATTACACCTTAAATATTAATTAAGTTTAAAAAAGCATATATACTTAGCCATATACATTCAATATGAAATATAAACTATGATATTATAAAAGTTTGTTTTCTCCATGAACAATACCATTCACATATGCATGTTATCACCTAGTCCATCTCTCTATCACCTTTCACTCTTTTTACAACGCTTTCTCTCTCAGGCTCTCACCACTTCACATTCATTATTCTTCATTGCCAGTGAATAAATCCTCTAACAAGGCTCTATCCATATAGCCGTAACCATATAGCCATAGCTGTATAGGTGTAGCTATAATTGCAATACTATCTCCATACAGCTATAGCTATGTAACTATAGCTGAGCCACAGCTATAGTTATATCGATTTCATGAAGCTTTTACACCTACAAATACATACAAAACAATTAAAACTTCATTCGCAATCGATGGAATAACGTCAAACCATTTTCAGTTTAGGCTTTATTTATCTTCGTGACTTTTTTTAGTTCCTTTAGCGCCCATGTTGCTAGTTGTCGTGTTTTGTAAGATTTAGATTTACGAGCTCGTGTCAGTATATTATGCGTGAAGTTGACGTCTATTCTATCGATGATCTCGTCTTTGAATATGCTAATCAAGTCGCTAAAAGGGGGTAGAGAGAGGGGTTGTAGAGGTGGTGGTGGTAAAAAGTGTTCGTAGTGATTCACTAACCCAATCAAACCACTACTCGAAGCTATTACAGCGTCACTGACATCGTACTGGGTGGAGCTGATGTGAGACAAGAACTTCAGCATGTCATTGATGTAGGGCAGCAGTAACTTAACATCGGCTACGGGTGGTATTGATTATAGTTAGGCTGGTTAGTGGCACCTTTCTTACACGGTTGGTTCGCGTAGAAAAAGAGATAGTGCATCGAAAAGGAAATAGAGAGATCTAAGCATTCGTTCCTACAACATACCATCATTATTAGAATCGTTCTTCAAACCCTGCAGTATGCCCGTATAGGAATCTAGACACGCTTCTCTTAGGTCATTCAGATAGTCAATTTGATCGTAGTCATTCTGATTTATTCGCAAACACCACATATATACGTTAGAAATAGAAATGGGTCGCGGTAATTTGACACTATCATATATGAAATGCGACTACGCAATTCTAATATAATATTATTCTTCTTCATTAATAAAATGATATAAATGTATTACTTATGTAGTGTGTAATAATGCAAGAATGTATAATGAAATGTTTAATTTATAAGCGGAACATTATGATGAAGCTCAATTATGAATGATAAGGGTAGGAGCACAGTGGTTCTATTTACAGATGTATATAATATTAACAATTTAATATTTATATAATATTTTGTTATTTAATTCATATATTATGAGATATAATAACCTATAATATTGTGTTATCAAAATAATAGTTTGTATGCGACTATCGTGTTGTTAATTTTAAATGTTTATGAATATAAATTTAAATTTTAAGGATACCAAGAAACTTTTAAATTTTATATTTTTTAAGGATGTTTTTATAATTTTAAGTTGCAACAGTGCAAATTTACAAGAAAAAAAATGTATACAAATATTGTTTATTATAAAAATATATAATCTCATTGTTAATTTGATACATAAATCATGTTTTTACAACAAATATAACTCTGAAAATAAGCATTTTTAAGGGATCATAACAAAATAAATAATAATAATTTAATAATAGCTATAATTTAATTAATATAAGATTATAAATATTTTTTACAACCAATTTAAATCTGAAAATAAGCATTTTTAAAGGGATCATAAAAAAATAAATAATAATAATTTAATAATAGCAATAATTTAATTAATATAAGATCATAAATATTTTTTACAACAAATATAAATCTGAAAATAGGCATTTTTAAACGGATCATAAAAAATAAATAATAATAATTTGATATTAGCAATAGTTTAATTAATTTAAGGTCATTTTTATTTTGTATTATTTATTGAATATATTACCTCATATATATATATATTTTTATTATCTATTATTACTTATAGACAGGGTTGGCAAAAACCCCAAAAATCTAAGAAATATGTAAGAGGTTGTTGGGTTATTGGGTTTTTGGTGGGTTTTTGAGGGTTTTTCTAGGGTTTTTGGGGTTTTTCTTTATCTTAAATTTAAAAATAAAAAAATCAAGAAAAAATATTTAAAAAAAATATATATATTATATAAATTATATAATATAATAGTGTTGTAATATATATTAATATGATACTGTAAAGGTTAATAACATTTTAAATTGTAAAATGGCAAGTATTCTAATAAATGATTTATATTATTATATAAATAATTATATAAATAATTAATATATATTTGAAATATAATTATATTTATATACTTAATAATAATATTTATTTATTAAATCACATATAATAATAGTAGATATAAATAGACTCCTCAGTATAACATCCTACCTAATTAACAGATCCTTTTCTATATGTATAGATAACGCCATAACAGAACCCCGCCACACAACTCATGGTGTACCCCAAGGTTCTGTTTTAGGTCCAATTCTCTTTAATATATATATTTCCCCTTTACTTTACTTACTTGACGAATACCCCG
The DNA here is from genome assembly GCA_964019155.1 of Osedax fenrisi. Classification (NCBI taxonomy): domain Eukaryota; kingdom Metazoa; phylum Annelida; class Polychaeta; order Sabellida; family Siboglinidae; genus Osedax; species Osedax fenrisi. The sequence goes on from OZ025242.1 coordinate 52,032,062, forward strand.
ATATACACTTTCACTCATATGCGGATGACTTACAGCTATACTGTAATTTACCTGACCCAATCAATAACATAAATACTATAAATAAATGCATTAATGACATTAGTAAATGGCTTTCAAATAACTCCCTACTATTGAATAGCCTTAAAACAAAAGCTTTATTAATAAATACATCCCCAGGACATCATTCCATACCACCTATTATTATTAATAATCATATTATAGAATACTCTAACCAAGCTAAAAACCTCGGCCTCACACTTGACCAAAAGCTGTCTTATCTACCACATATAACTAATATATCGAAGTCCATTAATTACACCTTACATACGATCCGACTTATTAGACCTTCTATAACTACTGAACTTGCCAAACTACTAGTTACTTCCTTAATACTGCCCCGACTTGACTACTGTAACTCTACTTTAAATTCACTCCCAGCACATACTATCAAAATGCTCACTAAATTACAATATAGAGCCATCAGAACCATTTTCAGGATAAAAAAATACTCAAGACAACATATCACACCTTATATGAAATCCATTCACTGGCTACCCATCCCTTACCGCATACAATACAAATTACTCCTACTGACCCACCATGCCACTCATAATAATAAACCTGACTATCTTACTGAACTACTTACGAACTACAAGTCTACCCGACCACAACGAACAATACATAAATACAAACTAAATATACCAATAACTTTATCACTAAATAAAAAACAGGAATCTTCTTTTTCTATAATATCACCTAAACTATGGAACTCCCTACCTCACTCAATTAGATCTATAGTTTCTGACCACACCTTTAAAGTCAAATTGAAAACACATCTATTTAATATAGCTTATAATAATTAATATACGATACACCGCCGAAAACTCATTACTGATGTTGATCGCAGTGTCTAAACAAATTGGTTACAAGGTTATAAATATATATATATATATATATATATATATACATATTAAACCGTACGTAAATTAATAAATAAAATAATAATTACAAACAATATTAGTATTACAGGTAGCCACCTGATATCAATTTTTGTATATATTTCATGAATGTTTTATGCAATTTTATGGATCTAATATAGGGTGGGGGTGAATTCCATAGTTTTTGACTAATATAACTTAGTGCCCGAGTATTCATTTTTGAGGGATGGAGAATTGGGGTAAATAAAAAATGAGATTCATGGTTTCTAAGAGATGGAAGGGAAGATCTTTGTACTAGAGAATCAGAAATATAGGAGGGCCATTTAGAAGTGTAGGAATATATTGAGTATATTCTATATTGATATATTCTATCCTATATTGAGGAATGAGCAATAGATAGTATGCGATAAACAGAGCGTTTTTTAACCATGGAGGTAAGTGTTATTATGAGGAATTAGAGGTATGATCTCGAATACGTATACGTATAGGTTGTACGGATTGATGAATGAATAACTCGATTTAGGAACAGTAATCTATAAGTGAGAGGATAAGGGAATTAACTAACGTTTTAGTAAGAGATACATTAATTGATTTTCGTATTTGTCTAATTCTAAATAGATGATAATTTATAGATTTAGTGATGGCATTAATATGAGGAATGAAGGAAATAGTAGAATCAAAAATTACATATATATATCATTATTAACTTACTTGTAAATTAATTGAAATGTGATAATTAAATAATAATAATTAATTATATATTAAAACCCAGAAATAATAATGAAAACAAAAATGAAAAACCCCCAAAAAACCCAAAAACCCCAAAAACACCTAAAATTATCAAAAGGTTTAAACCCAAAAACCCAATAACCCAAAAACCCCTACTTCTGCCAACCCTGCTTATAGACAAATTATTTTTGTAAAATTCACTGTTTAAATATCAATACTTATCAATTAAAGGAATATTATATATTTATAAATAATATTCACATAACATAACATATATCATACAGTAATTAATCAAACAAATATAATTTAAAGTCATGTTTTGGTATATAAATGAAAATTATAATTTAAAATTAAGTTTGAACATAAACAGATACTTTATATAATTATATAATCAAAGACTGGACTGATCATATAATTGTAACTTTCTGTATTCTGAAATATATGTATACTTAAAAGCAGGGTTGATGGTTTTTTCGGTTTTTACGTAAAAACCAAAAAACCCGTTTTTATGGTTTTTACAATATAAACAAGTACAAATTATAATTTTTTCATAACAAAAAATTAACTAAATTGTATTATTTTCATTATAATTTTAAATATATAGACATCACATAATGGAACATAATTATTATTCAACATTATAATAAATTTAATAAGTTCCTCAGTTAAAAACCATTATTGTTAAGTAATTATAAATGAATAGATATCATTTTTATAGCTATTTAAATAAAAATATAATATCAAATGTAATTATATAATATGATTACATTTGATATTATATTTTTGATTCATATTTATAACATTTAATTTGATTATATAATAGTTATTTTATTTGCATTTAGAGTATTTCGGCTATAGCCACGCCCATAGTTCCACCCCTTTTGGAATCGCCAGCTACAGTGTCTGGTAACCGTTACAATATACTAAAAATTGTAGTCTAAAATAGTACTTTACTTTATATTATTTAGTAAAATAATTAAGTTTGGTAATATTTGGCTATTACATATAAATAACTATTATTAATAATAATGTATTATCATAAAAACGATATATTTTTACATTTCAATATATAAATAATTCATAATTAGAATATTCTGTCTAATGGTGGCGTAATTAAATTTGTTATCACATAATCATTGTATCGTAGGCATGTAAGTATAATTAGATGAGAGTCCTACCCACTCACTGATATAACATATAATGTAGGCAATTATAATTTTTAATTTAAAAGTTAAATTAATTTGTTTAGATGATTTCTAATAGAAATATAATCAATATAATTCTCGCAATAATTATTTTAAATGCCTGGTAATAGAATATATTCAATAGATGTATCAATTATATTGAGAACGTAATACAGTTCTAAATGTTACAGCATTAGTATAGGATATATAATTGTATATGGCAGGAAAAAGTAATTACATATCCAATAGATATTAGCCATATAACACCATATTAATGAAATAATGCTTTTATAATGTTAAAAAAACCAAATAAACCAAAAAAACGGTTAAAAAATCCGACCAACCCTGATTTAAATACAAACAATTATGAGGAATGTTGATATGTTGTATTTTAAATCTATATATATATATATAATTATTATTTTTAGTACATTAAACTTGATCATTATAATCAGTATAAATATAAATAAATAATAATAATATGAAATATAGTAGTAGATTGTGATTGCGCCTCTATCACAAAGTGCCATACACTACATTCAATTGCTTATCCAATTTCTCACAACGTTGAAGCTAATTACATATATATATATAATATAGGACACTATTTTAAATGGAATTTCGTTTAAGTAAATTATAAAATGAACTATTATATAAACATTTCTATATTAAATTTCAGATACGATCATAATTTAATAGGTTAAATCATTAAAGCGTAAAAATAAAAGATAATATATATAAGCAGACTTTCTGTCCTATCTATTGATAATCATCATCTATTGAATGATGATATTAAAATTGATATACTTGATTTTGTTTTTAAATTTATAATAAAATAATTAAAAATTTAAAAATGGTTATATACATTTAAAAATGGTTATTTAATATTTATATATCATTATAACACATTTATATAATTTTCCACTGTTGGACCTACCAATTGAATACATAATTGTATACATTCTTAATTATTTAAATATAAAGATTTTATTTAATAATTAAAATTAAATATATTATAAAAATAAACACTAGATACGCAAATATAGAAAACTGAGCTTCACCTATAGAATATGCTTATATGTTCATTACAAGTAGTTAATAATACATTCATTTAATACACATATAAAAATAGAATAAAATGAGATAAAAAATTATTATATATTTCCATATTTGTAAAATTGTTAATTGATATAAATATTATTTATAGAATTATTTTATTAAAATTAATAAAGAAAATAGGGTATCTGTATTTTACCAACCCTGTCAGCTACTTCTAGGGGTACCCTTTGGAGTGTTGTGAGTACCACATCTAGGTATTTCACAAAGTTTGAGCCCAAAGCAAGAGCAATGTCACCAAAGGCACTGAGAATTGGTGGTTTCACTTTATTAGATACGGCTTGATTCTAAAAAGATGTAAAATTGAATATAATTTAAATAGTTTATAAATTATGCAAAATAGAATTTTAATTAATTAAAAAAAATAAAAATGGTAAACATTTAAATAATTTAATATATATATTTAATTATAAGTATAATAAGAAAATACAATTTTTGTAATAGTAAATGTATGTCTATATTTATTAAGGGGATGTCGAAGTACTGTAAAATGTAAAAGTATAGAATTTAGGAAAGTACTTGTTATCATAAAATATTCTTATATATCTTGTTATTTAGTTCTGTTAAAAGTTAATTGATGAACTCATTTTAGATATGCTATAAAAAAAGTTTTGACACATATATAAATAATAATTAATAAAATTTAATATTTAATTTATATTCACAAATTATATGTTATTATTAACAATATTTTATAACTTATAGTAAACAATATACAAGCTATGTTGTTAATTAAGGTATTAATAATTGTTCTATATCATTGATAACAATGGTTGAGATATTTCATTGATTTATGAGTGATGCTATGAATTGGTATTTTTCTTATATTATTCTTGACATCATATATTATAAATGTACATCACTTTTCAGCTTATTTTAACGTTTATTAATATTACATTTATCCTTATATATATATATATATATATATAATATATACATATATTTTTTATTTTATTATGCATATAATACATTACTTTATTATGTAGATAACTATATATATATATATGTGATTGTTACATTTTATATTGTACTAATTTGTAAATATAACACAATGATTAGTAATTCTATTGACATTTATAAATAACTTTAGATGATGATTACTAGGAATAATCTCTCTCTCAATATTATAGCTATCATATTCATTTGTTCTTTATAACATATATGCCAATATTAGTATGACAACAATATATATAAATGAATCTATAGATTCATTTATATATATAAATACACAATTGAATTATAAATTATCAGTATAAATGTTATAAATATTTTAAATGCATATTATAAAATACATAAAATATGTTAATTGTCTTTCATTGTATTATAGCCTATCATTGTAGCTTATTGTTTATACATTATATACATTTATAATATTCACAAATATTAATAGATTTTGAATAACTATTTACATGTGAACAAATAAAATGGCACAACATCCTCTTAAAATAATTATATTCTAATTATATTTAAGAAAACTAAAAGTATATGTAATAATTAGAATAAATTGTTATCAAATCATATCATAATATAACTTAACGATAATAAATGATCTAAAAGAAAATCATATGGTCAAAATTGAACATAGTCAAATAACTAACCCCTATAATTTCTACAAAGATAGTCATTATTTCATCCGAGTATGCATATATGGATACGGTAATGGCCCTGCAAAGATCACTCACCATTCCGATAGCAACTATACAAACCTGAATAAGAGAAGAGATAATTATCATAAGTTCATATGATATAGTTACAAACTTGTTGTTCGAGGCATTCCTTCAAAGAACATATGAGGAAAGGTTGCAGACTATCCAAGTATTTCTTGAACTTATCGCCCATAACTGAATTGTGCATCGGTATTATAAATAGTTAGGAATGGTGATATTGTTACCTACCTTCGATGAGGGAAGATATCGCGTGAAGGGCGTCTTCGTGTACCCCTGCAGACTGTTTACTGCTCAACATCCTCAACAGGGCTTTCATCACGCTATCAGATATCATAGGGGCATCTTCTGGCTTTACTTTACGCAATACACTCTGTTGTGGGTATAATTAAGTTATAGTAGGCTTATAGTAGGATTATAGTAGGGTTACTATGGTGATACAAACCTGTAGCGTAGCGCATAGACTGCTTTGAAGGTCGTTGTATTGATGTCTGTCACTTTGAGAGGTAACGCTGAGTTCAAGGTCGATGACTCGCTCCAATCTATCCAATATAACCATGGTGGTCTTCTGCACAGAGATGTAACAATCGTTAGGGGAGTTCTTTATCAGCTCCATCAATGCTTCGTACGCCGCGCTTCGTAAGTTCTTCTGGTTTGCATCCGGCCTTTAGAACATCATACAAGGTAAGAGAGTGCAGTGATGATTATGTAATATACATACCTGTCTGTAGTTTCTAATAGTTTCTGAACGATAGGCTCATAGTAGCGAGATAAACAATATGTCTCTGGATCACTACCATCTTCACTGGCTTCAACAGAATTGTAGGCAGCTTCTGCTATACTGGAGAATGCCTAAATGTCAGCATATGATATAGAGCAATGCAATAAGTACACACACACACACACACACTAACCCAACACACGTTAGCCGCAACTCTGGGTACAGAATCTAAACCGTGAATAAAAGATAATAGTAATGGTTGTATGGTCTCTGCGTTTAGAATAGCTTCCGGAATGATCTCGCACATTCTTCCGAGCGCCCAGGCAGTGGTATCGCGGACTTCCATGGAGTGATCGGAGAGTAACTCGATCATGGTGGGCATGGCCTGAGTGGCGAGTGGCAATAGAACAGCAACACTGGGTCCTTCTATGATACTTCCGAAAGCCATGACGGCAGCATCTCTAAACTTCCAGTTAGGGGACGAGATGTTCTGAGACACAAACGTGACTATATGAGACACTACGTCATCTCCGCAACAGTTTGCCAATAACACTAAACATACACCCGCAGCCTTGTAAGGGTTCCAATCTTCATCGTCATCTGATTCTTCCTATGTTAATGTGTGGTACGGTGAACTCTGCGATTAAAGAGTGTGTAAAGAGTGCAATCATACCTGTTTGGAGAGAGTCGCTGTCAGAATTGGTAGTAGATAAACCAATGCTCCTTTGGCATAGAATTTGCTGAGTCCGAACGGCTGCCTATTTTCTTCAACCGCCTGTAAAACATTTTAACGTATAACATATACTTTACTTATATGTTAATGTATAAACCTCCGTTAATTCGATGGATAGGTCAACTTCTTCATCGCATACATTTGACCAGAACTCGATACCTTGAAGGGCAACCTCATCAGTCTCAGATTTCATAGCTTCCATTGAAATCTAGATAATCATGCACACATGTATTCAATCTACCCGGTGATGCGTGAATACGAACCGCGAATAGTGCTGGAGCCATGTAGTGTTCCATGTATTGGTAATAGAGAGACATGATCTTGACCAGGCACTGCAGGGCAGCCACTCTTACGTTGATCGTAGTACATTGGGTAGCCTCACACACAACTTGCATGATGAAATGACGTTCAGACTATACGATATCAGATTAATGTTTGTATTAAATATAGTTCATTACAACCACCGCATTGATCATACCTCCATATCGAAATTAGCTTTAGTGAATTCGAGGGAATTAAATAGAGCATTGGTGGCAGCTAATTTAACATTAGTGCTGGCTTCTTCTTTCTTCATACCGTGCACAATTGCAGTTAAAATAATATTTGATTGAGCAGTTAAAATTGATGGATCCTATTTTTGTATGATAATTATTTAGTATATATATATATATATATATTCATATCAACATATAATAATAATAAATCTAAGACGAGATATACTAACAATATCCTGACAAATGTAACCAATAGATTCTAACGATGATTCTTTCATCATCTCCGTAGAGCCCATGGCGGTTACGTTACTGGTTAGTGTGGAGATCACCTCAGGCCACCTATCCGCGGGTAAATCGATGCAGGCGATATGAGCAACGCATTGAGCGGCCCCTGAAGGTCGTACAGTTTCGGTTCCCAACGTTTCTATTACCTGTCAGTGTTTACATGTACGTGTAGATATTCATTAATGTGATTAATTAATGCTTACATTTTTCTTGATCTGATTTCTCACTTCAATTGGAATGAGGTTCCAACTATCGTAATTACTTTGAAGTTTCTCGGGATCTTTAGAGTACAGTGCATTTTTAAGTTGTAAACCAGCTTGCATACGAGCGACGGGTGAATTTTGTCCATTTTTAATAACCTCTGATAGGCTATTCATGAATTCACTGAGGTTATGCTCCCTCGCCTGCTCGAGGTATTGCTGAGCTATAACCAGCTCATCCTTAACTGTGTTAATGTGATGTCATTAATAACAAAATGAACTATAACATAAATCTATTCTAATCAATATAATGTATTAATAATTTGTAATGAATTCTATAATAAAAATAATGTAAGCATATAGTTATTCTATTGATTTTGTATTAAACTCGTGTATAAAGTCATTTTAAATCTACAAAATAATTAACTCATATATATATACATATGTGTACTAGTGATGTAAATGATGCCAGTCAAATCTAAAGCATCGATGCAGTCTTAGTCTCAGTTACCTAAAGTCTCAACTCGACCCGGTCTCGTTTTGTTAGAGTCTCAGCTCGGCTAGGGCTCTTTTTTTTTCTTTCTGAAAATGTAATTCTTGGCTCGACATCATTTACATCACTAATGTGTACTAATGCTTAGTTAGAAAGATAATAAATGTGCATTTATTTTATCATAATAATCAAAATAATGATCTTATCAAATATAAATAATCAAAGCTTTCATATCTCACAGAATGTGATTTATACAAATGTAATGCTTCATAGAAATATATAGACTACAAATTAAATTCTTATAATAAATGCTGTGGACATTGTAATGCATTGTATGCATATAACTTATATCATATAAGCCAATCCTCCATATTAAACCCTTATTAAATCTAAGTTAAAGCCTGAGATTTACGGAGGTGAGGCTTATATGCAATGAATATATGAATACAATTAAAAAGTTGTGTACCACAATAACTACACTATAAATGTTGAACAAAATTACATTATTTTGAAAATTTAAATAAAATGTATACTGAAAATTCCGATATCTAGCTTAAATAAATATATATATATATTAATTGTTATTTTAAATTATATTTTTTTGTTGGTGAATAGATTTTGACATTAATTATATATTATTAATACATTTTTACATAAATAAATTGTAGAAAATTTAAAAAATAGACACATACTATATTTGAGCACATTACACATATTATTTTTAACTTTTATTTTATAGATGAATGATTTTATGGTATATATTATGACTGGGGATAACAGAAAATATAACCATTATGAATTAAAGTGTGTGTATGTTTATGAATAATGATTACCATAGATAACAGGTTTATTTCATTATTAAATATTCCTGTTTTTAACAATATATCTATTAACCACTATATTTATTATTATAATAATAGTAGTTATAATATTTCATTATATATATATATATATATATAATAAATTAAATTATTTTTTAAAATAATAATTTTATTTTATTAAATAAAATTTGTCATAAAATTGAATTTAACAAGAACTAAACTTATATTATTGGAAATTTCATTGAACTACATTAAAAGAATCATAATTATATGATTGCATATTAGATAATATATAATTATAATTATTTTATTATCAAATTAATATTGTCTATAGGAAGTATTATGTATATATACATAAACCATTAATATATAAAATGTATTTAATTGATACTTTAGTTATTACTTGAACTGTTTAGTTCACAACTATGTAATTTTTGAATGAACATCATATTTTGTTTATAATATATGTTAAATATACTTATAAATAAAATAGTAACCTTATTAAAATATATATTAGATATTATTGAAATAATGTATACAAACTTTTTATTACAAAGATTATGAATAAAAATCATAAATTATATAACAATCATCCTATTGAAATACGTGTAAAGCTAATAATGCAGTAGTGTCTAGTCAACTAGTAAAGCTATACCTAGTTATAGGGCTTGGGTTAAAACCAACTTTATATAACATAATTAGATATATTAATAAAAAAATATATATTTAATATAATATTACATAATATAACAACTTTGAATATATTATAAATCATACATTTATAATAAATAACTATATTACAATTTTATATTTAAAAAATTGAGTAATACTAAAATAATAATATTTATAAATATCTATATAAAATAACTATATCAACAAATTTAATATTTTTTATTTCTTAAAAAATATATTACATCATTTAAATAAATATTTAAACAATACATCTTAAAATATTTATGTAGTATATAATATATCATTAAATTTTAATGATATATTATATACTACATAAATATTTTAAAATTTATTGTTTATAAAATGAATTTGTATATATTTTAAACAGAGAATAATAAGTATAATAATTAGTATCAGTTCGTCCTATACTAGGACTCCTATTAGATGAAATGTGATTCTAGAATTTTCTATTTATATTTATAGTAAATCTTGAAGAATCCGCCAATTATGATTAGAATTTCAGAGTTTAATAGGGACGGTACTTATATATGTCAGTCAAATATATCTGTTATGCACTACTGCATAATTTAAAATATACTGACCAGTATGATATATTCCATATGATATGCATACCTCATGAAATTAGACACAACATATTTTTTATTTATACAATATTTAATATGTATATATATTTGTGGATTGATATTAGGTTGTTTGATATCCTTGGTTTGGTTTTATTTGTCTGTTTTTTTAGCTGCATTAAATCCCGAAGTGAGGGATTATGGTCAAAATCTTCACGATTTGAATGCCCAATAATTGATGTTTATTCGAATTAGTGATATTACAATAGCGTATGATTGGCCATTATAATTAGCGTATGTTAATTATAGACTATCATTACATATATATATATACATGTGTGTTTTATAAGCTCACTAGGGATGTAATGCAGCTAAAAAAATCTGACAATATCAAAACTAAACCCAACCGAACCAAACCAAACCAAACAAGTGAAAATAACTAAAACTAAATATATTAATGTTTGTACAAACAAACATACATTATTGTAAATTCCCTAATTAGAATAAATAATTTTGTGGGCATTCAAATCGAGCATCAATGGCTTAGCTTTTTACCAGGTACTGAAGTGAGCTGATAAAATATAGGGTTACCATAACATATCGGTTGCAACGGACTAAAGGCAATTTTATTTTAATATTAACAAATGCTGATCGTATATATTATATTGTTAAACATATTTAATATGATATGATATTTTAATCATTTAATTTATATATTCCATGAATAATATTCATATTATAGATGTGTTAAAATATAATATTTTAATACATACAAGAATAGGTACCTCAGGTACCTGATCAAAATACGCACGTAAAATTGTTTATTCGAATTAGTGATTTTACAATGGCATATGATTGGCTATTATAATTAACGTATGTCTATTTATAGACTATCATACATGCAACGGATTATCACTAATAAGTTATAAGTGACTATATATATATATATATATGTGTATGTGTGGACCACACAGTGTGGTAATTAATATTTTGAGTTTTAGTTATTTTCACTGGTTTGGTTTTGATATTTTCAGGTTTCTTAGCATTATATCCTGAGTGAGCCTATAAATACATATATATATATATATATATATTACTGATAAGCCATTTTATGTATGATAGTTTATAAATAGACATACTAATTATAATGGGCAATCATACGATATTGTAAAACCAGTGATTTTAAATCACTAATAACAATTTTGTAGGCGTTCAAATCATGAATCTTTTGTCCATAATCCCAAGAATATAATCTACTATTTATAATTTAAATTACCTTATACTATCATAGTAGTAACTATATGATATATTTTCAGAATTAAATTAATTTTGTTCTAAAATAATATTGCCTTTAGTCAATATACTGGGATATACTAATATCCAGAAGTAATTCAGAAATAATCCAGAAGTAGTGTTTATAGAGTATTACTGATATATATTGATGATATAATATGATATAATAAACAATAATATATATTATCATAATATACTTAAAATATTATGTTAAATGTTATTAATATATTACAAAAATGGATTTATATACAACAAATAATTTCTACTTCTGGATTATTTCTGGATTACTTCTGGATATTAGTATATCCCCAATATACTGCAAATTATAGTATGTTGCAAAATGCAACTTGCATTACTCAGTCAAAATATTTTAAATTGTGCAGTAGTGTGTAAGTAATATATTTGAGTGACATGTATAAGTACTACCCACCCTGAACTCTACAATTATTATAATATTAATATGCGGTATTCTTTCAGATAATTCATATTTATAGTATATTTTAATTTAATATAAATTTTTTAAATCTTCATATAAAAATAAAATAAATTCATGTGATCAAATGAACTTTAGGATAGACGGAAATCAATGTCCATATATCGTTTAGTTCACTTGATTGTATTGTTACAATAATTGTATTTTATAAGCATATAAGATTAACTTTACGATCGACGGACATCTGTAGTACACACTAAAATTGTATATAACATTTCAAATTAATTTAATCTATATATATATTTATTTCTGTGTAGAAATTTCATTTACATTATTGAACGATATTATTCCAATAATTATAATTTTATTTAATAAATTTGATCAACAGAAATTTACGATCAACGGACAAATTCAAAGGAAAAATTCGACGGACATCGATGGTAAAGTTAATCTTATAAGCTATACTTTGTTACAAAGTTTGTAAAATACTATGGAAATCGATATCCGTCGATCGTTAAGTTCACTTGATTGTATTGTATTATATGTACAGATTTATGAAATAACATTATAATTATTGTATTAATATTGTTCAATAATTTAAATGAAATTTCTACACAGAAATAAATATAATATATATAAATAGATCAAATGAATTTGAAATTTTATATAAAATTTGAATTATTAATTTAATAACTTATTAAATAATTTAATAAATCTATATTAAATGATATCAACAAATATATAATATATTTAATATTTATTAAATATGCTAAACAGAATAATTATTTTAATTATATTAATAATTATTTAATATCATAATAAATATAAATACAAAAAATTATATAATTATAAAATATAAATATAATATAAAATTAGTATAAAATTTAAAAAGTAATTTTGACAGTTGTAAAACCGGTAAAAATTTATCATTTTTATTCACTATTATATTACCTGATGAAACAGTTTTTTCTAAAATGAGTACAATGCTCAAAGTATCCATGATGTATAGCCTATATCAGATTATAGTATTAATTAATAAGTTAAATATTAGTATATAAATTTAAAAGAGTTTACAATAAAGTTATAAAATTGAAACACATGCATTTTGCGCATGCGCATTCGTTATATGTATCTTTGAACTTGATTAAAATCAATATATTCGATAATGTATTTAAAAAAATATAAATTAGAAAATTAACTTAGGTTTAATTTAATTAAAATAAAGATACCTCATTATATATATTTAATAATACAATTTTATAAAAATTTAAATCTATGGGTTTCCAAGAAAAGCAAAGACTTTAAAATGATGAATAATTTTATATATCAATGAATATTCGAACAAATATAATTTCAGAAAATTATCAATAAATGTTTCTTATTTAATATTAAGTACATATAACATAACATCAATAATGGAGGAGTTTGTAGCTGATGTAACAATGATCCGATTTGAAATCGAGGATCTCCTAGATGCACAAGAGGACACTAATGATTTAGTTTTCCCTGGGATGGATAGTAAGTTGTTTATTTAAATTTAAAATTGAGAATATCTAAAATTTAGATTCTAAATTCTAGTAGATGTATCATTATTTTTTTATTAATTTTTTAATACCTTATTATAAAATATTAAAAATATAATTAATTATTTTACAAATATCATATAGTTATAGAATAATGATTATGATAATCAGGTACCTAGTCAAAATCTTCGTGATTGGTGCGCGATTTGAACGCACGCACATTTTGTATTCGAATTAGTGAATTTACAGGATCAATGTAGTAAGCTATACGGAGGTCAATTCGAGTGACAACCAATGTCCTTCGATTTAAAAATCGACGGACATTTCGTTTAATAAGTACACCAGTATTACCGGCGGTAATACTAATTAGTTTTATCATTTAATATATATTAATAAACAAACTAAACTTTAATATAAGCAAAAACCATTCTTTTGAGTATTAAACTATATTATAATTATATCATAAAATAAAAAAATAAATAAAATATATGTATTAAGGTATTTTTATATGGACTACCCGATGATTGTGAGGTATACGAAATGACGGTGGATGCTGTATCTGTATGAGGCTGTTACAATTGAGTATCAACGGTGTACTTATTACACAGAATGTCCGTCGATTTTTAAATCGAAGGATATTGGTTGTCACTCGAATTGAACTCCGTACAGCTTACTACAACGATCCAATTACAATAGCGTATGTTTGTACAAACATTAATATTTTTAGATTTAGTTATCCCACTTGTTTGTTTGATTTGGTTAGGTTGGGTTTAGTTTTGATATTGCAGTGTAGCTGCATCCGATCTATGGAATGCGCTACCTGTAGGACTAAGAACTAATGTCAATTATTCGTATTTTAAATCTAATTTATTGTTATTAATATGTAAAAATTAATTTTATTATTTTCAACTGATTTATATTTTGTTATTTTATATATTTTTTTTTTTTTCTAACGTTAATATTGTGTATAAATAAACATTCATTCATATTGCCAGATTTTGTTAGCTGCATTACATCCCGAGTGAGCCTATAGAAACATATATATATACATATGTGTTACTGATAAGCCGTTTTATGTACAATAGTTTATAAATAGACATATACCATTTATAATGGCCAATTGCTATTGTAAAATCACTAATTAGAATAAATATATTCAAATCGCGCATCAAAATCGCGAAGCTTTTGACCGTAATCATTATGATAATGGTTACACCTCTAAAGACAGTTACTTTGAATTATTTATTGATATTGGATAAAACTTGCATCTCGAAGCAGGCCGCCGATTATTATTATTAGAATTTCAAAGTTCAATTTGTATTTTGGGGTTGTTTGATTTCTTTGGTTTGTCTTTATTTTTCTGTTTTTTTTAGCTGCATTATATCCCCAAGTGAGCCTATAAAATATTATGTTACTATAAAATATTGTATAATCATTATAAAAATGCGATACTCGGTCAAATTAATTTAAATTGTGTAAAAGTTTAGGGTAGATTTGGTTTTTTCAAATGGGTTTTTTCGTCGGTTTTTACGGTTATTCAAGTTGAAACCATGGTTTTTAAGATTTTTATCATTTAAAAAAATTAATTTAACTTTTAAATTATAAGTTATAATTGCCAACATTATATGTTATATCAGGGTCCCTGATTCAGGGAGCAGGTAGGACACTCATTTATAATTACACTTACATGCCTCGATACAATGATTTGGTGATTACAAATTTAATAACGCCACTATTAGGCTGAATATTAATGTGTAAAGGGATCGTTTTTGTTGTAATACATTATTACTAATAATAGTTATTTATATGTAATAGTCAAATATTACTAAACTTAATCGTTTTACTAAATAATATGATGTAAAGTACACTTTTAGTATACTGTAACTTATCATAACATTATATAATCCATTTATCATAACATTTTATAATTTAAAATTACATTTTCAATAAAATTTATTATTTTTTAATAACAAATATTTATATAATAAGTATTATAATATTATATAAATATTAATCACAAATATAATATTAAATGTAATCATATTATAATTTTGAATAATGAGAAATGTTAATTTCATATTATGATATATAAATAGAAATAATGTTTTTGTACAAACGTATGCAATTGTTAGATGTGTACTATGATCCATACTATGCAATCATATTTTTCAATGAAAAGTATTCATTATAAAATGTTGTTATTTTTGAATACAAAATATATGTTATGTTTTAAAATGATATTTACTTATTATTGAAGTATTGTATTATATCATAAAAACCCCTTTGATTACATTTAGATAATAATCTATTTTATTATATGTTAATAATATAATATTATTGAATTATATTAATTTTATATATTAATATTAATATTAATAAATTATATGACAGACTTAATCATTTTTTTATATATATAATTTTTTATTATAATAATTTGTTTATATATATTATATAATATACTCGTAACATGAATATCAATCAAAAATAATAGATTATACGATTCCAATCTTTCATTATTTGATGTCTATATATTTAAAAATAATAAAATTTAGTTAATTTTTGTTATGAAGGAATTAGAATTTGTACATGTTTTTATTAAAAAAACCGGAAAACAGGTAAAAATTGGGTTTTTTGGTTTTTTATTAAAAAACCGAAAAACCATAAATCCTGGTTTATATATAGGTACCTCCCACCTTGAACTCTTAAATTCTTATAATAATAATCGGAGGCCTTCTTTCAAATAATTCATATAATATATATAATAATTATATAAGGTAACTGGTCAAAAGCTTCGCGATTTGAACGCCCACTAAAGTGTTCATTCGAATTAGTGATTTTGCAATAACGTAACTACACATATATATATATATATATATATATATATATATATATGGATTATACCCAATTTGAGAACGCTTTTAGCAAACGCAATTAGTTAATAGTAATGGCGGGCGATTTACTAATAGGGGAGGAGCTTAATGGGAGGAACTACGAAATATGAAAAAACGATCATTCTATTTATATATATATATCTCATATACGCGTACATAGTATATACTATATACTACATACTTGCTGTAAACTATATATATATAAATATATATATATATATTATATATAATATATATATATATATATATATATATAGTTTACAATATACACTATAACCAAAGTTATCTAGTAAATGGCTTTTCTATATATGCATTTATATATAATATTAATGGTATACGTATTCGTCTGTACATATATGTATGTAGTATATACGCCTATTACGATAGCATTTATATATATATTATATACAGTATATAAATATAGTTATTAATTACTAGCCCCACATACCTCTGATTGCTATTCTAATGGCTAATACTCTATTACCCTATACAATAGGGCCTATAGGGTAATTATACACAACACACCCTTTGTTATATAGATTACCCATGTTTATATATTGACCACATATATTGTCCACTCAAAATGTTTGCATACACGCATACATATATATATATATATCTTTAAGATGTAGTATATCTTTAAGATATACAACATAGGATATTCTTATAAGTATGTGTCGAAGCTACGATAATTTAAAGATAATGCTAGATCACACCCCTAATCACTGAAATATAATTCTCAATTAATTTCAATGATTTCGCTCTCTTATTTTAATAAAATCTATTGCGTATGATAAAATGTTCCTAAATTGGGTAGACACGATATATATAGATATCTCAATCACGATAATATCATAGCTACTCCCACAATATTAAATATTATCTGCATATAATATGATTTTAATTAGCATATGTCTATTTATAGACCATCATATCTAAAGATATTTATCATTGACAACCCCATTATTTAAACCCTCACTTCTATCATATCCAAATTCTTTGTTTTACCTTATATTTACAAAATTCATATTTTGAGTTTTTTTTATTTTTCTGGTTTGGAATTGTTGGTTATATTACAATAATTGTCAATAGAGAATTAATAAATAATAAAAATTGATCATTTTATCAATAAACTAGTGATGTTGAATTCTATTAATATGAACAGATATTAACATGGATACAATTATAATATGATACATCTATTTTAAGATTTATGAATTTAATAAACTATTTTATATATTCATATAACACATGCTATATATTGCTATCACTGACAACTTGCTATGGTATGAGGTAAGCCTATTATCATCATACAATAAAATAATAAACATAAATATTCAAATAATAATTGAATACACAAATGAAGGTAATTTAATTAGGTAAATTTAATTAGTCATTCTAAATGACCCTATCCTAAACGACCCTGTCCTAAATGACCCTGTCCTAAACGACCCTGTCCTAAATGACCCTATCCTAAACGACCCTGTCCTAAATGACCCTGTCCTAAACGACCCTATCCTAAATGACCCTGTCCTAAACGACCCTGTCCTAAACGACCCTATCCTAAATGACCCTGTCCTAAACGACCCTGTCCGAGATTACTAGTATATTACTAGCTTCGCATATAACCTATACCAATGGTGGCGGTGGCATATTAATACCATACTTCACACTCGATCGCACAATACCATGTCAACAAATCAGTCAGCTCTATTCCTCCATCTGATCTCCTCACCTAATCTAATACCTCGTACGACTATATATTTATAACAGTCATTTCGTACATAGCAAATTTGACCTAAATTCGTACTAAAACAAAAATCACTTTGATTTATACGGTATGATTTGACTTTTGTGTTGGTACGAAATGACTCGGTATCAACTGACTCGGTAGAAATGACTGGTACCCACTATTTGATTGGTACCTACTTATACACATCGTTGTGGCGATGTCTAACTGAACCAAGCCACCACCGCGTGTCTCCATTAACTTGTTATTTCCACTGACTCATGTTCTATGACTCATATGCTAATAATAGATCACATGATTGATGTACGATGCACGATGCATGCACTACATTAACAGCGATCATTCAGCTAATACTGGTGAACTCAGAATACCTACTATACAGTATAATAATAAGTCAACAAAGTTGTTATTCATTGTTGACCATGCTATAGGTTGCGACAATTCCTCAAAGTTTAACGTGGAGAGAATATCAAATTTAATATGGGAATTTCAAAAATACTAAAAAGTGAATTTTACCTACTAATAATTTTTTTGTATTATGATATTTTAATAGAATATAGAATAAGTATTAAAATTATGGAAAATAAATAAAATTAAATTGTTTTATTTGTTTCCTATAAATGAAAAGACATTAATGACATTTCTAGGATTTTTTTAAAAAACTCAAATATATTAAAGACATTTTTTTTTACAATTTATTTGATAATAATATTTATAATGAATATATATGAATTTAAAAACTAACAAATGAACTGCGCATGCGTACTAGCATAGAATACAATAGAATACATGATATGTCTATCATATTATTGTGGGCAGTTTTTTTTACTATGTTTAACGGTCTATCGCATCATCAATATAAGCTAAAATTGAATAATTATTTTTGCATATGTCTTATGCATAGCATCTATACCTTATATATCTTATATGTCTTATAACATCTAAACCTATGTCTTATAACATCTAAGCCTATGTCTTATAATATTTATACCTATGTCTTATAATATCTAAACCTATGTCTTATAACATCTAAACCTAACATAACTGATCTAGACAACAGTTATGTCACATTACATAACAAACATTCACTCTAACCACCACATATTATGTGTTAACTATTTCTGTTAACATTATTACAACCTAAATACGATTATACTTTTGAGAATTGTTTTTATTATTATTTACACATAAAAATAACCTCTTATTATTATTAACATTGCAATCTACACTCCACTAGAATCCAACGCTGCGGTGTGTCTGAGTTTCGCGTACACCACCAAATGTATACGAGGTAATGTATGTCCTTACAGACATATCAGGGACGATAGATCTGTGGTCTGCAAGCATTGGTTGCGCGGACTTTGTAAGAAAGGTTAGTAGTGTCTACCTTGTGTGTACCTAATGTCTACCTTGTGACTACATATTGTCTACCTAATGTCTACCTTGTGTCTATCTAGTGCCCACCTTGTCTTCCTAGTGTCTACCTTATGTCTACATATTGTTTACCTGGTGTCTACCTTGTGTCTACATATTGTCTACCTAGTGTCTACTATAGGTTAGACGTGCCTAGATAATGTGATAGCTAATAGGTCATGCGCATTATCAGAAGTTCTGCTAAACTAATGACAGCGATAACTTTGTTATGATATGCATAGAGTGGATATCATTAACTTTTAACCTCAATGAATGAATAAATGTATTATGATCATCGAGGACACACACACACACGTGAGTGACATGGATGACCCTAACCCCTGACCTATGACCCCGTGTAGGAGATGATTGCGAGTTCCTGCACGAGTTCAACATGACCAAGATGCCGGAATGTTACTTCTTCGCTAAGTTCGGCCAGTGCGGAAACAAGGAGTGCCCCTTTCTTCACATCGACCCCGATAAGAAGCTCAAGGACTGCCAGTGGTACGATCGAGGCTTCTGTAGACACGGTACACTTATGTGGACGATTGTCCGCGTACTACAGTGTTGTATACAATAGTAGTAGTAGTAGTAGTAGTAGTAGTAGTCAGGGTAGTAGTCAGGATAGTAGTAGTAGTAGTAGTAGTAGTAGTCAGGGTAGTAGTAGTAGTAGTAGTAGTAGTAGTAGTAGTAGTAGTAGTAGTAGTAGTAGTAGTAGTAGTAGTCAGGGTAGTAGTCAGGGTAGTAGTCAGGATAGTAGTAGTAGTAGTAGTAGTAGTAGTAGTAGTAGTCAGGGTAGTAGTCAGGGTAGTAGTAGTAGTAGTAGTAGTAGTAGTAGTAGTAGTAGTAGTAGTAGTAGTAGTAGTAGTAGTAGTAGTAGTAGTAGTAGTAGTAGTAGTAGTAGTAGTAGTGGGTAGTAGTATCATTTATTTAGTCACTAAAATCTATTTTAAATAAATGTTCGGAAGTGATACATAAAGTTATGGCGTAAAGCGTATAATATTAATGACATATGTTATGCATTAAAAATTAAAAGCAATAATCATGTTCATCGACAGATATCTAGAAGATATAGAATAAAGTTATTAATGACATATGTATTAGTACATGCTTATTACCCCCCCCCCCCCTAACGTGCTGTTATCACCACCAGGTCCCGCCTGTAAGAACCGGCATGCTAGACGTATGCTCTGCGTTAACTACACTATAGGCTTCTGTCCCTATGGCAAACAGTGTAAACATCAACAGTTTGTATACCACTACCACTACCACTACCACTACTGTATCGCTACTACCACTACCACTACAGCACCACTACCACTACCACTACTGTATCACTACTACTACCACTACCACTACCACTACCACTATTCTACCACTACTGTACCACTACTGTACCACTACCACTACCACTACTGTATACTTCACTATTATCTTCAGTGTTATCATCACACTATGAAATGTATTCATTCATTATGAACTTCATTACAATATCATTAATAATATATTGTATAATATATGCTATGTAATATACAATATTAACTATGGCATACATTACCGAACTTCGACCTACTTTACCTGATAACATATCATGAATCCACCCTAGGATATGATACCCTCATTTCAACGTACAACCCATACTGAATCATATCTCTACATTACCCCTATTTACCCTACTATATCTCCCCCTCTCTTCGGAACCATTTCATTAGCTTTAACTCTAAAACATACTCTAAAATCTTAACTCTAAAATATCTCCCACCCACATATTAACCCTACTTAACCCCTCCACCCCGCACACCTCATCAACCCGCTTAACCCCGTCTACCCACCCTCGCCCAGTCCATCATTTGACCTGCCTACCATATCCGAACCCCTGCGCATGGACCAGCAGATGCCAGGCCACCGTTCCGTTGTGTGCTACCTATGTCATCAGGTAGGACACGTGATATCAGCGTGTCCTAATAGATCTCCGTCTCATATGTACTCGGAGAATGATATGGCTCATCGAAATCGACAGGTAAGGGGGGGGGGGAGGTCTACAGAGGGTAGGGAAGTGAGGGGGGGTGGGGGGGTCTACAGAGGGCAGGGGTTGGGGGGGGTCTACAGAGGGTAGGGAAGTGATGGGGGGAGGTCTACAGAGGGTAGGGAAGTAAGGGGGGGTGGGGGGGTCTACAGAGGGTAGTGAGGTGAGGGGGTTGGTCTACAGAAGGTAGGGAGGTGAGGGGGGGGTCTATAGAGGGTAGGGAGGTGAGGGTGGGGGTGGTATGGGGCTGTAGTGATACCTTCATCTATCAATTCATCAAGTTTACCTTCATTAACTATCTATTCAAATAGCGCTATAATATAGCTTTATAATATAACGCTATAATTAGATTGTTACGTAATCTTTTTAAGCCTATGCTCTACTTTATTTTCTCTTAACAACTATACACATTTCTTGTACATATGTAGTGCTGGAGACCAACACTTATATATACTTTAATAAGTATTTAATTTCAATTAATAATACAAATTATTATATTTTAAATTAAAATAATTTTATAAAATGATTAAATTAAAATTATGCATGAGTGTATTTATATTATATAATTTATATATATATATATATATATAGTGTTATTATAAATTAAAATATTAAAAAAATAAATTAAGGGGATATTGTCATGATTAAATATTAATTTATTTTATGTTTTTATTTGTTATAACATATTCAGGTTTATTTATATTGTAGCAAAATTTCAAAAAAAAATATACATTATAAATGCTATAAAATAGTATTGTATATAGAAATATGATAATATATATTACACGGGTACCAGTAATATCGGGCTAGGTAAACTCAGGCCACTTTTTAAAATATAAATAAAACAATTATTTTAGTATATATATATATATCAATAATCATTAAAAAATTGGTATACATTATTGATATATATACTAAAATAATTGTTTTATTTATATTTTAAAAAGTGGCCCGAGTTTACCTGGCCCGATATTACTGGTATTCTATTACACTATTGTTATCAGCAAATATGGATGTCATAACATTAGTATCACATGATATATACAACCAATCAAAAAAATATTCCTTATAAATGTTATTTATTGTTTAGTTATTATTCTTATATGCCTACACATATTCATATATATATATGATGCACAAAAGTAAATATAAGTACTATAAATATGCTTTTATAAACGATAAGAGATTAAAAATAATTATAACAAATTGGTATTAATTTATTTACTAATATTGTAGGTCCCATCATCTTAGTCGTATACTTATCAAAACATTTAAATTTCAACTATAGATATAGCTCTAAATGTATTGTAAAAGATACAAAATAAGTTAGATATTCTTTTATGTATTTCTAAAGTTATGGTGCTTTTAGTAAAATAACAATTATAGATAAATCTCCTATGTTACCATGTAAATAAATCCCCTGTTGTGCCAGCCCTTAAGTTATATATTTGTAATTCATTACAGTCCTGAGTTAGCATGTGGTTGAATGTCTCAGCACATCTACAGCATTAATCCCTTAAGTTAGCCTACATTATCCACTCCCTATATTACTACAAGTAAAGGTTAATTACCTTATCTTTAATGCAATACATATCATAGTGCAATGTCGTATTATCTATGTAGAATAGTGTAGCTCATTGTTTCATAGTTATATAAGTAAATAATCGAGCAATGGCGGGTTCATTTCTCTCTACATACATACATACTTATATAGAACATCTATGAACTAACAATAGCATGGATACCTCACTACACACATAAGTGTATCACTATCCCCTCTCTAGTACTTTAGGCTATATATCCTCCAGATTATCATTATATAACTATATGAAATGAGGTCATACATATTAGGATATTTAAGGGGGTACACTGGTTGTGATAATTCAATGTAAAAAGATAGGGATTTTTATTTATTTTAAAAAGTCTATTAGTCTAAAAAATAATTAAGTTATTTTAATTCTGTAAACGGCATATAATAGTGTGGAATGTTGTTTATAAGAAAATATAGCATCATAAGAAAATATTATGTATTTTCAGAAATATAAGTCATCTAATAATGGTAACAATTTATTTAATTTTATTTATATTTACAATTATTTTTTATATATGATATAATGAAAATAAATGAATAAGCCTACAGTTTTATAATATAAACATAATATGTAATACATACTGAAAATGTCATCTAGTTATGAGCATTATTTTCGGAGTTATAGAATATATTAGGAATACAATTTATCAAAAATAATTATTCTGAGAAAATCAAGTTTAAAAATAGTAATAAAATTATAATTTATATTTTATGATATTTACATATATTATATTTATATATTTAAAAATAGTTTGAGTTTTAAATATTCGATTCTAATGTTTTATATATGGTATTGAGCTCTAATTTTCTGATATGTTATATATAACAAACTATATTTGATATTTTTCTAATAATTTTTGTTTACATTTTTAAAATATTTAAAATATTTCCACAACCAGCATACCACTTAATGTATTATCATACGTATATTGATTGATTGATAACATTAAATATATATATATATATTATAATATTTTGATAAATATTATGTAAAGGGAATAGATAATTACAATAAATAATGTAGTAATAATAACTATATATATATATATATATACACTTGTATTCACATTATAATTATTTTAATATTAATTATACAAATATGGCTACATTATTATCTAAA
The DNA here is from genome assembly GCA_964019155.1 of Osedax fenrisi. Lineage (NCBI taxonomy): Eukaryota > Metazoa > Annelida > Polychaeta > Sabellida > Siboglinidae > Osedax > Osedax fenrisi. Next base: position 52,056,733 of record OZ025242.1, read on the forward strand.
TGTTTGTTTAGTTTCTTCATGAAATACAAAAGGTATTTAAGAATTAATAATTATTTTATTACATAATTTATAAAATAAATTTGAATTAGATTTTTTAAATCTAGAATTCTATAATTTATATTTATGATATAAAAGTTACTTTGTTGATGTTAAAACGCATTATCTTAAAATGAATTCAGTTTACCTTTAGTTACACCACTGTCCTTTATACTATATTAATGTAGGTAATCTAATTTCATGCATATTATATTTGCACATGATATAACACACAGTACAGTACCGTAGTCTTCAATTACCCACCTACTTATACCTAAGTCTGATAATAATACATAATACTTATACAAATAAACAGAATTCAATTTCATGTAAATTTGCACGCTATAATTTTTATAAGGATTTTATTTAAAATTATTTATTATAAATATATATATATATATATATATATACAATAAAATAGTTAGTCACTATTATTCAATACATTAATATCTCACTCAATAGTAATCACATTCATACTCTACTGCTGACACTACTGCGTATAGTTCATTTGTAGGCAATCCTTACCTGCAGATAGATGCACTGTTTGTTACAGACCAATATATCTAGATCTAGTTATTACAATATGCTCATAAGTGAGGGACACTTGTTGATATCACCTCTATTATATGTTAATTGTGATGCCTCCTCCATTTGTGACAGGCCCAACTGTTTGCCCCATTCCTTCACTGTTGTAGTGCTACTATACTAAACATAATCAAGATAGTCAATAACAATATTTCGATGCTAACATTTATCCAATAATGTATTATATTTGTACTGTGTATCTATGTGTTATTGATTGTGTATTTCAATAATGTTGGTTTTGTCGTTAGAAAATATTTCACGTTTATAATGTTGGTTACATATTTCCTTAAATAATGTTGATACTATAATGGTGATACTGAACGTTGACAGCACAGGAATGACTACACCTACAACAAAGATCTTCACCCTAGAGTGAACCGTCGCTCTCTAAGCGAAGTCACATGTTACAAGGTCGGTAGACAGCGCTGCGAGTGCATCTGCACCCGATCATAACAACAACCGTCTAGTACTAACTAGAGCATTCGGTTACTGAGCAATCATTATATCAGCATGTAGTAAATATTAATCTAATCTTAAGCTCTACTATTCTTGGTTTAAACAATTATTCTATAACTTGATATCGTATGCGATGGTAACAGCGGTTATAAACTAATATATACGAATAATGTATAACTTAATATTATTGAACGTATAATTTGTATATGGGAATATTCGGTGAGTGATGAAATCAATTGCGAGTATTTACATATCACACTATACACTACATTATATGCGTTTCTTTTTAGAAGTCTATATTCATCTGCGGTTATATATTACGAATTACATCACCTTAGAGTTATATGTTATTGATTTCAATCACCTAAAGATATTCTTAAATAACATAATATTACGTAATTAAGAATATACTAGAATACTAATAATATAGGAATCATCATCTACAATTCTGTGCGTCTGTGTAGTCATATGATATGATACACTGTCTATACTACTGTATGTGTTAGAATGTATGAATGCACACACGTAGTCATTGTATATGGTGTGAATACAATGTGGACATGATTTCTGACAATTATATAAAACACATACATTTATTGTTTCTATAAAAATCATGTTAAATAGTTTGTTTTATATTTATTGACATCTAATTGGTTATTCATTAATAACAAGTTTGTTTTGCTATTTGTAACTATTTCTCCTGTGTTACTTAAATAACACTGACAATTATCTATCTATCTGATAATGATGGGCGGGGTACAAGTACAAACATTAAATTGTTTATAAATTTCGCACTATTCCATACCCGTTGAGTAAGTAATGTAATCTGAGTTATTGAATTCATTACATTATGATTCATAATAGTCTAAATAATAAATACGGCGCTCGTCCCCTTAATTAATTAGAAATCAGTGATCACCGCTCTGAACCACAAAGATAGTAGAGAGAGAGACAGAGAGATAACACACCGAATATTACCACACACAGTGCAACGAGAAGGGCCACTACGCGAACAAGTGCCCCAAAGGAATGCTCGCCTTCCTTTCACACACAAAGACTGAAGCACAGAAAGTATGATCACAACAATTTCTATGAATAAATTACCTATTTTTATAAAAACAGCTCTTTTATTATAGCGCAACTACAACCGCAATAGCAACAGCTGCTGCTGTTGTTAATTCATGAAGTCGTTATGCATTCTCGGAGGTAGTTTAGCCAAGTGTATGTTCTCCAGTATTGACTTTAGCCTAGGGTAGTAGGTAACGGTATGAATGAGCATTGAGTGGGGGGGGGCAGCTTGATATTATTACGCTCTGTTGTGATGACAGCGATGTTATACGCCCCTACATACATGAGTATATGTTGTTATTGTTGTTTTGGTGGAGTCCTTTCATCCCATCCAGGAACTTAGAAGAAGTTTTCACTTATATTAAGGCATCCATGGGTTTAACGAGAGCCGATCATTTATTTATACACAATTATATAAGATCACTTATAAATAATATTTTAATATATATTTTATTGGTTTGGACGGGGATTGAACTTGCGTCCTACTGCTTGTGTGTCTGACGCCTTTATCCAACTGAGCCACACAGGCAGTTATTTAGTATATTTAATTAATATTAAAATGATGTCTATATTTGTATGATGGGTACACTTATTATTGCATTAATTCAAACCTAGAATCAGGTATGTCATCGAAGATAAGTCTTAAATCACCTGTAAATGTTGCATATAATACATATAGTGTACAAATTAATACATTATAGAGGTTATAAATTACAATTATTATTATATTATAAATTAGTGTTCACAAAATCTTGTATAATGTAATATTATTGAATAATTAATTTCAATATGGAATAAAGGGTTGATGAAACATTATTGCAAACATTATATTTACCACACAATTATTGATACTGAATATAATCCTAAATATTCGAGTATATAACGGAGATTCTAATGCTACTTGCTTGTTTTCAAATAAATGAATTGAATACAAAATATGAGTAACTATGTTACTGTGCGTTGATAGATAGACAGGTATTATTAGATAGGTTGCACTGACTAAATTGATGATTGAAATGTGAAAGTGGAAATGGAGCGCTCTTTCTAAGAGGAATTAACATTAGATGATCTAGTTTAGTTAACAATGATATATATTGTAATAAATAGATTATTCAGTCGTAATTTATTATATCTATTAATTGATTAATAAGTTTAATAAATACAATTTAAGTATACATATATAATTATATATATTAATTTAAATGAATTAGCAATATAAGGCATAATAAATAGTATAAGTCATTTTAATAAAAATGTAGAATATAATAATTAAATATAAAAATCTCAACTTGAGATAGAATCCTTTTAACAAAGTAGAATAAAGAGTAGATCATTAGGTATATGATATGGTATCATCATCTATATATAAATTAACACCACAAATTTCAATGTTTATCATTACTATTTTCTTTAATAGAATACTGCACTATTCAAATATTAAATGTATAAATTTGAAAAAAAAAAAATATATAATTGTATTATATGTTATTTAGTATCAGTCAATACAATATTATTCAAAGCATTCTATATTATAAATACCATAAGAATCATATTTTATGACAACATTATAAAATTATTTATTCCATCTTTTATTATATAAACTATGAATTTGTATATAATATATTTATATATATATATTATATAAACAAAATTATTACTTTATTTTATTATATATTTAATTAACTATATGAAGTTTTTATTACATGGGTTATAAATATAAAACATATAAATGATATAAAACAAAATAGTATTTATTATTTTTTGATTTTTTATGAGTATAACATTTTCATATAATATATTCACAATTTATAGCTCTAATTTATTCTTGATATTAAAAATACAAAATAACCTATAATATAATACAAATTAGATACAGTAAGTCATAGTATTAATCATAATTAATATGCACAATATTATATTTACTTTATTTTAATACAAAGTATATGTAATGACAATTTTACTAGTATTTTATACGTTGTGTATCAAGCTTTATTATATAATAATAATATCATATTGGAAAATAGCTTGGATGAAAGAAAAAGCATGGCTTGTTGAGTCTTTCACCAACTAGATTATAGGGAGAAAAATAGATAATTATATTAACATACTAAAATAATATAAATCGATAAGATAATATTAGAAATAATAAGATAATATAAATAATGACATCAACATAATTAACGATAAACAAAAGTTTAAATTTAAAAAGAATTAATTTTGTTTGTTAATTATCAATTTTACATGGTGAAACGCATATTGATAATGGCGTCTCAACTTATAAGGTGTAGCTTTTTTAATATATATATAGATATGTTTTTATGGGTTCACTCGAAATATAATGAAGCTAAAAAACTAAACCAAACCAGTGAAAATTCAATGTGAAATAATAATATTATTATATTATTAAATATACTACATTATAAGTATAAAAATATAACATTATATATAAGCAGTAATACTTTATCTTATTTATTTAAATGTAGATCAACGTAAAACTATTAGTAATAATGTCATAAATTAAATAGTTATTACTAAGGCTTACTGTATCTTGTTTTAATATAGATTTGGTTAACGTTAGATTTTTAATAATAAGATTCAATTTGAGCTATATATTGTGAATATATTATATGAAAAATTAATTAAAAATATTCAGTGACCAGTAATTTTTTTACAAGACCACCTATTTCCACCTATATAATTACTGTCTATAAATAAAACACGAGAGCAAATAAAATAACTACAATGTTAAAATATTATATAATTGAGTTAGCGAGTACAAATAAAATAAAATAATTCTATAAAAAACTATCTACAGTATTATATAATCGAATTAGCGTTTATAGTATTCCAGCTATAGCCACGCCCATATTCCCGCCCCTTTTGAAATCGCCGGCTATAGTGCATATCCCTCTATAAGAGTATTTATTTATGATTTTAAAATTCTACAAATGATATTATATTAAATTATGGAGATTATTAAATTAAATTAATTTTTTTTAAATAATTATTATATATAAAATCTGGTTATTTTATAATTATATTTTACGTAAAAACATGATTTTTATATCATTTTAAAGATAATATTAATAATATTGTATAACAAAATTTAAAACACAATTTTTGTTCCTCAATTGACCTACCTATAAATTCATTGAATAGTTTATCCAAAAATAGAGGTTCAATATATGTATACATATATAGACCATCGATATAGAGAGAAAGTGGATAAGTTAATGAATATAGTGTTGGTACTTTGTGATAGAGGCGCTGTGATAGAGTCAAATCCTACTACTACATTTCAAATTATTATTTTATATTTATATAGATAATTATGATTAATTTAAATGTACTATTTATACTAAAAATAATTGTTATATATATATAAAACAACATATCAAAATTCCTCATAATTTTTGGTTTTAGGTATTAAATGTTTTTGAATTGAAGATATCATATTATTTTAACATCACTATTATCCAATCAAAATCGCTGATTCCAATTCGTTAATTTATCGATAAAGGTGCCATTCGCGTATCTATCTTTTACATTCATTGGGTGCGTCAATTGCTTATCCACTGTTTTTACATCTATGATATTTATATTTAAAAGAATGAATGCAGTTATAGTATAATGCTTTATAAAGGTAATATTATACATTATATTTGTTACTTAAATAGATGTTCTATAGTCATAATTTTGTAACATATATAACTAATTCAATTTATAATAACAATGATCTCATTAAAGCCAAACACAAATACACAGAGTACCCTCACAATACATAAAACATGTCTATTTATAGAATTACAATGACAAAGTATACCCTTTAAGGGCAAACTTCAGGGCTAACCCTTTACATGTTCATAGATAGAACATATATACTTACAGTCAACATTTGTGTTAAATACACAGCATATATGCTACTACAAATCTAACCAATATATATTATATATAGTATATTTTATATATAAAATGCACATCAATTATATACAAGTATTTCTAAATTTTGTTTATAGAATATATCTTATTATTAGATTTACATATAAGAGCCCCTAGTGGTGGGATGCGGTACTAACTGAGGGCCCTAGTGGTAGGGGGCGGTACTAACTGAGAGCGCAGCGGAAAGCTCCGACTGTTAGCGCCACCTGTATTAACTGAAGAAGACGACCATGACAAAGATCTCCTACAGATTTACTCACAAAACTAGACTGGGTAAGCTCCACGATGTCCTTTACCATTAGTTGCATGTCCTTCAAAGTGATTAACTCCTTACGAGATCTCCTGTATGATATCCGTGCGTAGTGTAGGTTAGGGTAGGTTAGTGTAGTGTGTAGTGTAGGGTGGGGTAGTGTAGTGTGTAGGGTGGGGTAGTGTAGTGTGTAGGGTTGGTTAGAGTAGTGTGTAGGGTTGGTTAGGGTAGTATGTATGGTAGGGTTGGTTAGGGTAGGGTAGTGTGTAGGGTAGTATTCTTGTAGTTCTTAGTTAAGCTTTTTTTATTAAAATATCGGCATTACCATACTTTAGTATAAACAGTGAAGGGCACGATCGTCAGTAACTGATCGCGATCGACGATCGTGAAAAAAATGTAAACATAATTTATATATATTTATATCAAGAAATAACAAAATAGTGGATATAATAATAACTTTTATTTATGAAAATGTTGAAATACGATCAAATTAATAATAAAATAATATTAATATAATGAATTTATTTTCAATAGAACTAACAATTCAAAGTTAGTATCATTTAGTTTATTGCGTTTCGGTTTATTTATATTGGTAGCAATACTAAACATTCTTTCCACCGGCGTGGATGATGGGAGTATAGAATTTATTTTATGAATAACATTTTTATAATAGGATAATTATTTAGCATATCTAAATTAGTATTTTTACTATTTATATAATTAAGTATTTATATTTCTACCGTTGATTTAGAAGTGGATGGTCCATTATCATCAATAACATAGAATTCATCTGAATTAGTTTCGCTTTGTTCTGGTGTAGTTATATAAACCTCGTTAACCTCGATAAACTCCGGTATATATTTATATATATAAATATATTGATAAGACGGCGTGAATGGGTGAGTACTCGCGAGTACTGCGTGGATCATTAGTGGTTCATGCAGCAGCCCGGAATTCATACGCTTATATAATAATACGATCGAGATCCACGATCGACGATCAAAATAATTACACGATCGACGATCGTTAAAAAATGATCGACGAAATTGATCGACGATCGTGAATAGTCGTGCCCACCACTGAGTATAGATCATTATCTATTAGACTAATTATAATTAGTAGGGTCAATTATAGGTAAACACTATTTCATTCATTGAATATATACTCTATGAATATTATAAACCAACCAAAACTACATATATTTTAATAATATTATTATTAAAATAATTTAAAATTATTGACATCATATTTTGAAATATAATAGTCAATGTACTACATTGACTATTATATTTCAAAATATGATGTCAATAATTTTAAATTATTTTACATTGAATGTAGTCATGGTCACAATATTTAATCTGTTATTATACGAATTCATTAACGAATTCATATTTCTGATACAAAATGTATTGAAACATGTAAGTAATGCATGCATTCATAAAATTATTATTAATTTTGGAATGAGAATCAATAGTTGTAGATCTATCGAGCGTGGGCTTGTGGGTGTGGTTTAGAGGTGATCACTAACGAAGCGTAACCGGAGAACTTTGACAACGTGTCGAGTAGACAGCGATGTAATACCACCCAGACATGTTCAAGGTCGGAGGATATGCACGTGTGGCCTAACAGATTCCTTATGAGGTCGGGTACTGAAGTCTAACGGACGGGGGGGGTGATGTGGGTGTTAGCTAGCAGGGGAGATGTGGGTGTTAATGAGGGGTAGATAAGGGTGTTAGCTAGGGGATATGAGGGTTTTAGCGAGGGGAGATGAGGGAGTTAGTGAGGGGAGATGAGGGTGTTAATGAGGGGTAGATAAGGGTGTTAGCTAGGGGATATGAGGGTTTTAGCGAGGGGAGATGAGGGTGTTAGTGAGGGGAGATGAGGGTGTTAATGAGGGATAGATAAGGGTGTTAGCTAGGGGAGATGAGGGTATTAGCTAGGGTAGATAAGGGTGTTAGCTAGGGTAGATAAGGGTGTTAGCTAGGGGAGATAAGGGTTTTAGCTAGGGTAGATAAGGGTTTTAGCTAGGGTAGATAAGGGTGTTAGCTAGGGGAGATGAGGGTATTAGCTAGGGGAGATGAGGGTATTAGCTAGGGTAGATGAGGGTATTAGCTAGGGTAGATAAGGGTGTTAGCTAGGGGAGATAAGGGTATTAGCTAGGGTAGATAAGGGTGTTAGCTAGGGGAGATGAGGGTTTTAGCTAGGGGAGATGAGGGTATTAGCTAGGGGAGATGAGGGTTTTAGCTAGGGGAGATAAGGGTATTAGCTAGGGGAGATGAGGGTATTAGCTAGGGG
>OZ025242.1:52070361-52155361 GCA_964019155.1 Osedax fenrisi
GAATATAGTACTATAGATATAATCATATATAAGACACAATATATACCGTTATATTCACATTTACTGATTACAGATATACTAAACGATTAATATTAATTTGTATAGAAAAATGATAATATACGATTTGAATGCTACGTCCATTAGAACAGGATATACATTATTTGCAATAGACAAATAGTTATCGATTGAATACTAATAATTATATATAATTTAATATATCAATATATCTAATTATATAATTATAAAACCTTGATTATTAATAGATACAATTTTGTGATGAAAGAGTTTCTGATTTTCACGCGAAAGCTTATATAATTTTGGTGGGCCCGGCATCTGTATTAAAATATACATTTATATAATATACAGTAATTAATATGTTTTTAAACTTTATTAAACTATTTTTAACTTATTAAACTGCAAATATATATATATATATATATATATATATATATATTCATGAATATACACATACATATATTATACATGTATTGATATCACATCTATTGATTTATCATATGTAATCATAAACATTTATATTACATGATTTATTTAAATTATTCTCACATATAAAATGCATCTGTAGTTTTATAATTGTATATTACATAGAGTATTACAATAAATTAAGTTTAACAACTTATACATGTATATGGTATATGAAGATGATGATGATATACAGTTTATTATGCACTAAAATAGGGCTATGTAGGCTAAGCCGGCTAAATTATATGTAATATCTTAGGAATTTAACAAACAAAATTTTTAAATATTATATATGATAGAATTTAATAAACAAATTATGGTTATTATAAAATCAGTAATGTGCTTAAGATATAAAATAAATATAACAAAATATGCCATAATAATTTTTTGGAGGCCATTAAAAAATTCAAAAAAAATCTACTATAAATTGTTAATTATAATTTTTTTTTTGTGTCACCAAATTTTGAATATATATATTTCTAATATTTTACTTAATAAGGGTAGATGGGAGATCAGGCGGCATTTTCTAATGGTGTTTGGGTCAATGTTTGGTATTTTTGGAATAGGAGAGATTATGGTAGTCTTGATGAAGGGTAAAACATGGCCAGAGTTTAGTGAGTTCGAAATAATATCCAAAAAAATAGGATAAAATAATGGTAAAAGTTTGTGGTATAATGAGATAGGTAGGGGATCAATGTGGTAGGTAGTATAATATTTAATGAGTAGATCAGTTACTTCATATAGGGAAGTGATAGTGAATGATAGTGAATGATAGGGAATCGATAGTTAATATACTTAATGAATCAATAGGAGGAGCAAGAGAGATGGTAGGATTGAATATGGATGGAGTGGAAGTGTATATCTTTAATGCTTGCAATTTTAATTTCAAAGAATGTATCAAAAAGAGAGCAATTAGTATTAGCATGAACTGTACGGTGATGGGGAGGGCTGTCATCTCGAGGACAGCTTTCATCTCGAGGACAGAGAATTCTATTGCCAGTTTAAATTTGCGAGGATCAGAGGATCAAAATGTTATCTTTTTATTTTAATAGATGGATTATTAACAAGATATAGTAGATTTGTAATGTTTGCGTAATATATAACGTGTACACCTACACCTACACCTACACCTACACCTACACCTACACCTATACCTACACCTACACCTACACCTATACCTATACCTACACCTACACCTAATACCATACACGTACATCAAGCAATATTTGTACACCCATTTGACAATCGTTAATTAGTCGTGAGTTATATACAATTAGTGTTGACATGTCTATACAATTTGTATTATTTATAAATTAGACCATTTCTGACGGACCTCTATATATATATATATATATATATTCATTGAATAATGTTCATCCATAGTTATATTTAATTCAATAGTTACTAATATGTATGTAGGACTATGGTTAAATGCTTTGCGAAATTTAAACTAAACAAACTACACACTAAACAAACGCAACATCCTGTATCCGAATTAGTGAATGTATAAATATATATATATATAGTATATATGTTTAATATCATTTTATTAAATATTATAAGAAAATTATGCATCATAATTGAATATCCATAGTTAGTATGATACTAATATTATATATCAAACTATTATATAAACGTACACATTATTTATGACTCATGCTCATGATTATGATATCTATAGACCTCTTTGTAGATAAATGAGTAGTTACACTGCCTATATATAGATACGCGATTACTAATTCGGATAAACAACTTTGCGGGTGTTAAAACATAGTGCATTAACAAAGATTTTTCTAAGTAAAGATATAACACTTACGCGAAATCATGTAATTCGATTTTGCATACAAAACACCTACATCGGGTTATTTTAGGAACTATGCATTGTTTATGATGTAAATTTGTATCAGACTATACATTAAATGTAAAATAATATGTTTTAAATTATTATTTATATGATGAAAACTAAGTATTCAATGTTAATATATAACAAAGCAATAGGATATGTAGGTTTTAAATGCTATAAATATCTATGTGGCGAGTAAAAGAAAATTTATATTGCATGTAATTTAATAGAGCAATGAAAATATTGTTGTATGGAAACCGCGCCGAACCTAAATCTATTTCAGTGATTCGATACTACTGCTAGCAGCGTCAGTTAGTAGTTCTTAATTAGGTTGCATATAAAGAATGTTATATCTTTGCTCTGAAAAATATTTGGTAATTACTGTAATGATGTTTGTAATTATTACAAACAATGGTAGCTTTTGACCATGTACCATATGTATTCATATATATATATATATATATATATATATATATACATTAATATAAAAATATAATCTACTATAATAGTAACTATTGATAATTATAATTAATAATTTAAGTTAAATTATACTATCATAGTATTAACTATTATAGTTAGTAACTATTAGTTACTATGATTATCATAATAATGATTATGATATCATTTCAGAATTAAAATTAAATTGTAGTTTCTGAAATAAAATTGCAGCTACTCAGTATAAACCATAATTATTATATGAATTTCATAATTATTATGAAATTCATATAATAATTATGGTTTACACTGATTAGCTGCACTATTATGATAATAAAATGATTATAGAATATGTTAGAAAAATGTTACATGGTTTAATATTTACGTGATGAAATACTTATTTGATAATTATCATAATATATGATATATAATTAAATTATGCTAAATAATTTAATAAATATAAATTAAAAACAATTATTTTTTAAAGAATTATTATTAAATTATAATTATTATTATTGGAGAAGCAGGCCGCCGATATATTTAAGAGTTCAAGTTGGGCGGTCCTACTAATATATAAGAGCCGCCCAACTAATAAATATATGTCACTCAAGTAAATATGTTACGCTTGATTTCACACGCTAAAATATTTCATACGAGTAACATACATACGATGCTTATGTGTATTATCATATTAATACAAATACACAAATATATATATATATATGTATAATAATATAATCCATCGATATGTTATCCGTTATAGTAACTGTACAATTAAATATTTATTAATAAATTTTATTTTTTATTAAATTTTAATTTATATTATTAGAAATTATTTGATTATAATTCGAATATGTTACGTACACATGAGATCGATATAGTTTTAGAATGCCCGTTTAATTTCAAGTTATAGTGCAGTATAGTGTTAAAGTACCTTATAATTTCTAATAGTATAAATTAAAATTTAATAAAAAATAAAATATATTAACAAATATTTAATTGTACAGTTACTATAACGGATAACATATCGATGGATTATATTATTATACATATAATTATAATATATATATATATAATATATATTTGTGTATTTGTGTTAATATGATAATCAGGGATGGCAAAAACACCAAAAATCAAAAATATGTTGCTGTAGTTTTTGGGTTTTACTAAGTTTTTGTGGTTATTAATAAACAAATTAAAAGGTATAAAATGATTTATAGTATAGTTTATATAAAAATTGATAAAAGTATAGTTTATTATTAATTTATTGTATAATATACAAGAATGAAGTATATTAATTTAATATATAAAAACAGTGATATAAAAATAATAAAAATACCTTATTTTATAATGTTAATTTTATTCTATAGAATTGTAATAGAATATTTTTTTTATTGAATAAATTTATATGAAATTGTATTTTTATTGAATTTTAATTGTTTTTTATTGAATTAAAATGTCATGAAAAATATTATATTTATTCTATAGAATTTGATTTTAATAGTAATACAAGGGAGGTAATACTACTTATTATATTCATATTTTAATATTATATAAATTTTATAATATTATTTATATATTTTCTTAAAATCTAGAATTAGTTACATAATATAATAGATATTATACATATTTAATATGATATTATATAATATATTAGTGGGAGATCCACGAACGGCGAATTGAAAATGCGAATGCGAGCGAGCGGGGTCAAAAGGGGGCGGAGCTTAGACGCTCACCGGATTATCTAATGCCTGAGTTATTTTTAGATAAGATACACTGTATCATACAGTCTGTATGTGTATATTTTACAGTGTATTTAGGCGTAGTATTACACGGGTGAATACGCTATGCTATATAGATATATAGTATTTATGCATAGTAATACTCGTGTGTTTTACATTCGTATTGAAATTCTATTAACTGATATTAATTATATGTACTATTTATATACTGTATTTGTATGTGACTATGTATATACTACTGTTTACAACTTATTTTGCGTCTAAGCTCCGCCCCCTTTTGACCCCGCTCGCTCGCATTCGCATTTTCAATTCGCCGTTCGTGACTGTTATCCATATATTATATATATTATATATATATATATATATATATATATATATATATATATATCTATTAGAGGTAAAGGTAAAGATAGAATTAAAATTAGTAAGTGTATAAATTATACGCTGTATAATTTATTAATATAAAAAATCGAAAAACCACAAAAAATATCAAAAGGTTAACCCAAAAACCCAAATTTCGGCCAACCCTGATGATAATACACATGAATAACGTATGTATGTTACTTGTGTGAAATCAAGCTTTACATATTTACTTGAGTGACATATATTTATTAGTTGGGCGGCTCTTATATATTAGTAGGACCGCCCAACTTGAACTATTAAATATATCGGCGGCCTGATTCTCCTGTATCCTTATTATTAATACAAATAATAAAAATATAGCTAGTTAAAGATTGAAAGATATAATAATTCTATATTGTGTATATGCATATATGATAACCACATGTTAAACCTTGTATCAATAAACAATTAATTAGAAACTCATTATAGTTTAAATTAAATAAAAATTTCAAATTAAATACATTATCATCATAGACTTTAGAATATGAAATCTAATTTAAATCAGTGATTTTTCGAAGAAATCTTCTGATTTAAATCCGGATTTAAATGTCTATGATCGAACAAAGATTTTGTCAAGGAAATATGTTTCCTTCGGAAAATCCTTGACCGAATCAAGGATTTACCGAAGGGAATGATCTAAGCGCTATCACTCTCGTAAAATAGAGAATTCCTAAAATGTGACAGGTGTCAACAAAAAATGTAAACAAAGAAAGTTAAGCTGGTAAATTCAAATATCATAATGTCTAAATATATGAATAAAGGAACTAGATGTACTGTTATTAATTGTGATCACTTTTCTCAGTGTGATGAAATTACATACCATCGTTTTCCCAAAATTAGGGATCGGTAAGTTTACTATTTAACACGAATAAGACTTTATTTAACATATAATAATAATTATTTAAAAAAATTTTAAAAAATTAAAAATTTTAAATTTAATAATATTTACAGGGAATGGTCATAACGGTATATATATATATATAATCACTCATAATCGGATCGTAGGATCTAAATATGAGGCGTGAGTATAAAGTACGATGCGCATATATTCATATCAGTGAATAATTATACTAGATATAATAATTATATAATTAAATTGAAATGAATTCATAAAAATCAATTTAAATGAAATAATAAAATAAAATGAATTAATAAAAATGATTTCCAGTAATCTGCACCGCGTTATATTTAAAAATAGTAAAATAATAGGCGTAGGGTAGTTGGATTATGGTATGTGCAGATATCTGTTCCCCAATAAAAATCAATTCAAATTAATTAAAACCAATTCAAATGAATTAATAAATATATATTTATATAAAATAGTGTTATTAATACATTTTCCATATGAATTCATTAGGAATTTTTAATTTCAAATAGTCGTTTAATATATAGTATATAATATGGATTAAGGTCAAATAAATCCACACATTGTTTTTTAAAAATAGCAACGTGCCGATGGCGGGAACAAAATTCTAATTCATATATCTGGCTTTCTCCACTATTACCTAGAAATTTTACATGGAAGAGGCAGCAATTTTAACATGGTGTGGATAGAAATATATTTCAAGTAAAAAAGTATATATACTTTAAATGTATATATTAGCACTTTATATATATCATTCATTAATAATAATGTATACCAGTAATAATACATATAAATAACAATACATTTAAGTGTCCACATTTTTATTTTAATTCTATACAAAATTCATAGAAATTCCAAGAATAATTTTAAAAATATACATTTTTTGCTTTTTTTATTTGTTCTCAAAAATTATAAAATAATAATATACTATAATAATAATAATAATAATGTAATATACAAATATTATCAATATATTTAGACAATATGTGTATTCATTTTAAAAATAAAATGATTAATAAAGTACATTATATGATATTTTTTTATTAAAAAATTAACAAATATAAAATAATCTATAGATTTTTTTAATAATTTGTTTACGAATCTAATACATAATATTTGTTTTACAAAAATTTACAAATTGTACAACTTGATATATAATTATACTGATTATTACACATAATTTTGTAATCGATCATTTATTTTATAACTCTTGATTTCGAACCACATTCTCGAACAAACATTTATAATATATAAAGCTATCATATTTATATAATATATACAGTAATAATCGATAAAATGTAAAAAACTGAAATAAATTTGAAATACAATATAACAGTTGCTAATATACACAACTTTTACGCACATGTGTATTTGAACAGTCCATTGTTAATAGGTAAATAAATGTTTTGTTGTTTATATATTTGTAATCGAATAGGGGAGAATAACTACATTGTGATGTGTACTTTAGTTACTACCAAATTGTTTATCGTGTAATTTCCATTATTATACATATGGTCATAGGTTAATACTCGTTGTTTTAAGATCCACCTTAGCGGGTGTCACTTCTTTTTCACGATATATTTCAGTGATTTATAAATAGATTCTATATATAGAAACTTCAATTCATATATGTGTTAATAATAAGTGATACGTAATGATTCATTTACGACGTATATATATATATAATACTGATGATATACATATATTTATAACTATATAGCTATGTGATCATTATATTTATAAGTGTGGAATCATAAATAATATGTAATATTTTATATTTATTTACATTTAATATAATTTATTAAGTGAAATATCAATACAGATCAATATATCAATGAAATATATGAATATTTATATTATTTACATCACTATACAATATATACGTCAATAAATGGCAATACATTTTATATATATATCAAATTGGGTAAAATATGGGTGTATGGTAATCAAAATTTAATATAATTAATTATAAAAATATCAAATATTAATCTTTATTTTCACTATCAATATATAAATTATCATGTGAAATAAAATCATTATTTGGATTGAGTTGTAAAAAAGTAATACAATCTATATCATTATTTGTACAGCTAATTAAATACATTGATATCATAATGGTTACATATGTTTATGAGATTTAGTTATCTCTTTATGCCCTTGAGCAAATATACAAACAAACAGATAATGCCACAGCTAATCAAAATCAACCAAGCATATTACAAACTAGACAGTTAGCAAGAACAAGGCCGTTAAGGTAAACTGTCAATCAAAAGTTGACCAGTATACTGAAGAGTAATATCCAGTATAGGCTGTGGTTGACCAGTAGGAGTGGTTGACCAGTGAGAGTGGTTGACCAGTGAGAGTGGTTGACCAGTGGGAGTGGTTGACCAGTAGAAGTGGTTGACCAGTGAGAGTGGTTGACCAGTAGAAGTAGTTGACCAGTGAGAGTGGTTGACCAGTGGGAGTGGTTGACCAGTAGAAGTGGTTGACCAGTGAGAGTGGTTGACCAGTAGAAGTAGTTGACCAGTGAGAGTTGTTGACCAGTGGGAGTGGTTGACCAGTGAGAGTGGTTGACCAGTAGAAGTGGTTGTCCAGTGAGAGTGGTTGACCACATTGCTAACTGGATATATTCACAACAATTGCAATTTATTGATATCACAATATATAATATTTAATTATGAAGTATACTGATAAATAACTTGAATGCCAATGTATTGCACTATATATCTATAGATAATTTAAGATCATCTAGTAATAACTTATTAATAGATAATATATATATATATATATATATATATATATATATATATATATATAATATATACTATATATATATATATATATTATATATAATATAATATATATATATTATATATATATATATATATTATTTTAATATTTGTACATTATTTGGCAAAATGACCTCTCCATATATGACGGGTTCACCGAGACATCAGACATACATCAGTGTGAAATGTAGCTCATGTAAATGTAATGGAGCTAGTAATGGAGCTCATTTTTGTTGACTAACTCCATTACACTCTAGTGTTCATATGTGTTTGCTGGCCTATTTAAGTAGTTAGTATTTGTATATGTTATGTGTGTATTTGTGGGGAGTGTGTGTGTGTGTGGGACCCACACTGTGGGTGGATGTAAATGCGGGTATTGAATGTATTAAAGAATAATCTATAGATACTATTGTATCATTCTTATATAAGAACCTATATATAGATAGGTTAGTATTCGTACGTCGTACATATACACAATAAAGTTACCCTTCTATCAACAATATGTTATAACTATAATTTGCACTAATATGTATACCTGTTATAAATATATATCACATATTTATCCCGATAGAGCATATTTAAGTCACGCCTATTGAACTCGCACATTGAAAACGGCAAATTACGGATATTGTGGGCGGCAATATTTCGTTTGCATCGCATATTTTAAAAACAGCGCGTCGCTTTATACCTGGTACGGGTTACGATCAAAAAGGACGAGTTGAGGGTTAAAGGTTACATTTTAAATTCGAAATAAATTTGTATAGGCTAACTTTGGGATGTAATGCAGCTAAAAAAAACCAAGCAGTACAAAACTAAACCAATTGAACCAAATAACCCACAAATATATATACAAAAAATATATAAATACTATTAAATCGTATTTCAAATTTAACCTTTAACCCTCAACTCATCCTTTTTGATCGTCTCCCCCTGATACTACCTATAGCACACAATAATGTGTAATTATAATATATGTACTAACTATATCCTACTGTAACCGCTTGAAGCTATGCATAACATATTTGTTATATTGACGGGTTGATTAGGGGGTGTTTGAATTATTGGGTTGTGTTTTATTATTCCGTGTTTTATATAACAAACACAATACATATACACGTGAGTAATATATGTATACATAGCTTATAAACTACATATACACTACATATACACTACATATATACTACATATACACTACATATACACGTATGAAATGTATGTATATACGCATGCATGGTAAGCATACTGTATACGTTATATGTGTGCATTTAATTCTGTCTATAGATAATATCAAAGTATATCTATTATTAGATATCACTTTTAATTCGTCACTGATATGAATATACAGGCAGCGTACTTTCGTCGTACGCCTCATATTTCGATCCTTTTATGACCCTTAACCATATTTACTATAACAATTATTTTAACTATTAAAAAGTAATTAGTTATATTATATATTGACTACCTTATACATTACAGTTGTATGAGATGGGCAATCAATTCTCGGAATGAGACACTCCTGAAGATTATAAAAAAGAAAGGGGTTGCAGGTGTTTATAACATGCGTATCTGTGGACGCCATTTTACTGATGACATGTATATTAATACTGCTAGGTTAGAATTAACATTATGTATGTATAGGTATTCTCTACTAAATGTTCTATCTAGTGATGTAAAAATTGATTATATATAGAAGATTTCGATATCTTGGAACAGAGAAATTGATGATGTCGAAATCGTACTATATTTAATGCCAAAACATATTATTTTAGGAAACGATTGAAGGTTAATGCGATACCAACCCTGATATCGTGTAAGAATGCACCGCACCAAACCAAGCCTCGACGCATTATAAAGAAAACTGTTGTTGAAAACCACCAAACTGTTCTACCAGGTTTATATGATATTATATAATATTGTACATTTAACTACATATTTCATACAGTTCTTATATTCATATTATCTTATTTGTTTAGATTCGGAAACTGATACTGCGTCTGAAACTGAGTCTTCATATGAAGATGAAATGCCTCTCATGCAAGTCCCTTCAACACCTCCTCTTTCAACACCTCCTGCACCACCTCCTTCAACACCTCCTACACCACCTCCTTCAACACCTCCTGCACTACCTCCTTCAACACCTCCTTCAACACATCCCACAACACCTCCTGCACCACCTCCTTCAACACCTCCTGCACCATCTCCTACACCACCTCCTTCAACACATCCCACATTACCTCCTTCAACACCTCCTGCTAGTCCCGACCAAGTACAGATCGACCAATACACGGAAGAGATTGCATCGCTAAATATGCAAATTCTATTTCAACAAAAGACAATCTCAAGTCTAAGACTGATAAATCGGCGCTTACACTCACAAAACTTTCGACTGAAGAATAAACCACTAAAAACTGCGAGGAACATTACCACAGCTAAGGAGCCCAAGCCTACAGGAGACCTCAAGGATTTCCTCGTTAAGAAACTGAATACCAGAACTCGTTCCCGTCGTATGACTAGACCATAGGTATGACTCTGTCCGTCGCTTTATTAGGCTACTAATTAATAAGTATGCTTTATATTTGATTTTGTAAATAAATAATATTATTTAGTTATGTTTATATTAATTTATAACATATAGATACATTTTTATACATATTTATATATCATATAATAATTTAAATAAAGTCAAACAAATTTAATTTGAAAAATAATTAATTATTTCATTATATATCATTATTTTTATCATTTAATTTATGAATTTAATGGACAATTATATTTTATAATAGTACTATATAATATAATAATATTAAATTATATTTAACTTTATAGTAGATACATTAAATTGTATTTACACTTGTAAATAATAATATATAGTTGAATTATTTTGTTAACAGCTCAACTTTTAATGTTTACATTTTAGTTTATTTGTTTACATTATTTTGTATTACATTGAATGACTGCGCTTGGGACTGAATTATTGAACGACACTAGCTCAAATGTGATGGGTAGGAGAAATAAAATCTATTTTTGGATTTCATATCCATTTATATGTAAATTTGAAATATAATACCCTAATATAATCTTACATTAAGATATACAAATTCAATATATATCGAAAAGTAAGTGTTCATCAAAAATATTATTTGGAGATATCAAAAGTGAATTCATAAAAATATTACCGAATTTATATAGGTCAAAAGTAGATCGATTCAGTCATTGTTATTTACATGTAAACTTTCAATACCTTGAAAATGTCTTAATTTAAAAATATATTTTGTTAAATATAATTCATATATCTATTATAATATTAGTCTGATAATTAGATTAATTACCTTATGAATTATTAATAGTAAATATAACTTATAATAATACATGTGTATCCATCTAGTGGTTGGTATTTGAACTATATTAAAATAATGACAGCTTAGATAGGGAATGAACTATAGACATCTAAAGGGTGAATGTATCAATATATAAAGTGTTTGGAGCGAACCATCTTGTCCTATCTATATATCCATAGATTTATAGTTTAAAAATATATGTATACTAGCCATACCCGACCCGGCGTTTCTCTGTTTTTTATTGTTTTTGATTGGTTTTGCCTATCTATTATTTATAGTTATTCTTTATTCTGCAATACTTTTTTTTAATATTTCAAAAAATACAAAATATTACAAACTATATTTTTAAAAAAAGTCCAAAAATATCAATACAAATAACCAAAAAATATATCAAAAAAGTGTAGCGAAATATTTTACATGACAAAAAGTAATTTTTTTCTACGTAACTTGGTACGAAATTCACAAAAGTAGCCGGCCCAAAGACCATTCAATTGAAAATGAGAAAAATAAGTTCTAAAATATTACTAAATATAATTGATAACTGAAGCGACTAAAGCGACGATAAATTGTTTACTGGGAATCATTTATAATAAAATTTCAGGGATCTCCCAGGCTACAAATAAATTTAACATAAATAAGTGTATTTAAATACACTGATCGGGGGTATTTGCATATTACTCTTTTTAGTATATTTACACCATTACGTAAGTATTAGTTAAATAGAACAACAATTTCATAAAGAAGTTTAGCATCTTAATAATTTAAAAGGGTAAAAAAATCATTAAATAATAGATGATTTTAGGGGATTAAATAATATTGTTCTAGGTAATTTTGGATGTAGAGAAATAATTGTTGATGATTTTAAATAATTTCTAAATTACATTATGAGTAATACTATTATTTCTAAATATATATTGCATGTTATATTTGGTGTAATACATTTATTTTACTTGCTATTTGATGTATATTATTAGAAGTATACAAGATATATTAATATATATAGTATATTATACTATAAACATAACTTATATATAATAAAGTAACAATGCATATATTGATATATAAACTGATAAATAATTAATCAATGAATTTGCTATTATTTAAGGATGAAGAACGATAAGTCGCAGTGGGTCGTGCAAAGTATGCATACAGTAACCTCGTGGCTCGCAAGTCTACTAGCAACACAATGCATAATCAGGAGAGAGAGCTTTCGCTATCCTAAAGCAAAGATGGAGTATCTTAAATAAACATACACAATGTGATAATGTTGATGTGCATTATCACCCGCTGCATGGTATCACTCAACAGTTGCATCAGCCACGATACTCTGGCACTGGCTAGATGCACTCGAGGAAGAAGATATGCCCATACTACACATTAATAATTCAATGCCTGAATAATTAATAATTAAACTATTATATTATAATTTAAAACCATAATTTATTTAATAAAATATATATATATATATAATTATATAATTAATCATTTATATAAACTTTATTATCGAATAAAATTAAAAAATATATAAAATAAATAATAATTGTATAATATAATATAATTTATTTATACATTCTTCTTCTTAATGATGTCAAATTATCTAATTTTATCTGCACAACTCTCTCATACTTGTTCCAGACGTACAATGTATGTATCTCTCGCATTCTTCTCTATCTTTCTCTAAATTACTTATATACCCACCACACTAATATTTTAATTATTCGATAATTTTATATTTCAGAATCATGGTATTGAACTTTACCTTTTAAAATCGAATATGAAATTAATGTTCAAAGTAATCAAATTAAATTTGTTAATCATCACTTATGTATATATTGTAAATTATTATATTTGATTATCACGATATAGTAATTGTTAATATTTGATTAATTCCAAATAGTAATTTTAGAATTTGATTATCTAGATAATGAAATATTCAAATTTAAATCAATAGTAATATTGATTTATAATATATCTTAAAACCTAATATCTTTTTTATTAGTAAATCATTTTGAACTGTATCGATAACATTTTCTTAGGTTTTGAACATGTATCGATACAATAAAAAGTGGGTTAATTTGCAACACTAATAAATATATGTTATATTTAATATACACACATTTAAGTCAAGGTTTTAATAAAAAGTTAATTTATCGATATATTGTGTTATACATAACAATATATTCATTTTATTCATATAGTGGATTAAGGAGATCTTTACCAAACTAGCCATTATTACAGTAAACATCATGATGTTTACATGTACATTAATAGGCAACGAGTCTCTCAATAGAAATATATTTAAAAGTTAATTTATCACCAAAATAAATGTGTATTAGGTTTACTTAACAAAAAGTAGCACAGAGAAGCTAAACAGTTTTTTAAATACATTTAGAAAAAATAATTATTCTGAGTCAATGAATTTGAAAATACTAATTATGTTTCTATTACTATTAGGTATCTCTATACACATATAGTTATTGGCTAACTTATAATCATTTGAAAATTTAAAATAAGTTATAGATAATGTGTGAATGATATTAATAAAATTTATAAAATATTTTTTTCATAATTTGTTGAGGTAAAGATCCCCATACCATAGGTTCACAATTTTATTCTGGCTTTATTGTAAACATTCATTATTATTAAATAAATTATATCAAATATTTTACCTAACTTTAATTTAAGAATATTTTTAAATCTAAACTAACAGCATAATTTCCCATCTAAAAAAACTACAAACTTAAAGCAAATTATTCTTATCTACATGAGTACATTTAGGTAAATAATAATTAATGGATTAATTAAGAAGTTTCATCTGGATGACTCTTCCATTAAGTTAAATAGTGGAGAAAGGGGTTTAAAAGAAAATGTGTATGACTTAATTTTGTATTATTATTTATTTTAATACAACTATTTTATTATGAATTAACATTTATTATATCTATTTATTTATATTTTTGTATATTAAAAAATGTAAGGTTAAATGCCTTATTAACTTTGTTCAACTTTATAGTGTACACATAATTAATTATAAACTAACTTATTAAACTATTGGAATAATGTTTCTAAATTTAATAATTAAAACTTACAATTATTTATTTAAAGTCATTTAAAAATATTTTTTAGCATCAATTAAATATAGCTGAAATAAATAAAAGAAAGAATACATTTTGTAACAACCACTATCTTCACAATCCAATGTAAACGTTACTTTTAATTAAGTGTGAATTATATTGATTTCTGATGATCTTGCATATATTGAAGTTTTTACAAATATTGAATTATTAATTATATTTATATTTAATAGAAAATTTATTTATAAATAAATAAAATATAATATTTACATAATTTATTAAAATAAAATCTGATTACAATAAAAATATTAAAAAATAACAATATAAAATATGTGTAGTAATCTATATACACGAATTGATAAGCATGAGGGTAACAATATGTCATAACAAATAATTATATAGATAACAATCCTAGAAATAATCTACTTCATCATCATTGAAAGGCAGTTTCAAGTCAAGCATTTATTTTATTAAGTTTAACCTGCACAAATATATAATATTAATATAATATTGTTATTATTGCGTGTGAAACTCTAACCTCTTTGTAAACGAGTTATGATGTCCTTCCGACGAATCGAATACGATGTCATCTTTAAGATCCATGTTGCTTTCATCACACACTTGTTTAGCAACACTTACAGCTTCATTCAGTTCCTATTAATCATTAAAGCGTTATGGTATTTGTTCTCTAAATGGTAGATTGTGTGTGTAAACCTCATCATCTTGGGCAACGACTCCATCCGGAAGATCCTCTTCTATTTCGCCTATATCTAATTGTAAATGTGTATGTGACAATATATATGGCTAGTTAACGTAATTCGATATCGATTACCATATGAAAAAGATACGTTTCTATTCGTGTTTCTGTATTCCGTAATTTCTTCCGGAATTTCTGTACAATCGTAAAAAGTAGAAACAACTTCGTGATTTAATTCAAAGTTATATTAGTTAAGTTAAGTTAATATTAAGTTACATAAAACATAAATGCGTTCACGAGCCGTGTACTATACATAACTACATAACTAAAGCGCCTAGCCTAGCTGAGCACACACATAGGACAACCTACATAACTAAATGCCTAGCCTAGGACATACATAGGACAACCTTCGTCTACGGTAGAGGTACCCGAAGTCGAATCATCGAAGTCATCGCTGTAGTCGCTGGCCATACCTCCTAGAAATGAGGAGGCGTAACCGATGCTAGTGATAGTACTGCGGCCAGTGTCAGGTCGGTACAGGGTGCGCGTCTTGCTTCCGGTACTGCGCTTACGCCCGCTTCTCTGCGGATCCACTTTTACTTCTGGAGGACGGCGTTGTTGTTTAATTCAACATTTATATGATAGTTAATAATCGATATTCTACCTTATGAAAGTTTATTTTAATGACATTTTAATATACATATCGTAATTTTTTTGTTTTATTTAAATAATGTGTATTAAATTCTGTTGTAAAGATTCTCACTGTTCAATGTTAAATCATGGACTAGCAAAATATGCCTAGCACAATGAACTCAATCGCAAGTGATACCAATTCCTAAGAAAGGCGACCTTAAGAAATGTCAAAAATACAGAACATTGAGTTTAAGGGGATCCCGCACATAACACGCAATTTGCCAATTTCGTGTATAAATAGATAGGAAAAATATAGGTCCACTAAAAAAAATAGAACTGATATTCTATTCATTCAATTGAGCTAATTATTTTTGTAATGTATTCATAACATATACATGCATAGGAAAATAGAAAGTTATTTTTAATATTATTATTTATTATATTATATATATCTAAATTAAAAATTAAAAATACTAAAATGATGGTATTTCTATAGAAATTATCATTTTATACAATGAATTCTATATATTTTATAAATTATCTCTCTATTTTACTATTCACATAATTAAATTCTATATAAAGCAATACAAATTAATATTATAATTATAATAGTTTTTATGTTCTATATTTTTGAATGCACATTCCTAGCATGAAATAATTATTCTGAGAAAACAGCGTTTAAAGTTTGACAGCATAACAATGTAATATTGAATAGCATATAATAGCATTATCTTATCGTGAAAAAACACATTTTTATGCAATTTCTAGACTGAATTCATGTCTAATTTTTTTACAGATACTAAAAAACACTACAATAAGTATTATTATGTTATAAAAAAAAATATAAAAATAAATAAATTATCATCACTTTAAATGTGCGGGATCCCCTTAATCTGTCATTCAAGCAAGATCTTATCATAGACTGAATCCTCGAGTAGAACAAATACTGTCTGAGGAGTAAGCAGGATTCCGGAAAGGAAGAAACACGGTGGAGCAGGTATTCAATTGCAGAAATCTTATTGATAAATATCTGAATAGCCAAAAGAATGTATTCCATAACTTCATAGATTTTAATAAGGAATTTGAAAGAGTATATCATGATGGACTATGGTCCGCAATACACAAGTTTGGAATCCAGAATGAAACCCTCTAAAAAGTTGGATCTTGTGAAACAGAAATTAAGATAAGATTAGCTCTTGCAACATCGGCTATGATACGCCTATACACCATATGCAATAGGAAACATATCAATTGTAAGTTAAAGTATAATTTTTACCATTCACTTGTATTATCAATACTAATATATGGTTGCTAGACATTGACATTTAATTCAGATATGTATTAAAAAAATCCAAGAATTCGAAAACAAATCCCACAGGAAACTGCTCGGGATAAAGTATAAGGAAATAATTACTAATTAATATGTAAAGTACAAGATTATTTTCATAATCGGTAACTACCAACCTCTCCTACAAACGATTTCCTATACGACGCAAGCTAAAATGGTATGGACACATATGCAGACATGACGGCCTCTACAAAACTATAATGCAAGGCATGGTTGAAGGAGTACGTAAAAGAGGACGCCCGAAAAAGCAATGAATAGATAACATTTCAGAGTGGACGAAGATGGATAATAATGATTTAGTAAATGTTGTACATGATCGAGACGGATGGAGAAAATGTGTTTCAAAGTCAAGTGTTTTAATTCCTCCTACGATTTCCGAGTCACGGGATTAAAAGTAAAAGTAAGTAATTATTAAAAATTAAAATATATAACTAATTTAATTATTCAAAATTTTCATTTAAATTTAACGATAAATTATCAAAGTGTGTCATACAAGGCATGTCCTACATCCTATCTGATCTCCTTCGTGTGATCATATATAGCTAGTAATATAACGCTATCAGAGCAGTCATGATTATGTGGTTAATCTTATAATATGACTGAATAATATATTAACTTATTGACCTGTAATGTGATACTTCATGTGGCCAGTTATTGAATAGCTAAATAAATAATGATATGCAATTGTTAACATGAACAATCAATCACATGTGCCCTTAGATCATCAAACACCATAGTAATGCACGTCACATTATGTATTCAATGCTAGCTAAATGCGATGTGTTCTATTGTTACGATAATGACATTCACGTGCAGGTCTTAGCTGACATCAATATCAATTACATAATTAACATCATATTATTTAATACTTCAGTAACTATATTGAAATAAATTTTATATAATATAAAAATTTCTTAAATATTATTAATTACGCATTAAATAAATAAGCTTAATTTTACGCACGAATGATCGTTATAAAACCTTAAAAAAATGTCAACAAATAGGTTAATAAACACTTTACTCATAAAGCATATTATATATTTCATAAGTTTATATATATATATATATATATATATATGTATATATATACTATAAGAAATATAAGTTTACTATATTATATATTATATAATAATTATGAGATAAGTTTAAATAATTGATGCCGTTTTTCCGCGATAATTGCACAAAATATATACTCATGTGGACACCCTAAAATGTATTACATTAATATATTGCATAATCTGATTTATACGTATTTTTACTGTGATAATTGAACATGTGAAATCACTATGTTAATGTCATATTAATAAAAATATATATATGTATATAATATAATAATATAATTATAATAGTTATATTAATAATAATTATTATATATATATATATATATATATATATATATATATATATATATCTAACCTAATACAATTATATTTAACTTAATATAATTATTATATTTATTAATTAGATATTTATGATATTTATATATATATGTGTATATCTAAATGTATGCAATGTTAATAGGCCAGCTGATACCCAAGAAGCCACGACCATAACGAGGCTCCACTAACCATTAGAAGTGGGCATCATTATCGCCACATTGTTAGTGGACTTCCTGGGCGACTTGCGCGGAGCTTTAGTGATCTCGAGGTGTATCTGTATCTGATTGCGATGCGACACCATAGGGGGAAGCACTACTTCCTGTCTTCGTTTGGCTAGTCGAGCAGCTGCGGTGGCGGCGGCGGCGGGAGGAGGGGGAGGGGGGTGAGATGGGGGTAACGACGGCGCCCCCATCTGGTATTGAGAGTATTCCGACAAGTTACCGGAACAGATGGGGGGTAGCTTACGACTGCGTAGGGTTGGTTTGTTGTCAAACCTACGAGGGTCAGTCTGTTTAGCGGTGGCGGAGGCATGCTGCGGGGCTTTACTTCTGTTGTCTGTGCTGCTATAGGTGTTGTTGTTGTTGTTGTTGTTATTGTTGTTACCGGTAGTGGTGGTGGTGGTGGGGTCGTGTTCTAGCCTCTTCAGTGTAGAATCTTCAGTGTTCTCCGCAATGGGGGCATTAGCGGGGGTCTTCTTTACTCGGGCGTCTGTATCAATCTCTTCTTCTGGTATCGTACTCACTAAATGGAGAGATATCTTATCAATGAGAGATAGCATAGCAACTCACTAAACAATGTGTATGTAAAGTGAAGATTAATAATGAGAGAAACCTTCTATATATATTTTGTTTTGAACATAAATAAAATTAACTAGTGATTATTGCACATTTGTGAAAGTTTCATTATTTAACTTATTTGAAACAACACGTAACACAATGTCATCATGTAACATTATAATAGATAAATATCTATAAAAACAATTATTTTTTCTAAAAACCTATTGATTTCCATTATTAGTGTAAATAATTGTGTATACAAGTGTATACAATAATGCCAAATTTATATTAAATTTGATATAAATCACAATAAATTACCTAAACGTGAATTTAAAACAAATTATTTGAAGGTTTTACATATACACATAAATATATAGAATGCTACAATTACATGTATATGTATAGGTGACAATATTAAGCTTGTCTGATACATAAATAAAGCTACAGCTACATACATAGGTATCAGCTATAGTATCTCATATGTATAACTTCTCTATTATCAGTGTATATACATGTACGTTATACAGTAGTTGTCACGTGACCAGTTGTCATATGATCATCAAGAGCAACTATTACACGCTTATCAACGTTTAATAAAGCTAGCCAATGAGCGACGGAGTTAAATAGGTCGCATAACTAGGTCGCAGGACGATGAGATGAGCTAGGTCTGCTAATACCAACCTCTGCCGCATCTGTTGCTGATATCACCGGAGACTTTCTGTTCCTGAGTGACGAGCACAGGTCTACAGGAGAGGATGCGAGGCTTACCACCCGCAGGCAGCAGTTCCCCACAGTTGCCACCAGGGTATTCGCAGCTCGACCTTGATATGAAGGTCATACAGTGTTGTTGTTGTTACGATGCGATGTGGCGATAGTTCTAGATACGCATATATGATGCTTGATGCTTGATGCATGCGCATTATTTTATTGCCAACAATTTCCAGATAATTGTCTTGCTAAAAAACCCGCGTGTGCCAGATTTTTTCCGGAAATTATTGCCAAACAAAGCTTATTGCGTAATCACCGCTATATCGGGTCGTAACCTTATGGTCGGTGTACTAAAGGGACGATCTGTTACGGATCTGTTGACAATCCTGGTCTTGAGAATGTGCTCCTTCTCCTTGAGATAGGACAGTAGTTCAGCCTTAACGTGAGGTAACTGAAGAATGGCACCGGCTCTGTAGTGGAGGTGGGGTTGAACTGGGGGGTGGTGGGGGCAGGGGGGTACCACTAACGAAGGTCTATCTTGAGGGTTCTTGCACAGCAGTATGGAGACCAGTTCTTTCACTTCTAGAGAGTAGATATCCGGAACTTTCTGTAGATGGGTTAGCATAGGGGTAGCATAGGGTTAACGTAGGGGTGGCATAGGGTTAGTATAGGATAAGCCTAGGGTTAGCAGACACTCTAAATTATTTTTAATTATTTGTTGGGTTTTTGTTTTTCGTTGGTTGTTGGGTTTTATGTGGGTTTTTCTTATTTTTTGGAAAATAAATTTCATTAAATTCTCATTTTTAATTTTAATATTCTTTATTATAAATTTAATATTATGAAACGTTAACATATAATATTAATATAGTAATAATTAAACTTTTAATAACAAATTATTTATTAAAATTAATAAAAATTGTATATAAAATAATAATATAATACGTCAATTGTAAAACTATTATTAAAAAACCTTACATATCACAATAAAACCAAAAACCTATTATTTTGTATTTTTGATTTAAACCTAGAAAAACAAAACCCAACCTGGCCAACCCTGATATCGCATGATATTGTATAATATATTAAGCCTTATTTTATGTAAAATAGCAATAAAACATCAGGTCAAACTAGGTAATATATTATACAACATATTCAGTAATATATTTACTATGTTATGTGTAAGTCTGTACTAATTAGACAATATCTCTAGCATAATATATAACATCTTTAAATGTTTGCAATCAAACTCTGTTGTTTAATATATTTATCTTTATTAATTCATGCAAATAATATAAAATTAAATTCATAAGTGCATATGTAATAATTGCATTAGTATTAATTTGCTAATTATGAAGGAATATATATGAAATATTATTTCTTAAATTTTTATGATTTAAAAAAAATCAATACTAAATATTTATCTAAAAAATTAATCTATAATAACATCTAATCATCACATATTAAGTTAATAGTTAAATAGTCACATTTCATATCATATAAATACAGATTAGTTATTATTTTAAATATTTTTATTTTTAATTATTTATATCATTCTTAATATTATCATAATATAAAAAAACTTAATTTGTAAAATTAAATAAAGTTATAAGTATTTATATTTAAGATTCTATTTTCATATATCTTTAGGGTATAACCGTTACAATTGATAAATTAAATTAATAAGAAATAGAAAATAATGCTTTATACGATGATATACAAACAACGTCTTCAGTGAAGTGATAATATACAATATAATGTTATTATAAACAACAACTTCCACTAAATATTAATTATTATATACATGTGTATTCATGTGAGGTGTATGTAGGACATATATTGTACACGGAGGGGGAGATAGATAAGGGAGGAGGGGTGGGGTGGGGTGGGGTGGGGTTAGCGTGGGGTTAGTGTGGGGCTAACATCATGGTCTCCTTTAACAATCTTATAGAACAGGCTGACAAGGTTATTGGCATCGAATGCGGGTTTCAATGCGAGTAGTTCAAACAGAAGACAGCCTACCGCCTAGTTGTGTGATGTAAGGGATGATGTAATATGGACATTATGTGAGATGATGTAATATGGGCATTATGAGGGATGATGTAATATGGGCATTATGTGAGATGATATAATGTGGGAATTATGAGGGATGATGTAATGTGGGCATTATGAGGGATGATGTAATGTGGGCATTATGAGGGATGATGTAATGTGGGCATTATGAGTGATGATGTAATGTGGGCATTATGAGTGATGATGTAATGTGGGCATTATGAGTGATGATGTAATGTGGGCATTATGAGGGATGATGTAATGTGGGCATTATGAGGGATGATGTAATGTGGGCATTATGAGGGATGATGTAATGTGGGCATTATGAGGGATGATGTAATGTGGGCATTATGAGGGATGATGTAATGTGGGCATTATGAGGGATGATGTAATGTGGGCATTATATAACATGCTAGTAGAGTTCTGCGAAACACCATTGATTTAGAATTATATTTATTAATTAAGTGTACCTAGAAAATCATAAAATTATATATATATATGATATATATATATATATTTTTATTAAACAACAAATAATATTAAAGACAAATGTAAAAGACAATTTTACAATTGGTATTGAATCATAATAAGTTATGTAATAATAGTGGAAGATAGACGATCATCGTAATGGTTATAAGATAAATAGCAAGACTTATCTTAAGACTTAATTAAATAGACCCTCAGGGTATAGCCTAAAAGTATCCATATCGAATAACTGTTAGTATAAGTAATTGATTAGATTTGAAATCTAAACTCATTCTAAAAAGTTCATATCTCAATCAATTAATACAATATATTATTAATATAAGAATGTATACAATGAATACATTACCCAGACATCAGCCTTGGAACTGTACGGGATATCCTGACACATCTCAGGAGCGAGGTAACAAGGTGTACCAACGCACGTGTTCGCTACGTCTACTGAGTTCTCCAGGTTCTTAGCGATTCCAAAGTCACCTGCGTAATACACACGTTCATACAATGAGTCATCGTAATGTATACATACACATATATACATATGCATTCAACTACCTCCCCCCTCACTAACTTTTTACCAATGCTAGTCTGGTTTCGTAAATATGTAAATACATGTATGTAAGAACAATGCGATATCTCAGACACATGTTATCTGTCCCTTTGAGTCTAGTTAGTGAGAGTTGACTCTATACTATACACTGTATATTATTATTTTGTTTGTGAAATATGTTTAATAGGATACAATCTGTATTATTTATTATTGATGATACAAAATGATACAAAATAGGCTATATTAGTGTATATACTCTGTAAGTTTAGATTGTTATTCGAATTTGTATAATTATGCATTTTTATTTGTGTAGCGACTATGCTATACGTGAATGCACACGTTAGTTACCATGACAACTAAGGGGCGAAGCCTTATTAATATATAACGTCTTTGGGTATATGACTGTATATAGGGGAAATTAGTATATTTCTTTCATTGCATTTACTTTCCAACACTACATTCAAAAATCAGTCAACTATTAAATTGATCACTATATTATATAAATAACAGTTTTGCATAAACACAATGCGTACACATGCATGAATCATAATAGTTTCAGTCCAGGGTTACAGGGTTACAGCCTACTGTCGTCATGGTAACTAACATAAACACACACACACACATACACACACCATCGATATAAAGAAAGTGGATAAGCAATTGACGCACGCAATGCATGTAAAAGATAGACACGTGAATGACACTTTTATCGATACATTTACAAAATGGTATCAGTGATTTTGATTGGATATTAGTCATATTATATATGTCAAATATTAAAACAGTAGTCTTTTCGTCGAAATAGATTAAAGTGACTTCTATCTATATCAATGGATTTAAATTATAAATATCAATAAAATCAATAAAATAGTATTATATCTTCAATTTAAATACACAAAATTACGAGGAATGTTGATATTATGTATTTTAAATATATAATTTTATTTTTAGTATAGATAGTACATTAAAATTGGTAGTGATTATCAATATATATATGATAAATACATATTATTATAAATAAAAAGTAGTGGGCCAGATAGTGGGTTTCAACTGCAGCGCTCGTAGCGGATAGTGCCATACACTACATTCAATTGCTTATCCACTTTCTTTATATCGATGACACACACACACACACAGCTATATGGTGATGACTAACCGACTTTACAGACCGTACCCGACTTATTGAGGAACACGTTCGCAGTCTTCAAATCTCTGTGAAGAACTCGCTTCAAGTGGATGTAGCGTACTGCCATCGACACTTGAAGGAACCACTACGGGGGGCAGGGAGGGGGCGTGTCTTATTGATAGGGGAGTGGCTTAATGAAGCGTGGCCGCGCTCTGCTGAGTAGATAGGTTCTCTAGAGGACGAGAACAAACAGTGGTTCGATGTAATCAGCTATTATGAGTTATTACAGGAACGCGATGATCTAGATAATGGACAATGCCAAGTGCTACCCTCTATTCGTTGTACAGTGAGTATTATTCCATCTAGAAGCAAAATATCATCGTTATGAAGTCATCTTAATCAAACTTACAAATATTATCGATACTCTAAGAATTATACTTGACTATTTTAGATTACGCAATATTTAACGCGTCAACTAGAATAATGTTTACAACAATGATCTTACATATGTCATAGCAATACAGGATCATAGTAACGTGTAGGCTCTGGTGTTAATAAAGTAGAACATTTAACATTTACTTTAATATAAATATGAATTTAATTAGGTATTAATACATATTAATTACCTACTTAAATATAGACATTTAAAATGTCAATGCCAATACCTGTGATAATTTCAAAATTATAATATAACAAATAAATTCACTAAATACTTAATATAGAATAACCCTGATATTTTGTATTTACCCAACAATATACATTAAGTTTTTAATATTATCATTGGTAAATATGCTAATCAATAATAAATACAGATTAATCATTACAATTGATATTTATTGTTATAATATGTGTTACTGCATATAATATAATTACAATACAGCCACTAGTATTGTATATATTAAATCTGTATTTAATTTGTTGTATAGGTATATACAGATATGTTAATATAATTTCTATTAGATTACTAGATTTAAAAAATAATGCATTCTAATATTTATTAATTAATTAAAACTTACTAACATGCATGATTAATTTTTCTGGAAATTTTTTTCTCATCTGAAATTTAAATTAGTTCATTAAAATTAAGAAAAATTAGTGTTAATAATGAATTCAAAATTATATATTATCTATCTTATAAATTCCTTGTATAATATGTTAATATTAATTATTATAATTATGTTTATTACAGATAGTATACTATAAATATATACATAAATATATATATTTATAACATGAACATATTTTATAGTGAGTTTATTTTATTATAAATTGATAGTTAATTATTAAGTAAATAGTAATTATAATTAGACTATATAAGTATAGTATATATCCATAGATATAGAGTGAGGTCTACTCACTCTAATGTCTATGTATATATCTAATCTTTACCACAATACTTGCGTATACGGTATTTATTATAAGTATTAAGTAATTTGTTTATGTTAAATAATGAACCCGAGCATATAATGTATTAATATAAACATATATTAATTCTTTCAGAACAACCATGATTTTGAAAAGCTTCGGAAAATCTTTGAATATATTTATATAAATAAAATAGAATTTATTCCTACATAGGATTTATAGTTTTATTATATCTCATTATAAGTGTATCTTCTATATTATTCTATAGCATATTATAATGTATATTTATTGAATGTATTGTTGTACATAACTAGTTCAGTGACAAATTACTACTGAAATTCCATATATATTTTTATTTTATGAATAATTGACCGATGTATAGATAACTAAGCTTTCTTTTTTTCTACTCGGTGTCATAAGCGAGATCCACCGATAGACAACCGGTAGTTCACTATAACTTCTGATTATATAAATATATAAATAGCACTCAGAAGGGTGTACAAATACAAAATATATGGAATAATAGAATTGAATTTGTAAATAAATTATATATATTTATATATTGGAACAATTTATATATGCAACTGTTTATGAATTTCATCGAAAATATTTCTAAATCTGTGTTTGTTTGTATCCAAAGATTTTGTGGAGCAGCTTCGATATATCTTTGTTGTATCAAAATAAATTTAAACATTTTATTTAAATATGTTAAATGTGAATAAATTGTTTAAATTTACTCCTTTTCAAACAAAATTTTTAATTAGTTTATGGGGTGTTAAATTAAAAGAATTTAATAGCAAAATTCACACGCCAAGAAAGAGTACATTATTTAATGAAATTACTAAAGAATTTAATGATAAATTTCAGAAGAATTTACAGACTAGACAAATTGAAAAAAAAATTGCATATGAAAAGGCACGATATAATAGAGTAAGTATTATATTTTTTATAAACTAGTTATAAAGATATATCATATATTTATATATTAATGATCTATTTATGATATATTTATATTTGCGTGCGTTCAAAAGCATTTATCTTCGCGATTTGAACGTACGCAAAATTGTTTATTCGAATTTGTGATTTTACAATAGCGTATTATTATAATAATTATAATAATAATTTGAGAATTATAATTAGCGTATGTTTATTTATATAATAGCATACATGTAATACATGATGTATCGAATTATCAGTAACATATATATATAAAAACATGGTAATATTACAATTTAATATTATTTAATATACTAAAAAAACCTGGAAATATCAAAACTAAACCAAACATAGTTTGAAACTAGTGAAAATAACTAAAATTCAACATTTTAATAACCACACAAACTTATATATATATATATATATATATATATATATATATATATGTTACTAATAAGCCGTTTCATGTATAGTCTATAAATAGACATACGATAATTATAATAGCCAATAATTATTATAATACGATATTGTAAAATCATTAATTTGAATAAAAATGTTGCGGGCGTTCAAATCGGTTTATACCTTTTGACCAGGTACCATAACATTTATATTATGATATTAAAATAATGTTGGTTGCAATGGACTAACGGCAATTTTATTTCAACTTGTATACGGATTATATAATTTGTTATTTTATTATAATAATCAATGTAGGAACGCTTTTAATACCAGCAACATAGTTAATAGTAACGGCGGATGATTTTATAATAAGGGAGGAACTAAGTAATATAAATGGCGCCTATATAAAATACACCATCATTCTATTTATATATATATATATATATATCTATGAATACGATCGCGTATAAACGAATACACGTATTATATATATATATATGTTGTTTATAGTAAAATACAAATTTATGACGCGTATATAATACATAAATACTTACATTCAGTATAATAATATATATAATACACGAATCGTATGCACTTTTACAGTTACAGTGTAGAATTATTATATGTACATTATTTAATAGTGAACACATTATATGTTAATATTTATATACTTTGTATACTATATATATATAGTATATTTTATGAGAATATGTTGAACCTACGAGAATTTAAAATAATGCTATATTAGATCATACCCCTAATCACAGAAATATAATACTCAATTCATTTCATTGATTTCACTTGCAAAATCCATTTTGTGTGGTAAAAATGCTACTAAATTGGGTAGGCACGTTATATATATATATTCAATAATTATTAACGAATTCTGTTCGTATATATTATTTATACATTTCATTATGCTATACTATTATATTGTTAAATAATTATTAAATAATTTAATATGATATTATTGTTATAATTATTATTATAATAATAATATAATATATATATATATATATTTAAGAATACAATCTACTATTGATAATTGATAATATAAGTTAACTTATACTATCATAGTAGTACTATATGATACTTTTTAGAATTAAAATAAAATAGTTAGCTGAAATAAAATTTCTGTTAGTCCTTAATCATCATAATTATTAAATTAAGTATCATGTATACCATGTACACCAACGTTTATAATAAACTTGATGTCATAAAGAATGTACTAAATCTCATCTACTATATGTAAAATACTTGGTATACAATTTACTATAGTCTACACAATATTTTATTGAATATAAGATATGTCTATTATGATATAATATATATATATATATATATATATATATAATTATATATATATAACATGGATTACAGCCAATTAAAGGCAAGAGTTCATATATCACAGGGGCATTAGTTAATATCAAATTATTATATTTATAATAATCTAATATTTACTGATTATACTTTATATACACGATACATATGTTAAGATTCATAATCTATATTAAATATAATCATTTATTATATATTCCCATATGATTTTGATATCATTAGCGCCTTCTATAGCTGAAATATTCATAGTATTGTTTACAAATATTTGCCTTTGGTTGATACAGCCTATACATGTATAGTTTATTAATTAATTTATAAATCATTTATCAACTATTTATTAAGGGGACGAGCGCCACTCGGTCTATAAATAGATTATAACATGTAGGAGATAGGGAATTGGTACGTGTATTAAAAACCCTAAGACTTTTTATACAATATAGTTATTTATTTAATTTTTTTTTATTGTGTAGAGTTTATTCAATTCTATATGAAAACAGTAGAACATTTTTTTTATTTCAATTACCAATCATAAAATATTTATGTTTTATAAAACTTATTATTTTTTAATTGTTTATGTTAAATTATTTGTATTATATATTTTCTTTATGACTAAAATAAAAAAGTACCACTGTTTCATATAAATAAAATTAATTTTCTTTATAATGGTGAAGATTTGAATACAATTCAATAAAGAGAAAAAAAGCCTTATGGTTTTTAAAGTTGATATGCATGAGAAAATAAAGTTCTGAGTTAATCGAGTTCAAAGTAAATAGTTATTTTTATGGTACATTTATGGTGATTTTCATTTATATTTTGTGATATACTATGGAATAACTGATAATATAGCAATAGAAAACACATGTATATATATGAGTACATATTTATTCTCATTATAAATATGTATACACTAATTTATATATATATATATAAATATGTAAAAAAAATCTCTATAATAATAATAAATTGTGAAATGAATGACTCTATCAGAAAATACACATATAAAAGCTTGAATATTCATTGACTAATGCATGACATGTAGTGTGGCCTATGTATTCATAAATTCAAATTATAAATAAACAACATAATATGACAGTTGCTAATGGTTTTCAAATTGTTTCCATCGATCGAGTATTCACAATTTTATTATATATAATATATATTCTTATAATTTTAACTATTTTGAATAATATTGTGAAATATATGGTCTATAAAACATCATTTTTTAGATACTTATATGACGATTTATATCACAGTTTTTAGATGTATATATGTAAAAGTACTCAATTATACATATTTTCTCATAACAAAAAAATATAATACACATTTTTTTTATGATAAAACGAGTGGCGCTCTCGTCCCCTTAAATACAATATTGAAAATCATGATCGTATAAATATTATTTTTAAATGATTACAAATATAATATATTTGTCTACATATTTTTTGTACTACATACTTAATTAAATAAACCTACAAATTGTAAACAGTTGAATTTAATGTATATATTATATCTTCTTACTAATTACTATAATTATTATGATAATAATAATTCTGCATGAATTATTAATTAATTATTATTAAATAAAATGTTTTTATTCAATATTTATACAATATTATATTAATAATAATACAGTAATTTCTGAATTCAATATAAATGCATATTTAATAAATATTATTATTTAAAAAGATATTTTTCGGGATTTTTTTATCATTATTTTAGAATTTTTTTAAATGCAAAGCTAAAATTTAAATGGCTAATAATATAATCGTACAGGATTATAATACATATCTCAATTAGAATAATAAATAATTAATACACTATATATATATGTAAAAGTTAGCAATACTTTAGTTAAAATTGCAATCACTTCTATATAGAACTGATAACCAATATTCAATGATATTGTACAAATAATATAATGATAACTATTTTAATAATTTTATAAACTATTTATTTATAAAATTTATATATTGAATATTGATTAGGAACTAATTGAACTAAGTACAATTTATATATATTTATATATAAATATATTATAATATTTTCATAAATATTAATATTATTTATATTTTATATGATATCTAATTAAAATATATGTATATATTTATAAACGAAGTTAATAAATTTGTTAAACATTATTTTGTAGAAAATCTAAACATTATTTGTTAATGATATATTATCACTATTACTACATAATACATACTTGTTTTTTGGTGAAAATAAGTTGTTATTTAACATTTGTTTTATTGCATAATACTATTCTTTGATATGTTTTTTAATTTCTGTAAACAAAATATTCATGAAAACAGTCTAGAAATAACATAAAAACTGGTTTATATATATTCATTATATATGATATATAATGTATTCATATATATTCAAATACAGTTTTCTCTAAATAATGAATTCACACTAACAGTAAAAAGGCTATCATTATAAAAACTATTATAGCTACATTATTTTTTTTTGTATTATGCAAATAACATATGTTTATATATTCCCATAGAGATATCTTTCATAAATATTATTTTCTAATAATAGTCAAAATACAATTTATATAGAATATATGACAATAAATAATAATTTAAAATGGTAATTTATATACACAATAGGCTATATATAATAAATATTATAAATATATGTCTATTCGGGTATACATGCATATACTATAA
The DNA here is from genome assembly GCA_964019155.1 of Osedax fenrisi. Classification (NCBI taxonomy): domain Eukaryota; kingdom Metazoa; phylum Annelida; class Polychaeta; order Sabellida; family Siboglinidae; genus Osedax; species Osedax fenrisi. The sequence continues at coordinate 52,101,786 of OZ025242.1, forward strand.
ATACAATACAACAAATAGATTGATTTAATGAATATAATTCTGTTCGCCAGACTATTAATTACTTAATATTTAATTTAACATGTAAAGCTGTCTTCACACTAAGGATCAGTACTGATTATCCGTACGGATAACTCAAACGTATTGAAAATCAGAGTATATTAGGTGTGAAGTCAATTTTAAATGTTCTGATAAATCCGTACGGATTTATTTATGACATGTTCTATAAAATCCGAACACTGAACGAAATTATGAGGAATTTGAACGTAATTTTAATGTAATTATAATTAACTTAATTTATTTAAAATATATTTATTCATATTATATTTTATGTTTATGTTTACATCAAAGATCTTATTAGACTTGTTATGATACGCACGAAACAAGGCATATTTTCTGTCCGGATTTATGAATGCTTTAAATATCTATCCGTGCGGGATATCCGTACGGATTCTTGGTGTGAACTCAGCTTAATAGACGTTATTCTGCCTATCAGTTTACATAGTAAACTGTTAAATGGTGTGTGCGCTGTGACATCCAATTCAATTAAAATATTCATCACATAATTGTGATTACAATTAAATATGATAATTGAAATATGTCAGTCAGTACAAAATTGTCATCGGTATTTCACTTATTTTAACGATTAAATTTCTCAAAAACTCTCTGATATTTGTGCACACAAATTAAAGAAATTAAAGTAATTTTAACTTAGGCTAACTAATAAAACTTTCTATTATTGATCTTAGAATTAAATTATTTCTTTTCATAAATTTGATTATTTATAAAAATTAGTTGTTGAACAAAAGCTAGGTATACAAAGAACATGAGAATATATATCATTAGATTAGTTAAGGTAATTAGTTAAACTTCATCTAAACAATGCTATTTTAGACCTATCTAAAAACTCTAAAAGGATAAATAGAGATAACTAATAGAGATAATTACTTAATTATTTGTTTATTCAAAAGATACTTTCCTCCATCATATATATATTCTATCTTTATATAAATATAGATAATTTAAAATGGTGTAAAAATTGTCTCAATTAGTTAAATATTTATTTTAATTTGTTTCATTAGAATGTAAGTTTATCATATTTTATTTAATTAATATTAAATATTATAATAAATCCAACATAGAATTCATATATGTTTATATATTGTACATTAATACACAAAAATAATTTGAGACTTTTAAACAATTTTTAACTGAAACCAGAAGAAATTTAATTCATACACAAATCTTTAAAAACTTTGAATAAAATGATAATTTATATTACGAATAATTTCAGTTCAAAGTTTATCTGAAGAAGATTGGAAATAACGAAGTCTGCAAAGATACTAAAGTTCCGGTGTGCAGTTATTATGATGAAATAGATGAAATATTGGGCCCGGGAGGCATAAGAGAACCTGCAGATTTCCTAGAAAATGGCTTATTAGATCTCGGTTAGTTAAACGTTAATATGTTCTTCATTGTTGTTTAATCTGGGCTCAAATACAACTCTTATTGTAAAAGTATTATAATAATAATAAATATTATGTCATTTTATAATAATTTACCAGAATTTAAATATTAATTGTAGATATATTATTTGAATATTACATATATATCATAATTAAAGCTAGTATTATTTTAAATTTATAACTATTAATATATTCATATTTTTATATACTTTCAAGTTAAATATTTGTGATAGAGTAAACAGCAATGTATTCAATTTGTGCAATTATCAACTTGTGATATGATATGCGCGATTTTTTGTCTTTCAAGCTTTTATAATTTGTGTAAATGGGTAGTTAATATTTAAAAAAATTATGTTTATATAAAATAAATTCCTTTAATAAAATTATATTTAAACGGTTAAATGACATGTGAATATAAATGTGAATTAAAAAGATGGACACTTTTATTATCTATTATATAAATTAATTATATTTATCTTTAAAATAGATTATAATTCTAAATTAATTGCCATATCAAGACCATTACATACCCAATCATTGCATCAAATCTCTCATCAATCAAACACATTCTAAGTAGGACTTTTTAGTAAATATACCTTTATGATTAATCACTATCCAAGCTAATTTCACCCAGTTGCATAGTATGAATAGTATATGTGAAAGTTGTTTTGCTACACATGAATGAATTATAACTATATTAATATTATATTTTATATAGTAATAGTATATTATATAAATATAATTTATTATTACAGTTAGTTTAATCTTAATTAATAGTAATGTAAATATGGCTTTTACAATATTAAATAATCACATGTGGAATATATATATATATATATATATATATATATATATATTGTATTTATAATAATATAAAAGACTTTTTAAATACTATGCAAACAAATGATTGCATTCATATGATATTCTAATATTTATACAATAATATTTCATTAATTTATGTGTTATTGAAAACAAAAATATCCAATACTAGTAAGTAAAAATAATTTTATTTTAATTATTACAAGTAAATAATAATATCTATATTTGTACTTATATAAACACAGTTATTTTTATCATATATTAAATATTCTGTACTATTAAATTTAAATTCACATTATATTATCAAGTTGACTTTTTACCATAATGTTAGTAATATAACTAAATTGTTTAATAAATATGATGTATAATTTTAGTATAAATAATTTATCTTTATAAAATTTATTTATTTTGTATTGAATGAATGAATAAATACAATTTTAAATTTCTGAGTGATTTTTGATTTAGTAGTTCTCATAATGTTGATGATAATGGTACATATAAATAATTACAGATCAGGATACTTTCAGCACTCCCACATCAAAAGGCCTATTAGCATCTCCATCATCCACTCCAGATGAAAAATGTTTGTAATCATATTATTATCAGTATGTTTAGTTTAAGAGCATCCTAGTTACCACATTACGGATTACTGATTAATATTGTAAATGTGTTGATAATGTTCTGAAATTTTCAATTAAAAGTTATCGAAAAAACTATGTTTCATAGAGGTACCGAAATTCCAAATAAATATAAATTAAAATATTCATGATAAATATAAATCTGTACATTTAATTTGTAATTTTCATTTATAAATAATGAATTTATTACTTATATTTTACCGATTTAAAAAAATGTAAAACTTAATCTATGCTGTATTTATTTTCTGTTTATATCTTTGTAAATATAATTATCTATCATAATTTATAATCATTTTTTTCTATCACAATTTTTATATTAGTATTATGTTGAATAGATTTTTGTTTATGCTAATTTATTTTATCAATTACTAATTTAAAATTATTTCTTATTTTCACCATATAATTTTATATAGATATATATAATCTAAATGTATAACAGCAACATTTGTATAATGTGGACACATGATAAATACTATAGGCGCAGTGCTATAGTGAAAGTAGTGTTTAACATCTATTACATGTGCGCGTGTGTGAACGTTAGGATGCCCTTAATGCTCATTACGATTACCCATCAACATACATAGCAGCAGCAGTTCTATAATGTTTACTGTACACTTGCAGCTATTCTAAACGAGTTACTTGCCCCTTCATCGTGTAATGAACAGGAAGACGGAACAGGTTTATTTATCTCATTGAAGTAATAGGTACTGTAGTACTTAGTAGTACTTAGCTGGTTACACTAAGTGCATTTGTACCCAGCTAAATAAGCATCAGTACATCATTAGTATCATTACTTCATACTTTATGTCCTATAAAATTGTTCTCAAATAAGGCATATTTTGAAATTTTGAAATTTGATTTTTTTGCCACATTTGTATTCAATGCTATTTACATAATCTTATTTCCTGTTAACCATTTATCTTTAATTATAGAAACAATACAATACATAATTAACATATTTACATATAAATATATATTTTATTTAAAATATTATACACATATTAATTATATTACATTATTTCTATATATATATTTATAGTATAATGAATATAAAATATTGAAATAATTGCACTTCCATTTATATAGGTGTTCAAATTAATAATATTGACCTATTGTGTAATTGCTAATATTAAGAATGTGATAGGAATAATTAATTATCTGAATTATTACATTATATAACATCATCTCATAGAGGTGAAACACTATATCACAAAATAATGTATCATTAAAAATGAACTCCAATAAAACATATCACTATTTTACAGATTTCTCTAGTTATAGAATGGTCATCGAATCGCCGTCTAATCTTGAAGAAATATGTTTGTACAATGTTTTACCTAGTAATGCATAACTAAGTAGCGTCCTATTGCGAGTGATACGATTGGTTGATCACATACACTACTTCTACAGATGAATCAAGTTTGATCGAACTCGACGAGGCTGCCCTAAAATCCATTAAACTAGGTTAACATCATCATCATAGTATTGCATTGTTTTAATCGTAATAGTAAATATAGACTATGTCAATATATTCTATAAATTTGAAGTTAAATAGTGGTACGTTAGTAATAGTGAGAGCTAAGAGCTAAATACTGCCTCTCTACATGGCAAGCTTTAATCACAATCTCTCGTTGTCGATAGTAACAGGGGGCGTGTCCAAGAGTAAAAAGAGGCGCGGTCACGCACATTCCGGTGAGATAAGCGCGAGTTATGCAATACTGGACGGGGTTCAAGGTTCAATCGATGATCTACGACACTCCAACAACTCCATCCTCATCGAGAACAACCATCTCCTCATGCACAGACTACAGGCCATAGAGAATAAACACGACGAGTTGTCTGATAGCGTGAAGAGGGTAGAGGAGAAGGTGGACAGTATGCTTGCTATGATGACCAATCAAATCAGCTCTACCACCTCAAACACCAATTAGCACTATCACCAATTAGCACTACTACTACAACCACTATTACTACTACTATTACTACTACAACCACTATTACTATTGCTACTACTACTACCGAAAATACTACTAATACTGCAACTATTCCTACTACTACTACTACTACTACTATTATTATTACTTTTACCCTGACTACTACTAGCGCCACCTTTACTTCATCGATCGCCATCGTAACATTTAATATTTTATTGTCCGGTCTATATCAGTGAATATAATATATATATATATATATATATATATTATATAGTATGTATCTATTTGTAATGATTTTAAATAAATTAGTTTATAGATTTTAATTTTATATATATTATTTAAAATAGAGGATAAACATGTCTTCCTTAAATGTACAACGTCATGGTTGAAATACAGCTGGCTTATGGCTTAGAGAAAACATTTCTCAATTTAAAAAATAAGACATTTGTTATACAAAGTATAGAAATGAAATATTTCCGATTACGTGTATACAAAACCCAACCACCTCTAGGTACACCATACTACTAGAATGTATCGCTTGTAGTCACCACAGGGTCTCCACTCTTCCATAACCATCATTCTTCTAAGAAGCTTCATTATTACGTAACCTATTGTTTCTATGATCTTTGTATCTATCGATACTCATCCTCGTATCTATTTCGGCAATCGTGGAACACGATAGTTTTACATCTTACACAATTTATTTATTATATATATGTCTACATATACAGATACCTTCCTATTTGTATGAACACATACACACATATATACACACACAGATACGTGTGTGTGTGAGTGCTGGTATGTGTTCACTCTATCTATGTTCCATTGATGATCTAATAAAGTCTATTATTGTTTCATCGTAAGTGTTATTCAATAACTATGGTGACTCATACATACTATTTATGTAAATATAATAGAATATTTCAGAAATGTTGTGATATCCTCCTTCACATAAAAATCTAATAAATATAAAATATGAAACTTGTATCAATAACAAATTTTAAATTAAAAATATCATAATTTTATTTTTGTAGTAATTTATAGTAATTAATTATTAAAGATATCTTTATAATGTTATTAAAATTGGTTTATAAATTAAAAATTAGTTATAATGGTTCACAATCATTATTTAATTATAAATGATAAAAAGTACGTATACCATTATGCTTTACTACAGTCTCGTTATGATGTTATCACACATGCGTATTGTTCTCGAATGTGTGGAGCAACTACATGAATATGAAGACGAATATTACATGTATAATTATACAAAATAAAAATAAACGAATATAAAAAATATATTAATAAATGAAGATAAAAAAAATAGTTAATATAAGTTTTAAATAGTCTTGATTATATGTTCCATGTACTGGCATTTATATAATTGAAATATCTTCTACCTAGTGCTATGTGTGTATGTGATTTATTGTAGTATTTGTTGGCTCTGCTTCATATTAAGTATTTGATAAGGTTGGTAAGTCGCAGTTTTAATATGTATCGATGTAAAATATTCAGTAGTCTTCTATTAATATGAGAGTTTATTGTCGGTATATAGTATATTCGTGTATTTAGATATTGAGATTTTTATAAAGTATTGATGTGGAATTAGCTAGATTCATTAGTTTGGCTATCAATGTCGTGTGGTTGTGTAGTCAGTTAAAGGTATACAAAGTAAGCTGGTATTAAATCATCAATAAATGAATTATAATATAATACTTTAATTCTATTATAGTGTGACTTACTGAAATATTTATATTTATCATTATATAAAAGTTCATTTGCAATTTTAAATTTCTTTCTCGCATCATGAGAAAGTTCCTAGAGTTTTTTAGGAATGATTTTTTGTATTTCAAATCATAGTTAAAATTTAGGGATTTAAATTTTATTAATTCAGTATGAGATTGATTTTATTCTTTACAAAGTGATCTTGCTCTCTCCACTGGTAGCTGTTTAGGGGGTGGGGTAATCAGGGGTTGTTACCTCATTTAGTAATAACTGTAGTCTTAATGTTGGCGTGTTCATTACAGGTAGTATTAGTATATTGGTTATATTCTGTTGGCTGTGTGAAGTCATTTTTAAATTTGGTGTAGACAATTAGAGAAAGTAGTCAGTATTTTATATTAGACCTACTTTTATCTATAAGTGTTGTCTGGTATTTTAAAGTTAATTCTATTGTGATGTGATTATCTGTAGTGACTGCTGTAGTGACATGTGTGTTGTTGTTGTTAATAGTCTGCTAATGTATAGTTGTCAGTAGGAAATCTATTGTATTTCAAAGAATAAGCGTTGGACGGGTTTTAGTAAATGTATAGTATTTATCAATTAAATGAGTCATAGATTATTATAACCTTACTATCAACTCGAATAATTGTATCATAATCGTCGTAAACATACCATAATTAGTTCATTGGTAAAACATAATCTGTAAGTGGTATTAATCAGTACCATTATATATATATACAGAATGTATATATATCAGAAGTAACATAAAATATAGAAAACAGCACTGAAAGTTTATAATGTAGACATATACAGGTTAACAATGGAGTATTGAAGGGGTTATACTCACTAATATATTCATTTTGAATTGTTCACTATGAACATCATATACATACAACATGTAAATATTGAACTATTGTACACTTATAATATACAAACAAATATTTTAGAACACTTGAAAATAAATATGTTATTAAGAATTATAAAAAGTAAATCATTATGGGGGAGTGTATATATCGATAAATGTTCATAAAACATAACAAAAATATTATATAAAACTACTCTTTAATGTGTAATCTAGTATCTGTGAAAAAATTGAATACCAAATAATCTATAAATCACATAAAATATGTTTTTATCTATAATTATTACACATATATTATTTGGCATGAAAATTTAAACGCCAATTACTCACTGATCAATTTTTACGCTAGGTATGTATGCATTAGAGTCGCTACAGAAAAAAACTATTGTAGCTTTATTAATAATGTTTAGTGTTATATATTTATATGAATAATTGCAAAGAACAATTTAAAAAAAAATATATCAAGCAATTCTATATTCATTTAAAATTTTTTTTTTTATATATGTATAAAAATATATATGTAATTTATCTAGAAAATGTATTCTTTGCAAAGATGCATTTATATAATGTGAACATGATACAAATCAAAATTGGCTCAATACAATGAATAGTTCTATTGTAAACAGTATTTGAATAACACTCGCATGACAACGCAACAATAACAACAACAACTTTTAAATTAAAAATTTTTAATTATTTAATTTTAACTTTATTACCTATAATCAAGCTAAGTCCAATATTTATTACCATTTACTACCACTAAACTACTTCTACCCCCGATTATGACTGACTCCATCCACACTGACTTCACATGCTCCTCATGTAACACTATCGCCACGTCACTCACGGAATGTGACCATTACCGTAAGTGGCTTTGCCAATCATGTTCTAAACTCCCCAAATCTACCCTTAACAAAATGACTGCCCTCAAAAAATCTGGTTTCTACTGGTTTTGTACCAACTGTAGAACTGACTCTAGAACGTCCCAACGTAAGATACTATCCAATAGCTCCTCCCAAACCTCTCCCATGAGCTCACCTCCCATCTTTAACAATCACTCCCCTGCACCTGCACTACCACAACCCACTTTTTCTACAATTTCACCGCTCACCCCACCACCCAACCCTTCATCCAAAACTATATCAGAGTCCATACACCAGTCACCCCACAACTAATCCACTGTTCCTACCATCCTTACTATCCCCACTTGCCTATCCCCTGTTGCCACTAAACGATTACAATCCATCACTTCCATAGCTAAACCCCCCTCGTTTAATAACCTTCACTGCGCATGCATACCTCCCTTACTCCCCCCCAAATCTGATAAAATTGCATGGAAAAGAATTAATAACCCCCCCAATACTCCACTTATTAACTTTCTTGTCGGTAAATTACCAACTCATTTTAGACCAGTCCCTAATCCATCTTCCACTACCAACCATTACTCACCTAACCACCCATCCCCCTTTTCTGTAGTTATTGAGCATATTAAACCATCCGAAAAATCTCGTGAATTTCTTCTAGAATTACTCACTTACATCAATATACCTACACATGCTCTAAAATCATATAATTTTTCTAATGCAACTGTTATTATTTTCTTTAATACATCAAGTCAGTGTTCCTACTTTTACTCCAAAATTCCATTCATCCGCAGTAACTCAATATACAATCACCTATACATTCGTGCTGAACGATCTATCACTGAGCGAACACATGGTAGAGTTCTTTTCCATGCAACAAAATCTAACCTAGCCCCATCTAATGTCAAATGTACCTTCAATGACTACACTAACTCCTTTGAACTTCGTCATTTGACCAACTCCAAGACAGACTGGAATAAGAACCCAATTTATATATCAAATGACACATACAATACATGGTCTACATCCTACAATGCATATAGATTAAATACCAATTCACTGAATTCATCAATCAGTAATTCTCAGTCATCACATCAATCTTCACAATGACATTCAACCACTCGACCTAATTATCTCAGAACAATCTCAATTCCTAGCACCTCAATAGATACCACACTATCAATTCCACCATTTATTCACAACACATCACAATCTCAGATTAATGCAGCCATCCTTAATGTTTCCTCCATACGCAATAAAGTTGATCACACACTTGACCTATTTAATGACCTTCATCTTGATCTTATTTGTCTCACAGAAACGTGGCTTAAGGATAATGATATTGCAATATCTGCATCCCTTAATATTAACAATCTAAGTTTTGCACAACTTAATAGACTCGGCCCCCATCTTGGTGGTGGTATTGGCATCCTATATAAGACAAATATTAATCTAATAAACAGTATTGATCTCGCACTAGAAAACTCAGAATCATTTTCTTGTACATTTCACCCGGCTAATTCACGTCAATTCACCATCATAGTTATCTATCGTCCACCTCATAAGTCAATTCCTAAGTTTCTCCTTGAATTAGAACACCTCCTGACTACATCCACTGATCATACTATCATTCTCGGTGACCTAAACATCCCAATTAATCTTGACACTAATTATACCAGGCAATTCAATATATTAATAGACTCATTTAACTTTGTCCAACATATAACATCCCCAACTCACATAGCAGGCAATACACTTGACCTTATAATTTCCCATGCACATTCTAACCTCACCAATTCCCACTCAATAAAGAATCTATTTTCTGATCATCATTTAGTATTCTTCCATATTAGCTCACCAAGACCAACTCGATCCATTATAAATATTAAATATAGAAAATATAACAATATTGACACCAATACTTTCATCACTGAATTCTCTAAAAAATGTAATAACACACAATTTTCAAACTTAGTATCAAAATTAGAAACATCTCTATCAAGAACCCTTGACGAACTTGCCCCCATCAAATATAAATATATAACACAACGTCCAAATTGCAAATGGTTTAATTCTGAACTTTCATCATCAAAGCGCAAATTACGACTATATGAAAATTATTGGAGAAAATCTAAATCTCTCAATAATTACAATATATTTATCAAACAACGTAGCCTATATAGAACCCTACTCAAGAAGTCTAAGAAATCATACTACAATAATCTATTAAAAGAAGCATCAACTAATTCTAAGAAACTTTTCTCCATTTCTAACCAGCTACTTGGTAGAATATCACTACGTGTTCTACCAAATGAACCCATAACAACGCTAATAGATACATTTGACCAATATTTCAATACTAAAGTCATGAATATAATTAAATCACTCCCTACACCACTCAATGAACCATATAATCTACCTCTATATTCCCTTTCCTCCTTCACATTACCATCAACTACTACCATTGAAAAACTCCTCAGTGCAGTAAATACATCTTCCGAACTAGATCCAATTCCTCATTCTATATTAAATAAGTACCACATTTATCTAGCATCTTATTACCAAGAAATAATAGAAAACTCACTTACCTCAGGCATTATTCCAATCTACATGAAAACAGCATATGTTACACCCATCATAAAAAAACCAAACCTTGACAAATCAATCCTCTCCAACTACCGACCAATCTCCAACTTATCAACGCTCTCCAAAACCCTAGAACGAGTTGTTGCTCGTCAATTAAATTCGTATCTCCATGAAAATCATATATTAAACCCATATCAGAGTGCCTATACCAAGCACAAAAGTACTGAAACTGCAATGATACATATCCTTAATCACATTCACCTATCTGCTGCATCACCACATGGTTCAGTGGTCATTCTCCTTGATTTATCAGCTGCCTTCGACACTCTTGACCATAATATCCTTATAAATCGACTAACTTCTATCGGTATCTCTGGTACTGCACTTGATTGGTTCATCTCATACCTAACTGATCGTTTTTACCAAATTAGTATAAACTCACTAATCTCTAAACCTCGTAAAGTCACTCATGGAGTACTTCAAGGATCGGTTCTTGGTCCACTCCTATTCAATATCTACCTACTTCCCTTATTTAGAATTATTGACAAATACCCCACTATAGACTATCACTCGTATGCTGATGACATACAGTTACACTGTAGATTGATAGACCCTAACAACTACATAAATGTACTTAACAACTGCATTACTGAAATACATAACTGGCTCACCAACAACTCATTATCACTAAACTGTCTTAAAACTGAATCAATGCATATAAAACATCTACTACCATATTCATTCCACCACAAATTACCATTAACAATCTGAGTATTTCTTATGCTAATAAAATAAAAAATCTTGGTATATTAATCGACCCAACACTACAATTCAACATCCAGACTAAATCACTATCACAGTCAATTAACTACATACTACACAACTTACGAACAATAAGACCCTTCATTTAATACTGCAAAACTCCTTGCTACATCCCTCATTCTCCCCCGCCTTGATTACTGTAATTCATGTCTCTATGCCTCCTCACAATCTATAATAAATAAACTCCAACGTCTATAGAACTCAGCCATCAGATTCATATTCAACATAACTAAATATTCCAGACAACATATATCCCCTTTGAGAACCAAATTACATTGGCTGCCAATAAAATCCCGTATAATTTACAAAATTGCACTGACCATACATTTAGCTACACATCATAACACACCAGACTATCTTGCTAACTTACTAACTCCCAACACAACTATTTACGAACAAAGACACATAAACAAATTCAAATTAAAAACTCCAGTTCTATTACATTTAACATCTTCCCAACATAAATCTTTCTCCATCCATGCTCCAAAAATCTGGAATGATCTACCTCACCATATCCGATCAATTGACTCAACTGTAACATTCAAATCAAAGCTCAAAACATACCTTTTTGCCCAATAATATATTGAAAGCACGTCCGAAAACTTCAATAAAGAAGTTGATGGAAGTGCCTAAACCAATTAGGTAACAGGTAACAGGTAACTATATATTTCCAATCTACTACATGTAAAATAAACAAAATTTAATTCAAATTCCTTAAGGATTTCTACAGAATGTGAATTTGTAATTAAAAAATATATGAACATTATAAATGTTCAAATAGACTCCTCTTTCAACTTTATTATTTTTTAAATATACAAAAAGAATAATATTCTATGGATTCAAATAAACTTTAGTGTTTCAGAATAAATTTCAAATATTTTGTATCAATAAATTTTAATTTTCAAATAATAATTAAATTTATTATTTTTAAATCTTCGCAATATATTATATCTATTAATGACATCAATCATGCATAACTGTTTTCTTTAAATATATGATACCATTATATATAATTATATGATCACAAACACTATTTTGATAACATTATGGTTAACATTTATATTCTAATATCAGTTGTAAAAATGATAATATATATTACATATGTAATTATAAAATGTTATAATTATTTTAGTTAAATTAAATTAATACACTTGATACTATTCTCGATATAATCAAACAGGCATCGATAGGTACTAGGTACTATAGTATATTTATATATATATATATATATATATATTTTCAATTATAATATTTCATATTTTTGTCATATGTATACCCTTCTGAGTTATATATGGTACTATACTGTACAATGTAGTACAGTGTACATGCAGTTTTATCTTATAGAGCCTCATGTATGCAGGTTCTAAGATATACTTTAAACCTGAGTTTTTCAGTATTTTGAGTTTGCCTATTACTAAAAAGTAGCATACTTATGTTATATTGGAGATTGCATTTTCTGAAATTACATTAATATTTATAACCTTACTTTTACTATTCGAAAATATATATATATATATAGGTATACCTTGTGCCGTCGAGTCGAGACCGACTCCTGGCGACGTCCATGGTAGCTATTCTCCATCCCGCTCTGTCTCTAGCATCTACACGGAGATTCATAATATCTTTAGAGAGATGTTTGTATATTGTCTAGCGAGATGCAATGTGGTCTGCCTCTCCGACCTTCCATCCTTCCCAGTATCATTTGTAATTCCATCATATCTGCTCTAACAACGTGTCCGAAAAAAGATAGGGCAGCCTTGACAATTCTAGATTCGAGCGTACTTTTAGGTTTTATTATACCAATTATCTCGGTATTTCTCTTCCTATCTAAGTAAGTAACTCCGAGCAGTTTCCACCAGCACCATAGTTCGAAAGCATCACTTTTCCTTTATCTACCTTTTTGATAGTCCAGGTTTCTACTCCATACAGGATAATTGGAAATACCAGTGTTTAAACAATCATTCTTTTGGTCGTTAGTCTAATGCCTCTGTCTTTGAATATACCCTTCAAACTAACCATGGCACATTTTCACATTGCCAGCCTTCTCCATAGCTCCTTATCGGTAACTCCATCATTTGTAATTAGGACTTCCAGGAAGGTAAATTTATCAACAATTTCGATATTGTTATCATCTACTATGATATAGTCCAATTCACCTGTAGTCATCACCTTTGTTTTCTTGATGTCTAAATATAAGCCGGATTCTTCGCTTGCTCTTTTGAGTTTTGTAATTTAAATTAGACATGATGACGACATTACATTGATAGCGAGAACAAAAGATGATCTTACAGAGCTAATTACAAAAATATATATATATATATATAATTATTAAATGTTACAGTTAATTTATTTCATAATTTAACAAATACAACTATTATTAAGTAGTTTTCTTTCAAATTATAAAATATGTAGGCACATGAAAAACATCAAACTTATTACAAAGACTATTAAAATATTAAGCTAATAAACGTAAAAAAATGAAATCAAAGTATAAAGAGTATGTATGTGTACTTTGGTACATAATCTCCTACATATCTCACAGGCGAGTGTATATAACCTATTCATGTGACCTATAGTGTCGTGCATGTGTCATCACTGATGACTCATCACTAGTAACCTACACTTGTGTTAGTGCTGATGCTATCATTGATAGTTAGAATATCTATAAATAGATTATATATAAATAGAATATCTATAAATAGATTATCTATATTATATATATATATATATATATATATCTATACTATATTTATATTATATATAAATAGAATAATTTCTCATTAGGTAACATTATAGATTCATATTAGCATAATAGCGTTGAACTAATAGATTACATAATAGAGTATCTAATTATCTATTATATTATATTACCTAAAAAAGTATAAACGAGTCTATTCGAATATTTACAATTGAATATCCCAATGTATTATGGCATAGTAATAGCAAATCCATTACTAATATAGTCCAAGTCACCTAGTTCTGAGTGTATACAGATGTACGATGGCCCCACAGACACTACTACATGCCCTACTATATGCCCTACTACATCCACTACTACATGCACTACTACATCCACTACTACATCTACTACTACATCCACTACTACATCTACTACTACAGACACTACTACATGCCCTACTACATGCCCTACTACATACCATGGGTGCTATGATTCATCTATACAACCTATTAGAGGTTAGGTGTACCTTACACGGTGTACGACTACACAATACCTGTAGGTGCCCATGTATACCTATAAGTATAGTGAGCCTAGTTAACTATCGGGCATTCAACGATACACTGTGTAGGTAACAGTGTGTACATACAAATAGGTCCGTAACCTAAAGATGTGTTTTCAGGGAAGACCCATATACATACAGTGATAATACATGGCATTATACTGTGTTAGCATATTTTACATACAATCTTAGAGGGGGCTTAGAGTTTTACATGGGGGTTGGTCCCCTAGTGCACCCCTTAGTTACGGGGGGGTTGGTCCCCTTAGTCCCGCATACGCTAAGAGTGATTTTAAACATGTTGTTGATTAAGGATTCGACCTTCAAATGGTGTACAATGTACACTTTATATATTGGTGTACATATTGAAAATACATACACATTTGTTTTAAATTTGGGTCAATATTATTCCAGCGTCTTCCTGGTAAAATGTTAACATGGGAATAGATAGGAAAATACTACAAAAATATATTATGTATATTTTTCACATTTATAATTATGTTACAATCATGAAATTTTCGAAACATGTGAAATGTGTATAGTTCCTATGAATAATATCAAAAATAATTGTATTTCTAGGATTTTCCATATTTTTTTTTGACTTCTCATAATTTTTTTACAGAACATTATATTAGATAATTTTATATTGTATATAATATAAAACCACTTCATTAATTTATTCATCACTATATATAACAATTTGGTTTAATAAATTATAACTACTAGGAAATGTCTTTAATTTTGTTAAATATCATTAATAAATTACCATTTTTTCTGTAGAGTTGGCACCTCTATATATTTAAAGATTTTGTGTATCTTATCTTAAGATATTATATTTTAACGTAGGGATTATAAATTTTATTTTATTTAAAAAAATTAATTATCCAATAACTAATATTGTAATTAGGGATACTATAGAATATATAGTATAGATAATATGTATATATATATTAATGTTATCTATTAGAATAATATAGTATTTAAGACAATTATTCATTATTATGTAGATTATTAAATTAATAAAATACAAATAAAATTGTCAATATTCAAATAAATGTCCTTGTTAATAAACATAAACAATACAATTACATAGGAATAGCGAAATTTCGAGATTTTTTTTAATTATTAATTTTTTTAAAACCTTCACCAATATTGAACCAACATGTATTTATATTAATAAAATAATGTCATGAACATCATATCTATAGAATCTGTAATGTTAGAGTATAATCAAGGTCATCTCATCTACTTGATAAGTGCAAGTGTGTGTATACGCTCGTAGGGTAAACTCGTATTTATATCTGAAATCTACACACGGGGACGAAAGTTGCCACACAATGATAGGCGTTCCCGTAACACCCACTTATACAAAGGGAAGCTACGTATATATATATACAAATAAATATAAATATATATATATATATATATATATATATATATATATATATATATGTAATACATATGTATATATAATATATATAATATATATTATATATTATGTAATACATATTATGTATATATAAATCATGTCTGTACTCATCAGTGTATGTGCATGTATGTGCATGTGTGTGTGTGCGTGGGCGTGCCTATGTGTACATCGAGATTGTGACTGATTGAGAAGTATTGTCAATGAATTATTAATGTGTCACTCGATTATGAGTTATGCAGTGTGTCTGTAACTTATCCTGTAACCACTGGTGATCACGTGACGCACCTGTCAATCATATTAGACACGCCCACTTCAGTGTGATATAATATAACGACACTGATATATTATAATTTAACTCAGATATATAGTACTTACTAGGTAGGTTTTAATATATAGTATATACGTCGTACAGTATAACATAACATTAATATATAGTATAACCTATATAGTATTAATTAATATACTACTTAGTATGTATATACCTATATTAGGTTAAGTATAAGGGTATTTATTTTTTTATCCGAGGAAAAAGTAATTCTTTCCTCGCAAGAGTTAATAAGTCATTAGAATTAATTCACTTATTTGAATGATACAACTAACTTCACTTTTATCCAAGTATATTTAGGGTATGATTATTTAGCATCGACAGTTGGAAAACTATCGTTATCCTCACAATGTATGAAGTTACCACTATGAGCTGACTGCAGCAGTGCTTGTATGTAGTGTATCTTACAGTCTAGTTAGCCCTGAATAACGATACATAATAATACATGATAATACGAAATAATAATACAAGCTTCGCTATAGAACAAACTCTCAGTAAGTCATGATTACATCTACTTATCATCAACGTCATGTGTTCACTAATCCGGTTGAAAATGTTAAAAAATGAATTATTTTTAAATTTATAAACATATAAACATATATATAAATATATAACTGGACTATCCAACTGTCCAAATCTTCATACATAACATAGTAAATGCAATGGTGTATAACATAATGTATATCTAATGTTCTCTGGAGTTTTCTTCCAGTTTACAATTCGTGTCTATACATTAGATTCATGATAATGTTGTAAGTTGTCAAAGGGTTGTTTTATAATCAATATAATAAGTATAGAATTGTAGATTAACTATTACTGCATATAAAATATGAATATACCATATATATATATAGCGTAATAATATATATTAATGATATATAAACAAATTTCTTAAATAGTTTAGGTGTATGTATCATTGACGATGCCTACATCTTTCCCCTACACTAGTAAGAGTGTATACTTCAACTGTATGAACTGTAACCAAATAGTGTCAGCCTTCAAATAATATTTAAATGTTGAGATGTGCGTTAAAAAAGATTCCACTGAAACTCTTAAGGGCCGGCGTAACCTTCGTTTTTATTTTGTAGGGAAATTTTTTTTATATTGAAATATTAAAATGTAATTCGTTATCTTTAATATGATGTATTATATATCACATACAATTAAACATAAGTGCCTCAAATACGAAGTTTAATCATACACCTATTCAAAATGGTGGGATTTAATAATTAGAACACATGCAAGTAAAACTTTAGATGCCAATATCTCTGGTGTTTTTTTTATTGATTTTATTTTTTTTAAATGTCTCCATCTTTTGAACTCTTATATGAATCTTTATAAAATTTTCTGAGTATATACCTAATATATGGTTATTATTATATAAGTATGTAAGCTAATGTAAATATAATCAATTAATATAAATAATTGAAAAATAATAAAAAAAATCGGTAATAAATTTATTTTTAAATAATTTTAATATTATAATTAACTTTTATTTAATTATTATACTTTTATTATTTTATGATGTACCTATATAACTAGAGATGAATGTTATCTCGATAATTAAAAAAAAATAGATTAAAATACTAATAAATAGAAAAGATATAGCCTGTTAAAAAATAGATATTTTTCCCTATCTTTTACATGTAAACGCCGGCAAGGTTACGCCAGCCCTTAAGTATGGTATTACACCATAGAATATGACGTAATACTATGACGTAATACTATGATTCATAGGTAATGTAAGTGACAGTGGTGAATGTTCCTGCATAAGTTCACATGTACTGCCTATATGTGATCATTATATATAACAGTCATATTTACTCTCTACAAATACACATGACCTCTACAATATACATGACCTCTACAATATACATGACCTCTACAATATACATGACCTCTACAATATACATGACCTCTAAAATATGCATGACCTCTACAATATGCATGACCTCTACAATATACATGACCTCTATAGATATAGCCTAAACTATTGTGTCTAACGGTTTTCGCTTCGCATATCTTGTCTTCGAGTGTTCCGCTATCGCAGTAATCCTGTAAAGAAAGAACACACTATTCACTGTTCACTATACACACACACATATTGTATATGATATATAAAGTATGTATCGTATATACTCAAATAGATCTAATTTCGTTTGCGAAACACATGCATGAAATGTAATACAGTTATTAGTTAGACATTTAGGCTTATGGAAATAGGCCTAGCTAATGGATATACCTAGTAAGGACAGATTACATAGATTACATAGCTCAGATAGATTAGATAGCTCAGATAGATTAGATAGCGTAAATAGATGTAAATAGAACAAAGCAACGTACGATACGAGAAAGAATATTTAGAATTTCAATTTGATTATTTATGTTAGGATCATTGATGTAAAGAAAATGGATAAGCAATTGACGCGCGCAATGAATGTAAAAGATAGATACGCGAATGGCACTTTTATCGATAAATTAATGAAATGGCATCAGTGATTTTGATTGGATATTAGTCATATTATATATGTCAATATTAAAACAGTAGGCTTTTCGTCGAAATAGATTCAAGTGACTTCTATCTATATCAATGGATTTAGATTATAAATATCGATAAAATAGTATGATATCTTCAATTTAAATACACAAAATTACGAGGAATGTTGATTATGAATATAATGAATTTTAAAAATATAATTTTATTTTTAGTATAGATATTACATTAAAATTGGTAGTAATATATATGTATAAATAAATAATATTAATTTAAAAGTAGGTAGGTATTTAGTAGTAGGTTTCGACTGCAGCGCCTCTATCGCAAAGTGCCAATTCAATTGCTTATCCACTTTCTCATTATATCGATGGTTAGGATATCTGAGATAGTAATATTTCCGATAAAATAATTATAAAATGAACATAATAACAATGAATATTTGCACTATAATAGATATATTAGAACTTACAAACTAGACTACAAACTAGACCTCTATGGGTGCATACAATGAAGTAAGTTGACTGCAGTGACATGGTATAACCTGAACGATATAGAGGAACTTGCGAGCGTCATCGAAGAATGACTCGTGAAAGCCGACGATGTGAAGGTGTTTCAACTCAGAGAGGATTCTGGGAATTAAATGTTGTTAGGGATATAACAATAAAGTTAATAAATTATATATTCAATTGTATAAATAATATTATTTAAATATCAATATCTGGGTGTCTGCTCTAGGTATATATATATATAAACATCTAAGGAGCAACGCCTAGGTAGTAATATCTAATACCTTAATAGGGGAGAATGGGGAGGGTTGAGCCGGTTTTTACAAATACTTATACATATCTATTAATGTTATGAATATATTTTAATAAAATAAAATGCATAAGGTAAATGTACTTTATGACCAATAAAAACATTCATAAATCAGTGTAATGATAATGAATTACATACATATTGTTGTTTAATGTTGCACAACCTGCCCCTTTAGGGATTCGTAACGTATAGGGTAACATAAGCCAACCTGCCCCTTTAGGGTAACATCTCACGTGACCAATGACCTTGATCGCACTGTGCTTTTGTAACATAGAGTTAGAGAGAAAGAGCTTTCTCTCTAGCTCTATGTTTTGTACCAACACATAAATGCATTTGATTGGTAAATAAATTTATTTAAGTGGAATATTAACAATTATTTTAATTTTAATTTACGCTTATTTTATATATACAACATAATAACGTGGATACAAGGTAATTATGTTTACTGACTAATCGTTTTACATATCTAATCGAAGTACTTTGCACGAGCATAGAATTTTAATTTTGCAGTTGGACCCGCGTGATCACCTATATAACATACACAATTATTTCTTTTATATTACTACTTTTCTTGTATTACAATTCTATTTCTATTTGTAAATAGACATCTTTTATATTATGTTATATGCTACCTCAGTTTATGCACTAGTAGACCACTAGTCATGTGTTATACCAGAGGCTGGCTATATACGCTGGCTATATTATATATAACATTTCAATCTCAATATACAAATATATAAGTTGTTACTGTGCTGTTTTATAAATATACATAGTTACTATAAATACAAATAACATTACACATATAACACATATATTGTATATAATAACATACATTAGTATATATATATCTACTATATAAAATAAAGTCTATTTAATTGTATGTGTGTATGGAGCTAACTCGAGAACAGGGGTACGTTTGCGAAAATCTGTGATACCCAAAATTAATAAAGTGTCACCTGTATGCAGTGTGGCTTGAGCTTGATCCTGAACTAATTGTGAATTCAGTCACGTGACCGAGAAAACCTTCTTGTTTTTGTCACATAAAATCTTTCGTGGTTCTTTTTTTAAATACTGTTAACATTTTTTTTTGAAATATTTGTAAACATTTTTTGGACATTTTTTTGGAATATTTTTCGACATTTAAAAAAAATATTTTCGAAATTTTTTTAATATTATTTTGTATTATTTAAAAAAATATTTACATATATGCATATACATGTAATACATGTATCTATATTTACATATTATAAATTTGTTTGTACAATCTATAGATTATGTATCATATATATTCATGTTATTTCAATATATATTGAAATTAAAATGGTATATATATACAGTTTATATGTGTTTGATATATAGTATATAGTTATATTGATATAAGGTGTATGAGAAAATCTATATATATATAATTGTTAATGTGTTTGATGTGAAAGGACGTGTATATAGTAATATATAGTAATTATACACACACACACACACACACACATGCATACAAACACATATAATATATGTATATAATTACTGTATATTACTATTTGCTTAGGATCTACTTTCTTACTCTCACTCGTATGCATACATTCTAAACCTGCAATTATTTCAACTCTCGCTATATAAATAACTCACACAATGTTGTGTTCATGAAGTGTGGCTATTCCCATCATCCGAAAACTCTTACTTATATTAATAATATGCTTATGTATGAGTATGATTATTAAAATAATACCTATAAAATTAAAAATGATCATAATATGATATCTAATATTATCATAATAATAATGATCATTTTTAATGTTATACTTTACATTATAAATCTAGGTCAGTTACAATTAAGATTATATAATAATTGTCTTCTGGATAATATCTAGACTATTATATAACATTACCTTAATTTATGTTAATAAGTTTTCAAATAATATTAGACTTTGAATACATGTATTATATAGTAGGACAAAGTCACTGTTACATGTCCTATATTATATATGAATTAATATTACCTATTTATATATAATTAACAATTGTAAATTATGTTAACATAAGTGGTAAACACACGAGCTAAACCGTTAACCCTCTATTACTACATTTCAATATTACTGAGATTATCTTAATATAACTTTAAAGATACTCTTATTATGGATACCAGCTGATCATGTCACTGCAGTGACTGCGTGTGCAATGTTAATTACAATAATGATTTATAGATAGTAACATTTACATTGCACACAAACCCAACAAACTAAATTAAAACACAGCACTCCGAGATCAGTGGTTACCCTAAACAAATGGTTGTTACAATCATCATTGTATTAATTGTATAAAAAACTGATCAGTACTGAGTACTTCTATTGTTATGAATATTTGATACTAATAATCATTTTATTGTTAAAATAAGCAATGGTAATCATATCTATTATACATATTTGCATTTTGTATCTACTAGATATTTTAGAAAAATAAATAAAATAACTGCATTGTAAACAAATATTTCAATTTATATTAAATCAGTTAGGAACACATAATTATTAAATACAATTTCATAATAAATACATTACTAAATTTTAATTTTGTAATTTCTTAGTTCATTATTTAGTTACTCTAGTATATTAATGAACTTAATTGCAGGGTGAAGAAAGGCTCGTAATAATAGGGAAGCTGCGTATCCTGCCTTACCATGGCATACAATTCAAGGATAGC
Organism: Osedax fenrisi; assembly: GCA_964019155.1. Classification (NCBI taxonomy): domain Eukaryota; kingdom Metazoa; phylum Annelida; class Polychaeta; order Sabellida; family Siboglinidae; genus Osedax; species Osedax fenrisi. The sequence continues at coordinate 52,124,489 of OZ025242.1, forward strand.
ATGTATCAGAAGAAGAAGAACACAATGGTATACATCACGAGTACGAGAATGGCAACTTCATTTGGATTTATCAAGTCGATATGGCTGATATTAACGATAAGATACAGAGTTCCATAATCTACACCATCATTGCTGCTTAATTTATATTACATAATATATGTATACATAATCATGAAGACAATATTCCATTACGGGATGTAATATCTAATAATGATATTATATATAATATAATCGATAGACAAGAAATAAATTTAGGAAATATAGATATTAATATGAGAGATTTTATTTTAAATAAATTATGATAAATACATAATACATACTTTTTTTATTTTTAGAAAATATAATATAAAAATATAAATTTATATATATAAACGTAACTATATATCAAGATACACTAATTTAACAAAAGGTCACTACTTTTTAGTAATTGTATATGCACCATATCAATTGTTTTCTTTAGCTAAGCTTTTCTGCAATTCTTCCAATCTGTTATACATATATTATAATAAAAAATAGAATATGTAAGAAATCAAATATGATAATTTTCTTTCTATTAAATAAATATAAAAGAAATATACATTGATTATCTTTCTAATTTTGGGAGAACAGTTATAGGGATTGGTAGTGGGGTTTTGTTGTGGAAGAGGTAGTTGGATTTAATAATGATTTAGATATTTCATTGTGGTAAGGCTAGCTGTAGTAAGGGATGTATGTGGGATTGGTAGTCTGGGATTTTGTATAGTAGCAGTAGTGGCCATAAAGAGTTTTCGTTTAATTTATGTAATTTAAATAATAATAAAAATTGAGTGTGATATCGTGTTAATTATAGATGTTAGTTAATTTAAATAAATAAATTTGAAATATTGAAGTTATATTTATCAAGGTTTATTTTTCTAATAAATTTAATAATAATAAAATTTAAAATATTAGTATTTAATGATAAAATTACCTTTACATGATCATTTAGTGCTGGTAGTTTGTCTTGGTGATTGCGAATGCCTAGTTCAAGGAAAGAAAACTGTTATTTCATAATAGGGGCAGCCGTGGGGGTGCTGATTCCTCATTGTATCCACTTGTTATTAATATATGTCTTTCTCTAAATATAATTTGAATACATTAACTATAGTGTATAATTGAATACTAATAATAATCATAATACTATAGAATTCAATTAAAAAAAAGTGATTTCTGTTTTATATATATATTAACATATATGATAATGTGCTTATTGATATATGAACAAAATAATACTTATTAAATATAAATGTAATTATTAGCCTTATATTAATATATATATATATATACTGTTATTATAATATCATATCATAATGTTATATAAACAATGAATAACTACATATAATATTGTTATCCTATATGCAGTTATTATTCTAATATTTATCAAAATTGTATACAAATATAAATGTATAAGTATATTTTATATTATAATTGTAACACTCTACATGTATAGTATGAATGTATTTATTATATTATATGTTAATACTGTACTATTAATTTAATAATTATAATATAATATTATGTGCTATCAAATATACCTGTATATATATATATATATACAATATATTATACATATAATTATTGATATATACAAAGTATTATAATATGTAAAGCTAGTAAATTAGATAATGATATGTATTCATTATATAAATTATTATTCTTATAAATATGAATTATATTAAGATGTAATGTTAATTATGTAATTAGAATGTATTCTAAGTATAGAATATATCCTTGTATAGAATATTAATATGTATAGTGTGAATATACTAGTCATATGCTAATATACTATTCAAAGATTTTCCGAAGGAAAGATGATTCACTCGATCGATTTATAGAAATAAAAACGACACTATCTCAAAGACGGGTATGTGAACTAAAATCTATTTTTGGATTCGTATCTGTTTACATGTAAATTCGAAAAATAATACCGTAATATAATCTTAAATTAAGATATGTATAAAAATTCGATATATATAGAAAAGTAAGTGTTCCGCAAAAATATTATTTGGGGATATCAAAAGTGAATTCATCAAAATTGTACAGAATTTGTATATATACCTATATATGACCTATAGGTAAAAAGTAGATCGATTCAGTCATTGTTATTTACATGTAAACTTTCAATACCGTGAAAATGTCTTAATTTAAAAATATATTTAAAAAAAAATAATTTAAATATATATTATAATATCAAAAGTATATTTGTGTGATAATTAGATTAATTACCTTATGAATTAATAATAGTAAATATAACTTATAATAATACATGTGTATCCATCTAGTGGTTGGTATTGTAACTATATTAAAATAATTACATAGATTAGATAGGGAAGAACCATCTTTGTTTCGAAAAATCTGTGGGTGACTTCATACAATGATATTAAAGAACAATATAATAATTAATGTATACTTGTTACGACTAATATTCGTGATCTTATGTTTCCTGTAAACCATATTTATTTTTAATAATTCCATTTTTATATAAGAGTGAATACATTTAATAATAAAAATATTATTATTCTCTATTGTTTAATAATGTATATACCTTTCATTTATTATTTATATTAGTTTTAAATTAAAACTTTTAATTACAATAATATATAGTTGATATTAATGATAAATCAATATCAATATAACATTGTGCCATATTTATTTAATAACTAAATAAATTACACCATGAAATGATATTATATAATTAAAATCACTAATAGCTATCATTAATATGAATATGCGATATATACATATGCGATATGTAAATGTAATATGAATTATATTATCAACTATCAATCGCATCATTATAACAAGAGTTTTTCTATAAACTTGATATATGTGTATGTAATATGTATCCATTTGGTTGATTAAAAATAAATTCACAAAATTTACCACCAGTACTTACTCTATACTAAATATATATGTATATATATATGTGTGTGTGTATTACAAAATATAATACAGATATTTGAGATTTTCTAGAAATAATGTAACCCCATATCGACCAATATTAATACCAACAAAATGATGCTGAAAAAAAAAATATATATAAATATATTGTAAGTATATAATGGGTAGAAGTCATTTCGTACTAATTCAATGCGTATGAAAAAAGAACATATTATTTTTTATTTGGGTGTAAAAAATAACTATTTTGTAGAAATTCAGCATTTTTATAAAATCAATAAATACTAATATTTAACTATTCTTAAAGATATGAAATATTATAAATTGTATATAGAATTTTGTTTGGTATCATTGATAGTTTCTGAGATATTAGTGTAGTCCAAAATACCAGAATAGGCCAAATTAACCTTCCTTCCCCTACTTAAAATATAGTTACATAGGTACACTATGTAAGTATATCATATACATTGTATATGTAATGTAATAGAATATTAATTATAATATAAATTATGATTTAATTAAATCAAAATTATACGAGTTAAATAGTTATAGTTGGTTAATCATTAACATTAAGCATACAAAGTGACAAATCGTATATGGCCTCTTCTCTTATATTAATGTATAATAGTAATCTATATATTTGATATAATACTATGGAAATAAGAGTTATAGCAGAAGATATTTAAATCAGAATCTCTATTTATTGAGATTCTTAATATCCTTCTAAATAATGAAAGATTCGGTTCTAAATAGATGGCGTAGTTTCGTATACATTTTATATTTGTATAATTATACTTATACAGTTATACTTAATTATACTTATACAGTTATACTTAATTATACTTAATAGTTTGTTAATATCTTAACAGGTGTTTACATCAATTCCATTTTTCATTGCTTACGTGAACATTCGTACAGAAAATAAATCATTTACAGAACATTTTCTGTAAATGTATGAAATGAGTCATATTCCTATTTTTCTGTAATCATTTTCTGTACAGAAAATTAAATTGAAATAATCCTATTTTTCTGTACAGAATTAAGAAATACGTATCAGAATGAACTTTTTTCTTAATAATATGTGGCGTTATATGATTTCATATTTCTAAATATAATATTTATTTCTGATAGTATTGGCACTTAGATTATATATATATATATATATCATATATAATATATGTATGTATATTTTCAAATTTAGTTTCATTAAGATCAATCGGCAATTGACAGTTCAAAATGAAATATAGGTAGCGATATATATTACACTTAAATAAAAATAAAAAATACGTAATTGATGTGAATACTTAAAAATATGTAAACAAAAATTTCTGTATACATTTTACGTAGGCAATGAAAAACGGAATTGATGTGAACACCTTATAACAGTGTAAACATATATATAAAATATGTGACAGTTATCATATTTAATATTTTTTAAATATAATTGAAGAAAGTATAATGAATAAAATATAAAACACAAATTTCTAGAATATATATATTCCTAATATATTATATTATTTATAAAGAATTATTATTATCATAATTATTATGATAAATGTAGGAAGATTAGTTACAAACCTGCGCAATATAGCGATATATTTATCACTACTTATTTCGTAATTTAGAGCCCTAACGTGATTCTATTTTTTAATAACTACACCTATAACTCTGATAAATCATAATATAATAGTGTGATTGTTAGTACACACCCGCGCTATTTCATTACGCTCGCATCTAATTGTTAAATTATTTAATAAATATACAATTTTAATATTTTAATTTATAATTATTATGTCTGCGCCGCGCTATATTTAAAAATAGTAGTAGTAGTAGTAGGTGTAGGGGGGGTGTAGTCGAGGGGTGTAGTCGAGGGTTTGTTTATACATTCGATGATCACTTGATTGACATGTATTGGTGATCTAATATATGTTAGACTGATGCGAGTATATCTGATAATTACTACTGTATAATATCAAAGGCTTTGATATTATTTTACTGTAATATATATATGTAGTGTGTATAAATAATACACACGTGTTTTATTTTATAAGTGATCAATACGAAGAGGAATAATTTAGAACAATAATAAGAAGACTTTATTATATAATAAGGAATTTGTGTATGTATTATTATTACAGGATCAAGTATCCATATAAATATTACTATACATTATTATATAATATTAAACATTGTATCGTTTATATTCATGTGTTCAATTTAATAAAATATCCTACACTTCAACTTTGTATTTATGTATCATATTCTACATATATAATATATAAAATAATGAATATTAGCTATATATGTATTTATATTAAATTTCATTTATTTGTTGATATATATATATTTATATTCAAATAATATATTTTATATTTTATATGTTTTCATTGTATTTATTTGTATATATTTATATATATATAAATAAAAATGAAATTTATTAGTAACTATTATAATACTACTATATAATAAAGTCTTCTTATTATTGTTCTTAAGTACTTCTTCTTCGTATTACTTATAAAATAAAATATACGTGTGTATTATTTTATATACATACTATATATATATATATATATATATTTAATATAATTTTATTGTAATATTATATTAAATATAATATTAGGTACCTGGTCAAAAGCTTCGCGATTTGAACGCCCGTAAAATTGTTTATTCGAATTAGTGAATTTACAATAGAATATGATTGTTTGTTCAAACATTAATATTTTTAGTTTTAGTTATTTTCACTTTTTTGGCTTGGTTTGGTTGGGTTTAGTTTTAATATTTCTATGTTTTTTTAGCTGCATTACATCCCGAGTGAGCCTATACAACACACACATATATATATATATATATATATATATATATATATATATATATATATGGTAATGATAAGCCGGTGCATGTATGATTATCATTGGCCATTATAATTAGCGCATGTCTATGTATCATAATGATAGTCTATACATAGACATGTGCTAATTATAATGGCCAATCATAAGTTATTGTAAAATCACTAATTCGAATAAACAAGTTTGCGGGCGTTCAAATCGCGCATCAATCGCGAAGCTTTTGACCATAATCCACGTCACAGTAAAATAATATCAAACTTTGATTCAAAGCCTTTGATATTTTATAATTGTAATTAGCAGATATACTCGCACCAGTCGCACAGTGTGCGACGCACACGTATTAGATCACCCATACATGTCATATCTATTGATCAATGATTGTATAACCAAATCCTCGACTATACCACTCCTACTATTTTACTATTTTTAACATAGCGCGGCGCAGATTACTGGCAATCATTATTATAATGATTATATTTATAATTATTATAATAATAAAGTAACACGGTTTAAAATATCTAAACATAGAAATAAATAATATATTAATACTAACGGCATAATATGTCTTGTTTAATATTCGATTTAAACAATTATTTTCTTTGTTGTAATTATATTATAATTAAATTATATTCAAGTTTTACAAAATTATCATAATTATTATCATAATAATTATGTTGATAAATTTCTCATATTTTCTAGTGTTATTCTTTATTATACGATATTTGTTTAAAAAATTATCTAAACATAACTAAAAGTAAACGCATATGACTCATTGTTAAATCTTAGTTTGCAGTTGTGCATGATAATTGAACGTAAATGATCCTTTTTATTAAATTAATTTGAAATTATAATTTTTGTATTATTTACAATTATTAATTGAAAATCATTATTATCCGTGTAAGGTTCGTCTCGGTTCACTGATCACATTACATCCATGAAACACACAAGCAAAGGCATGAAACATACAAGCAATACCCTGTCTTGGGATTTGATACAAGTATGTAATTCCAAGACCTCCTATAACCCCGATGTTATAGGAGGTATTGGTAATTCAATCCCTGTCAGGAGCCATACAAATTAAAAAAATATATATTTAGGAGTGATCCTATAAACCTATAAGGCTATAAACTTCATATAAGTTAATGGAAGGGAAATATGAATGGGAATGAGAATTCACCGAAAAATGTCGGTCTTTTTTTTCTCTTTGTTTTCTATTAATCAAATATTCTATTATAACATTTTATTTAATTTATAAAAGAAGATATACACTGTATATCTTCTATTATACAGTGTATATTATACACTCTATGATATGTAAATGCTTTGTATTTAATTTTATTGCAATTAATATGTTAATAAATATTCAAATTATTCAATATGTTAATATTTATTTGACTTATTAACCCCTTAAAAAACCTTCGAAATATGGGCACTTTCCCCTATATATAAATATATAGTAATATCCCTGGTAATATAATATAATATATATTATATAATATAAATAATATAACATATAATTTTATATTAATTAACTTTGCTTCGCGAAGGACTGCATCTTGTGTCCTCGTTTTCTTCGAAACGTCCAGTTCGACCTTCTTCAAAGCGAATAACCTTCAAATAATTATATAGTATTACGTAATGTATGAATAGCATGGACACCATGTGCAATAGAATATATATATATATATATAGATAACAATAGGTTATAGGATGCATTTTATATTCTGAGTTAACTCACCTAATTAGGTTGTAATAGAAATCCCTCCTATAACCGAGGTTATAGGAGGTCTTGGTAATAGTGGTAGCGGTAGTAGGTGGTAGTTGTGGTGGTGGTGGTGATGGACGTAATAATATGATAACAGTGATGTAATATTACGTAATCATAGTATTATAACTATTCTTTTTAAATAATTACATTTATTTAATTGCTATTATGAATTCTATAATTAAAATATAAAATATTTTATTAAAAATATAACATATATTGTTATTTGTTATATTTATTGAAAATTGTCTATATATAATAATAATACTAGTTTATTTATATACTTAAATAATAGTATAAACAATTCTCTAAAGTGTAATCAAATAATAATTCTAAACAAAATACTATAATAAAATATGTTTCTTCAGTCTTTTGCAGAAGATTGAATTGGAAGGTGCATTTCTTAATACCAGAGGTAGCTTATTCCATATTGAGGCAGCAGACATCCTAAAAGACCTCTTTGTAATTTTCAGTCGACATCGACCCTATTCTACCCAGCAAACAATATATTCAACGCTTTTGGACGCACTGCGCCTAAAAGTAGACGGAATTAATTCGTCGCTTTGTTGACAATTTGCGCCCAAAAGCGTCGAAAAAGCGACTAATTTAATCGATTGAAAACTGAAGCGCCTAAAAGCGTCGAACAAGCGTCGAATATATTAATTCGGATTCAAAGCGTCCAAAATCGTCGAAAAAGCGCCCATCTCTCTCCTCTCTCTCTCCTCTCTCCCCCCTCTCTCTCCCCTCTATCTCACCCCCCTATCTCCCCTCTCTCCCATATCACTCCCTCTCTCTCTCCTCTCTCCGTTCCCTCTCACTCCCCCTCTATCTCTCTCCCCTCTCTATCATCTCATATCTCTCCCCTCTCTCTCTTTCTCTCCTCTCTCTCACCTCTCTCATCTCTCTATCCATGTCTATATCAGTGGTACAATAGTTATATTGCTTTCGAATACTGACACGTACATTGTTAGTGTATATTTCAACATTATCACGTGTAGACTATGGGGAGATACATCAGATGGAGATAGAGAGAGGCAACACAGCACATTATCACATACTGTAGGCTGGCTATTCACATTATCTATTTATAATGCTTTATTTATAAACTTCGCAATATATATATTGTTATTGTTTATTTGGTGGAGTCCTTTCATCCCATTCAGGAACTTAGATGAAGTTTTCACTTATAACCATATATGGCTCTAATGTCCCTTCGAAGCCGCTCTCATGTTAAGGCATCCATGGTTTTAATGAGAGCCGATCATTTATTTATTCACAATTATATGAGATCACTTCTAAATAATATTTAAATACATTTTATATTTAATAATTTTATTCCCATTTTATAAAATTAATTAATGGTCCGGACGAGGCTCGAACCCGTGTCCTACTGCTTGTGTCTCTGACGCCTTAGCCACTGAGCCACACAGGCAGTTGTACATATTATATATATATATAAATTATAAACTTTGTTCTATAATCAATAATCTATAATTTCAGGTGATTTATAAGTATCTTGTCTCCTATATCGGTTATATTGTCAAACTAATAACTCGGTAGCTAGTTCTTCTATACGAGATTCGCTATACGATATACGCTATACGATATACGAGCTATAGCTGCGTTGACCCCAATGAAACCTCATGTTCTTCATCCCGATAACAAGGAAATGACCTTGCCGATACTACGGGTGAACATGATACACCTAGTATAGATAACTGTATAATTTAAGCCAAACTTGCGCTTACTCTACCGAATTTATGAATATGTCCGAAAATCGCAGTTCTTAAAGATTAAACATATTACGAACATTCGCAACAGTGATGCCCGATAGGGGAGGTGTTCACTCGAGTGACCTCTACCAATTTGTGTGTGTGTAACTATCAGATCATAGTAGGTCAAAGTACAGCTAGTATTACGAATGTGACAATAGCTCCTCGTGTTTCACGTATCGTAATCTGACGTCACCGCAGATATTACGTAATATTAAAGTTTGCGATATCGCAATGGGTGGACCTCCACTGATATCGGGCTATATACATTATTATTTCTTTATTCGTTTTAATACATTTACCCGATGTCGGCCAAATAAAATATTTAATAATATAAACATAAGGCGTGCCACTATAGTGCCGTTCACACTGAAACCGCACGGTTTCTATACTCGACGGCCTCGGGTTATACAAATCAGGCAGTTCTTTTTGGTGCCGAACCCCATAAATCTCTCGTAATACATCACGTGAAGTTATACTAATGCCTCCTAATACATCACGTGAGGTTATACTAATGCTTCCTAATACATCACGTGAGGTTATACTAATGCCTCCTAATACATCACGTGAGGTTATACTAATGCCTCCTAAGACATCACGTGAGGTTATACTAATGCCTCCTAATACATCACGTGAGGTTATACTAATGCCTCCTAAGACACCACGTGAGGTTATACTAATGCCTCCTAAGACATCACGTGAGGTTATACTAATGCTTCCTAATACATCACGTGAGGTTATACTAATGCCTCCTAATACATCACGTGAGGTTATACTAATGCCTCCTAAGACATCACGTGAGGTTATACTAATGCCTCCTAAGACATCACGTGAGGTTATACTAATGCCTCCTAAGACATCACGTGAGGTTATACTAATGCCTCCTAATACATCACGTGATGTTATAATAATGCCTCCTAAGACATCACGTGAGGTTATACTAATGCCTCCTAATACATCACGTGAGGTTATACTAATGCCTCCTAAGACATCACGTGAAGTTATACTAATGCCTCCTAATACATCACGTGAGGTTATACTAATGCCTCCTAATACATCACGTGAGGTTATACTAATGCCTCCTAAGACATCACGTGGGGTTATACTAATGCCTTCTAATACATCACGTGAGGTTATACTAATGCCTCCTAAGACATCACGTGAGGTTATACTAATGCCTCCTAATACATCACGTGAGGTTATACTAATGCCTCCTAAGACATCACGTGAAGTTATACTAATGCCTCCTAAGACACCACGTGAAGTTATACTAATGCCTCCTAATACATCACGTGAGGTTATACTAATGCCTCCTAATACATCACGTGAGGTTATACTAATGCCTCCTAAGACACCACGTGAGGTTATAATAATGCCTCCTAAGACATCACGTGAGGTTATACTAATGCCTCCTAATACATCACGTGAGGTTATACTAATGCCTCCTAATACATCACGTGAGGTTATACTAATGCCTCCTAAGACATCACGTGAGGTTATACTAATGCTTCCTAATACATCACGTGAGGTTATACTAATGCCTCCTAATACATCACGTGAGGTTATACTAATGCCTCCTAAGACATCACGTGAAGTTATACTAATGCCTCCTAATACATCACGTGAGGTTATACTAATGCCTCCTAAGACACCACGTGAGGTTATACTAATGCCTCCTAAGACACCACGTGAGGTTATACTAATGCCTCCTAAGACACCACGTGAGGTTATACTAATGCCTCCTAAGACACCACGTGAGGTTATACTAATGCCTCCTAATACATCACGTGAGGTTATACTAATGCCTCCTAAGACATCACGTGAGGTTATACTAATGCCTCCTAATACATCACGTGAGGTTATACTAATGCCTCCTAAGACACCACGTGAGGTTATACTAATGCCTCCTAAGACATCACGTGAGGTTATACTAATGCCTCCTAATACATCACGTGAGGTTATACTAATGCCTCCTAATACATCACGTGAGGTTATACTAATGCCTCCTAAGACATCACGTGAGGTTATACTAATGCCTCCTAAGACATCACGTGAGGTTATACTAATGCCTCCTAATACATCACGTGATGTTATAATAATGCCTCCTAAGACATCACGTGAGGTTATACTAATGCCTCCTAATACATCACGTGAGGTTATACTAATGCCTCCTAAGACATCACGTGAAGTTATACTAATGCCTCCTAATACATCACGTGAGGTTATACTAATGCCTCCTAATACATCACGTGAGGTTATACTAATGCCTCCTAATACATCACGTGATGTTATACTAATGCCTCCTAATACATCACGTGAGGTTATACTAATGCCTCCTAAGACATCACGTGAGGTTATAATAATGCCTCCTAATACATCACGTGAGGTTATAATAATGCCTCCTAATACATCACGTGAGGTTATACTAATGCCTCCTAAGACATCACGTGAGGTTATACTAATGCCTCCTAATACATCACGTGAGGTTATACTAATGCCTCCTAAGACACCACGTGAGGTTATAATAATGCCTCCTAATACATCACGTGAGGTTATACTAATGCCTCCTAATACATCACGTGAGGTTATAATAATGCCTCCTAAGACATCACGTGAGGTTATACTAATGCCTCCTAAGACATCACGTGAGGTTATACTAATGCCTCCTAATACATCACGTGAGGTTATACTAATGCCTCCTAATACATCACGTGAGGTTATACTAATGCCTCCTAAGACATCACGTGAGGTTATAATAATGCCTCCTAATACATCACGTGAGGTTATACTAATGCCTCCTAATACATCACGTGAGGTTATACTAATGCCCCCTAAGACATCACGTGAGGTTATAATAATGCCTCCTAATACATCACGTGAGGTTATACTAATGCCTCCTAATACATCACGTGAGGTTATACTAATGCCCCCTAAGACATCACGTGAGGTTATAATAATGCCTCCTAATACATCACGTGAGGTTATACTAATGCCTCCTAATACATCACATGAGGTTATACTAATGCCTCCTAATACATCACGTGAGGTTATAATAATGCCTCCTAATACATCACGTGAGGTTATACTAATGCCTCCTAATACATCACGTGAGGTTATACTAATGCCTCCTAATACATCACGTGAGGTTATACTAATGCCTCCTAAGACACCACGTGAGGTTATAATAATGCCTCCTAATACATCACGTGAGGTTATAATAATGCCTCCTAATACATCACGTGAGGTTATACTAATGCCTCCTAAGACACCACGTGAGGTTATAATAACTAGACTCGGTAGCACATGGTGATACACATGACACACACACACATGTGCAATGTGTAAATGATAGCTTGGAGATTTCGCATAATCTACTAATACACCTGTCAACGTATAGCGTACTGTGTCCTCGCAGCATATCAACATCCGGTATAACGCCTCTCCTCTGGGCGATACTAGAGAAGGTCACCGTATAGAGGTCACCATATAGAGGTCACCGAGCGAGCTAGACCACTTCGGTATTGCCTGTGTTCACACAATGTACTATAGTGACCGGTTAGGTGGTCTCTATGCGGCATGTCGTACATCACATGAAATAGAGATCGATACAACTGCTGCCATCTAGTGAGTGTGTTTAGTGATAGCTATGTAGTACACTGTCAACACAACTAATATTACCAAAATAAATAATATTTCTGTAAGGTTTTTCTATAGTGTATATAATTACGAGTTTTAGTAATTGTATATTGTTTTGGGATTCGGAATGAATCATGGTTATGGGTTTACTACAATTCCATTAATTATGATATTAATATGTTATCCTTACTAAACTCTGTTAAATCTACTTCCTCCATTGATCATATCCCTCTCAGTTTTATAAAATATTCATATTTTATTTCAAATCAACTTCTATCTATCTATTCGTACTCTTTGATACATGGTATATTTACGGCACCTTTTAAACAATAATATATAAAACCTATCCTTAAAAAGAATAATCTTGATACACCAGTTTAACTAATTTTAGATCAATTTCTAAACTTTTTATTATGAGTAAGATTCTCGAAATACTTGTTTCTAAGCACATTTTTAATTATCTTTCTGATAATAATATCCTTGACCCTCAGAGTGCATTCAAAAAACACCATTCAACTGAAACTGTACAAATATCTGTTCTAAATGACTTACTTACTACTCTTGATGATAACCAATGCATAAAGATGGTTCTTTTAGACCTGTCATCTGCTTTCGATACTATTAACCATGGTATACTTATAAATAGGCTATATTATTTAGGTATATCTGATGCTCCCCTACTTTGGTTTAAATATTATCTTTCTAATCGTTCTTCCTCTGTACAAATTGTTGAATTGCTCTCTTCACCTATACCCGTTACTTGTGGAGTACCACAGAGATCGGTGCCATTACTTTTTACTCTATCTATTCTTCTACTATCTAAACTAATTTAATCCTTTTCTGATATATCTTATCATATTATAATACTGCCTGTTTGGCTCAGTGGCTAAGGCGTCAGACACACAAACAGTAGGACACGGGTTCGACCCTCGTCCGGACCATTAATTAATTTTATAAAATGGGTCTTAAAATATTATTTAGAAGTGATCTTATATAATTGTGTATAAATAAATGATCGGCTCTCGTTAAAACCATGGATGCCTTAACATGAGAGCGGCTTCGAGACATTAGAGCCATATATGGTTATAAATGAAAACTTCATCTAAGTTCCTGGATGGGATGAAAGGACTCCACAAAATAAAAATAACAATAACAATAACAATATTTATGATGATGACATTCAGCTTTATATAAAACTACCTATTAAATCCAGCCCTAACTATAATTAATCTATTTCAAAGTGTATTTGTCATATTAACTTATGGCTACTAAAAAAATGTTTTTCTGTTAAATAAAACTAAGACTAAACTTATAAATATTTCGCATTATCAATCCACATTTCCTCCTCTGTATGTAAATAATTCTTTAATTCCACCTAAACCTTTCATTAAAAATCTCGGCTTAATTTTGACACTAATATTAATTATAACAGGCATATATCTAATTTACCTATATATAAAATTCGTTCTATTAGAAAATTTAGAACTAAAAATGTTTTGTTCTATTCTTATTAACTCTCTTATTTTGTTCTCGTCTTAACTATTGTAACTCCCTCCTCTGATCTATACCTTCTATATCAATAACTAAAATGTATCGTATTATTCGTGCTTCTACTAGACTTACTTTTAACTTATCTTATTCTAATTATAATTAGTATATATATACTACCTTGGTCTCTTATCTCCTCACTTAAATGGTTTACTTTTAAAAATCGTTGCCTATTTAAACTTCTATGCCTCACTCAAAATGATGATTTACTCACCAACCAATTTATATAACCTCTTAGATCCTCTTCACTCTCTTAACGGCCTATAAGGTCTACTAGAACCATTCGACTAAACACATATAACTATAACAAAAAGAGATTTGGAGGTATATCTTTCAAATGTATATCCCATATAAATTGGAATTACATTCCAACCAATATAAGGAATATCCAAATCCACTTCACATTTAAAACTAGATTACAAATATTGTTACTACGTATTCAGCACTGAATAGTATTCAGTGAATATTATATGAATATAAATAATTAATATTATTATTTTATTATCGTTTATTCTCATTTTTTGTTCTCATTCTGTTTATTATTAATATATATATATATATATATATATATATATTTATTAATAGCAACTGTGTTACTGATATTTTTATATTGTCTATACATTCACTTGTAAGATATGTTTTATATATTTAAGTATTTAAATAAATTATTACAATTACAATTATAATTACACACACATACACACGCAAGAACACATATACATACATACAAACACATATATTTATACCTATATTCAGTATTCAATAATGTATATAGAAATACCTACCACGCACATAAACACACATAAACACACACACACACATATAGGAATACCTAGAAGGTGCGGGTGCGGCTACAGTGAGTGCACACATCGCAGTAATGATTACCGCACATTGCATAATAGTGTGTTATTGTTATTGCGTCATAGGACCTACTCCTCAGTCGTGCGTGCGTGTGCATTAATCTAAACGTATACTGCTGTGTTAATAATGACTATTTGCCTACCTAGTATATATATATATATTACATATTATATATTACATAAATAATATGGTAGATATATAAAAGGTGGTGGTTTTATTTGAATTATATTTTATAAATAATTAAAATAAATGTACAACAATTTTACAATATAATATTTGGAAATCACTATATATATATTATTGTAACGAAATCAATATCCGCTTTATAGATCCGCGGTACACTTATGCGGACATTATGATTTGAATGATTATACATAGCTATAGGTCCAATAGCCTATAGGTCCTATATAGCTATAGGTCCAATAGCCTATAGGTCCTATATAGCTATAGGTCCAATAGCCTATAGGTCCTATATAGCTATAGGTCCTATATAGCTATAGGTCCTATATAGCTATAGGTATACAAACAGACCACTAAGTAATATAACAGAAACACACACAAACACACATATATGTGTGTGTGTGCATGTGTGTGTGTGTATAGACTAAAATATAAGCTGGTGGACATGCGCACTAACTTCTTACTGGTCAGACACCTCACTAAGTCGACAGAGCCGCATGACCCGTGACCTATAGAACATACCACCGTGTAGTTCTGTAACGACATACTCCATCTAGATACTAGGTCGAGGTCGGCGTGGGGTCAAACGGGGGTCAATGATGCTCGGCCTCGATCACTAGGTCTTCGTCGTCGTTACGTAATAGCAGTAGTAGTAGTAGTAATAGTAGGTATGACGTAATACATGCGTGGGGTGGCTGGTGATGTAATATATCGTGATGTGGTCGCTTCGTATGTTTGTATTCTAGGGCCTATGGGGTTAGGGGGGAGCCTACATGACGGGTCTGATACGACGATATATCTCTCCGTGCGTCTCTATATGTGTGCCGCTCTATCTAATAGACGCGTTCACGGAAATGTGCAGTCGACCGTGACGGCGGTAGGTTCGAAAACGAGTGGGCGTGTCCGGCCGGTAATTGATTGACGTCTGCCAACGTTTGTTAGCATTATAAATAGATCTATTTCTACGGCAGCTACTGGGTGGATAGTGCTGGTGGTAGCTGCGTAATCACTGCGATAGAGAGAGAGAGAGACGGCCGTAAACAAATAACGAACGTGTAATGGAATTAATGGTGGACGAATACGACCAATGCGTATTGCGAGGTTCAGATTCACGTAAAGCTACGTATATAGCATTCATAATACTCATATTATTTATATGCGTGTATATATATATATATATATATATATATATATATATATATATATATATATATATTATATAATATATATATGTGTGTGTATATGTGTGCTTATATGTTTGTGTTCGCGTGTGTATGTGTGCAGTACATACTGTGTACGTATGCTTATATGCGAATGTTGCCAATATCGCCTGTGGTGTATATATGAATATGTATATAGCTCGTATAGAATCAAATCTTGGTGTATAGTGTATATATACTGTTGATACTGTTGATACTATAGAAGTTAGCTATACAAGATATCGATGTGTTTACAACACTAGCTGTGACACGCCATGACATTGCACTTTATACGACATTGTCGTGACACGCTACGACATATTTCTGTAGCATACTGATGCCAAAGATTTTGTGAACTAAATACCTCCCTCTATAGTCAACGTAATGTAGTCTTATTTATTGTATTATGAGTAATCTATTGTTACAGGTGGCGGGAGTATGAATCATTAAAGTGAATATAGTTACACTTTATTATAATTAAAATTGTAAACAAACTTTCAATCCATATTTTAAATAGCTCTCTAAACAAATGCATGTATCCTATACGATACAGGTATATGTATAGCCTCTACCGAATGCATGCAATAGGTATAGCCTATACCTATTATAATAACGTGTTTTACCTATTGAAATAAGTATTTTATTTATTTCATAAGTAAAATGAAACTTTAAAAATTGAATTTTGAACCAATGCATAAGTGAAATGAACAACTGATAAAATATAAAATAGAATTTATATCTATAATTATAGATAGGATTATAAATATATTATATAGATACATTATAGTAAATTATAATATACATTTTAAAATTACATGTGAGATAATCTAATAATGTGTCATCCTTGGAATTGACGTATTGCGGTTTCCATCCTCCAGACTGATGAAATAGAAGGATGACACTACCATATCTCTATTTTGATAGATGAAAAATAACAATAGAAATTATCCTATTTTTGGCAAATACATATAAGGATGATAATTATGATTATTGATTATTGATATTAATTATCAATCAATCATTATTGTAATAATAGGTGTCACTCCATTATTTATAACTTTAACATATGAATGACAGTTTATTTAATTATATATAGGTAGAAATGCAATATATTTATATAAATATATCTGAATGTAGGTAGCTTAATATAATATATACGTCAATGTAAATCGACGGTATTGCTGTGAGAGGATATATATTTTTCGAGGATGGAAATTCGACAGACGAAAAATTAAAAGCGTTATTGACGTGAGAGCCCTATACTGATTTGGTAGTTCCTATAAACTAATGTAGGTGGTGTATTACGTGTGATCGCCGGTGTGACAGCCATCTTTCCTTGAGAACATCTTTCCTTGAGAATATCTTTCCTTGAGAATATCTTTCCTTGAGAATATCTTTCCTTGAGAATATCTTTCCTTGAGAATATCGTTCCTTGAGAATATCTTTCATTGAAAATATCTTTCCCTGAAAATATCTTTCCTTGAGAATATTTTTCCTTGAGAATATCTTTCCTTGAGAATATATTTCCTTGAGAATATCTTTCCTTGAGAATATCTTTCCTGGAGAATATCTTTCCTTGAGAATATCTTTCCTTGAGAATATCTTTCCTTGATAATATATTTCCTTGAGAATATCTTTCCTAAAAAATATCTTTCCTTGAGAATATGTTTCCTTGAGAATATCTTTCCTGGAGAATATCTTTCCTTGAGAATATCTTTCCTTGAGAATATATTTCCTTGAGAATATATTTCCTTGAGAATATCTTTCCTAAAAAATATCTTTCCTTGAGAATATCTTTCCTTGAGAATATATTTCCCTGAGAATATCTTTCCTTGAGAATATCTTTCCTTGAGAATATCTTTCCTTGAGAATATCTTTCCTTGAGAATATCTTTCCTGGAGAATATCTTTTCTTAAGAATATCTTTCCTGGAGAATATCTTTCCTTGAGAATATCTTTACTGGAGAATATCTTTCCTTGAGAATATCTTTCCTTGAGAATATCTTTCCTTGAGAATATCTTTCCTGGAGAATATCTTTCCTTGAGAATATATTTCCTGGAGAATATCTTTCCTTGAGAATATCTTTCCCTGAGAATATCTTTCCTTGAGAATATATTTCCTTGAGAATATCTTTCCTTGGGAATATCTTTCCTTGAGAATATCTTTCCTTGAGAATATCTTTCCTTGAGAATATCTTTCCTTGATAATATCTTTCATTGAGAATATCTTTCTTGGAGAATATCTTTCCTTGAGAATATCTTTCCTTGAGAATATCTTTCCTTGAGAATATCTTTCCCTGAGAATATCTTTCTTTGAGAATATCTTTCCTTGAGAATATCTTTCCTGGAGAATATCTTTCCTTGAGAATATCTTTCCTTGAGAATATCTTTCCTTGATAATATATTTCCTTGAGAATATCTTTCCTAAAAAATATCTTTCCTTGAGAATATCTTTCCTTGAGAATATCTTTCCTTGAGAATATCTTTCCTTCAGAATGTATGTGATTACATTAAAACTCAATGGATAGGGGGGGTTAATGTGTAGGGGGGGTAAACACTACATCTCGCTAACAATAATATCCAGATATTGTTACCGCATCTAACATGTTCTATTCACTTTATTAGTAGTAACCATAGTAACTACTATATAGTTACCATAGTAACTACTATAGTAGGTATACCTACAGGTACGGAGTCACGTGGGCACTTCTACATCTGATCACAGAGGTCTCAGATATCTGAGTGACCAGCGTACTACGTTGTAACTGGACCAAAGTACAGCGTATACGCTATTACGTCATCTTGACTAAATATGTGACATGCATACGTCACAACGATGTAGGACTGCCAAGATGACGCATACTCTGACATTACACGATCACGTGACGAGTATGTGAACTATGAACTACACTAGAACACTAGGTGTCGCTAGGTATGCACCTAGTATATGTACTTAGTATACGATGTAGATAGTGTGTGTACCTATACCGTATGTTCCCGTGTACGTCGTACAGTGTGCGTACCTACATACTAGAGATGTGCCTAATCACGTGGGGGCAGCACCAGTATGAAGTGGGCGTACATGTTATGTCATGTGACATGCGTTTAGTATACCGGAACCTCAGTATCGCGTATACGCAAACATCCGGTGACTGGTGTTGTATGGCACCTAGGGTATGCCACTTAGATCAGTTGGGTAACGTATCGATTTCTATGTTTATAGACGTTTGGATACCTTATAATGAATTGTATTTACTGAAGATATATCTTACCCTAATAGGTATTCGTAATCCATGACTCTTTTCTCCAGTTTATCCAATCGCTCATTTCCGTATTTAGTTCATCGCAAGTACATACATATGCAGATATATCGGCATTCTATTCGATTAATGATTAATCGTAATGAACTAGTGGATGTATAATCTTACAGACAATTACTCGTATTCGTCTTACAAATTATATAACCACTATAGTATTGCAGTTACTAAAGCTTGTATATGTATGTCATACCTTATAGAAGCGAGATGTTATATGTGACTCAATGACAGCACTGCATATATTGAATGTTGTTAGCTCGTGTTGTGTTAGCCAGATGATGTACTATGATAACAACTAATGTTACCACGTGGTACACTTGTATCACATGATTCATTTGTATCACATGATTAATTTTCGATCACGTGATTCGCAGAACAAGATCGAATTTAACTAGAACAAATTTATTCTTTATTCAGGGTGACTGTAATGCAAGAGTAGGTGACTCTAATCCAGTCTTGTCAAATTATATAGGTATATTTGCATTAGACGTATCCAATCACAGAGGAATAATAGTTCTATAATTTGACACAAAACACAACATCTTATTATCCAAACCCTAAAAAGAATTCTAGGAAATTGACATGTCATTCATCTAAAAAATGCATTCACAATCAAATAGATTTTATTCTTACCCCTCAACGTGTTATTTCTAGAAAAGCACACATTCTCTAATTAACAGCATACCAGGAGCTGATAAGGCTGCCATCACTATCTAATACTGTGTATTGTAACGTTAACACTGCTATTACAGAAAACACATACAAGCATCAGAGTAAGATGTAGAACATGTAAGTGATGGGGAGACAAACAGATAATTTAGGTAAGAACTAGCGAGGAAATTCTAGATATTTAACTTAGATGAACTCAATGTAAATATAGGCTATGGTAATATTTCCCTAACATTAACAAATACTACACAAATTATACTCGGAAAATGTTGTAGCAAGAAACAGATATGGACAAATGATGCTATATTGGAACTTTGTAACAAAATAAAAAATACAAAGCTTTTGTTCGACGTGATGGTATTGCTGAGAATATCTTTTTACTTAAAAATATTATATATCAGCATACAAATTCATTACGCCCATTAAATATGTATTTATTGGATGTTTCTAAAGCTTTTGATATATTATCTCACAACTCAATTATTGCATTAGCCGAAAGAGTAGGGACTCCTAAAATGTATTCCAATTATATCATGCATACTTATTCTGATTGTTCAACTCAATTAAAATGTTAAAAATGGAGTATCACCTAGTATACCAGTCAATCGTGGAGTAAAATAAGGTAACCCAATGTCTACAGCTCTTTTTAACTCTATTATAGATTATGTAACTGATAATATGCCATGTAGTATTAATTTACAATGAAATAGTACAATAAGCAATATGGCATTTGCAGATGATCTGATTTTATTTGCGAAAGATGATGTAATGATGCAAGATCAAGTTTATCATGTTTTATTTAGACTAACTCAATGTGGGTTAGTCAATGTGGGTTAAACGTTAACAAGTAAAAAGCGCTACTTTGAATATAATTATTAACCCAAAGAAAAAACAATGGATATGTAACCCATATAGTTTTATATCTATCGATAATTCTACAATTAAATCGTTAAATATAGAAGACACTTATATATAGATTGGCTTCAACATAGGCGCTTTGGATAATACAAATAATTCAATTGATGATGACCTCACATCGAAACTCTTGACAATCTCTAAATCTACTCTAAAATCCCAACAAAAATTGTTTATGCTTAAAAATCATCTAATTCCAAGTATGCTTCATACCTTGATTTCTCTTACGTATATTTAAATTCATTAAAAACGATGAACAGAAGTATTCGGTCGTTCGTCAGTCGTTGGCTTCGACTACCTTCAGATACTCCACTTGGTGTATTATATGCACCTAGTAGTGTCGGTGGGATAGCTATCACTCGTCTTTTCTGGCAATACCGGTGCTGCGGCTAAAAAGGATTTCATCCATTAGAAGGAATGATGACACTATTATTCAAACTCTTCCCGATAGTGTTATTCTAAAATGGGTGGAATTATAGATATGACTGCCTAAATCATATTATGCAGACCTGTAGATTTAATTATAATAACATTATTCACTCTATGAATAAATAAAAATTTAAAACTATACTGGAACTATATATATGAACACAACTTGGCTTACGCAAACTCGACTTACTGGCATATCGGATTGATATTCTTTATATTATAGATACGCAGATTTCAACCGATACAATAGATAATAATACTAATAATAGAAAGATACTGATACTAATTACCGACACAAAACTGACTACTATAACAAACCTGAAATACTATCCTACGCTAAACAATTTACTGATGCAAAGCAGGATTAATTAAGTGCCTCTTGTTGAAACTGGCGTGGCATACCCTCCTCCCTAACGTCTAAATACCTATATTCGTTAGGTCATTTCTTATGCCTAAACACACACTTCCAGAAAAGGCAAGATCAATCCTGGACACATAAATCTCAAATTGCCTCTATGTCACAAATTGATTATATTATCATAAATAGAAAGTGGAATAATAGTGCTAATAACTGTAGAGCGTATAAATCATTTATCAGTGTTGAATCTGATCATCGTATTATATCAGCAAATATTAAACTGAGTCTTATAGCTAATAACAAGAAATCTAGTAAAATAAAACATTCGATTAGGCAAGATTAAAGACAGACACAGAAATCCGAGACACCTTTATTACTAAAGTGAAAACTAAATTCGAAGCTCTACATGACACCACAGCTTCGCTATCTGCTAGCAAAAGGTATACTCACTTTGAAACTGCATCTAAGGAAACTGCATCTAAGGAAACTGCTGCTAAAGTAATCCCATTGAAAAAACGCATACCATGGGAAAAAGATAATATCTGTCAAAACCGTAACTTACTACACCAGTCAGCGCGACATAAAGAAAAGCAATCGATACCAGAAAATATCAGACATTTCAACGAAGCTCAAAAGTATATTATTCAATCGTATGAAAAGGAACAAACTGATTACGTTCAGAATAAAATAAGTGAAATTAAAAATGTGATGTGTAATAAAAATCAGCCTTAGCCTGTAAAATAGTAAATGAAGTTGGTAGGAAAGAAAGATCTAAAAAAGAGCAAAACTTAAAGCAAACAGTGGAAAAGAAAAGATATAACTAGTGAACAACCATTTCAAGGACTTCCTTGAAATAGTAGTTAACTACATGGTAAACCAACAATTCCCACATCAAACGATGAAATGACATTGACTATACAACATGTACTAGATATCAAAAAAGGGCATTTTACAATAGATGAATTAAAGAAATTACTAAATTACTAAAAGCATACAAAATGGAAAATCTGTTGGTTTAGATAAAATACCAGCTGATGTATGGATACTAGGAGACTTTAAAGACATCTTACTAAACTCATGAAATAGTGTATATTATCAAGAACCAAAAGACAGATGGAATGAAGGATGTTTCCGTTCTCTATAAAAGGAGATCTTTCTTTCACAACAAACTATAGGGTAATCACACTAGCTCCAAGTGTGATTTAATTATGTATGTGAAATTATATATATATATATATATATTAAATGTATACTTTAGTAATATATATGAAATAGAATTATTACAAAAACAAGTAATTAGAATTATTAATAAAGATATATTTATAATCAGAAATTGAACTTTTATTTTATCTAGGACACATTCTCTATTTCTTATTTATAATATATTAAAGTTACTAGATCTTATTATCTATAAGAATATAATGTTTATGCATAATATATGTATAGGTAATTGTCCAACAACTATGAATACCATTTTTGTGAGGAGATACAATAAATATTGCACTTCAAGTTTTAATCACACTCTACCATATATAAAACATACACGATATAATAATTAAATATTATTTTCTGGTAAAAAAAAATGGAATGAAATTTTGAAAAATCCATTCATTTAAAAAAATAGTTTTAGACAAATTAAAAAAAAATACCTCTTAAAACAGTATTCATAGATAATATTCATATAATTTTTTTAATATATGTATTCTTCTTCTTCTTCTTTTTATTTATTTATAATCTTTATTATTTTTTTTAGTTTACACATTATTTATTTGTTTATAGAAAGTATTCCCCCCTACAGTATTAACATTTAAAACAAATCTAATTTTTATTTATTATATATAATATTCATGTTTTTTCGTTTATACAAGGTATTATATTCTTAATTATATGTATATTTTATTTATTTTATGAGAATCTAGACTATCTAAAAATATGATAATTGGGGAAATTCTAGTAAAAACATTAACTTTATTAATGTCCCCATTTTTCCTTGCATGTTGGAGAGGAATGATAAATCTGATTTATTTATATATATATATATATATATATATATATATATATATATATATATATATGTAGTTAGGATATAATAGATCAACATGTTGATTCAATCATTATTGATTATATATGTAAAATTGCTTATTTTTCTTTGAATTTAATTTTAGATGTATTACTACAAAATACTCTAGAGCATTATTAAATGCATATACCTACAATTTATTGCAGATCAATTTTAGAATATACATCCATAATTTGGTCACCTTTTTCAACGGTTAGTAAATTTGTTAGTCTCATAGATCAAATTGAAAGAGTGCAAAGATTAGTTACTAGAAGATTAATTACAAGATACGTAGGATATACAAATTCATCGAATATTAATTATAAATCATATAAAGAGTGATTGGAATATTTTAAATTAGAATCATTTGAAATTAGAAAATTAAAAATAGATCTAACCACAATTTTTAAAATTTCAAATAATTATACAGATATAAATATATCTGATATCCTTAACATTTAGAATAATTTTAGAACTAGAGGTAATTGTACAAAATTAAATGTAATACATAATTATGATAATATAATTAAAAATATAATTAATAATAGATCAGTTAATGTTATACTCTAGATCACAATATTCTTTCCATTAGACTTAATGAAATTGGTATATACGGTCAAGTCCACAGTTGGTTTATGTCTTTTGTTTCATCTAGAACATCTTCGGTGAAGATTAACTCCTTGATATCTCCTCCTTATGTTAACATACATGGTGTTCCACAAGGCTCTGTTATTGGCCCTATATATTTTATTATTTATATTCTGTTTATTAAATCAATTTTTTAACAAATATCCCAATATTCACTATCATCTCTATGCCGATGATCTACAGATATATATATATATATATATATACGTCATTTCCTAGTTCTAGTGATTGTAATCTGATTCAAATATATATGTTTAATTGTATTACTGATCTCACTGAATGGTTCTTTCATAACTCCATTTCCTTTTATATGACTACAATTGATACTATCATATTCTCTAGACCAAGTTATCCTCTATCAATCTCTCATTATTTTTTACTATCTCTTCCAACTTCTGAATCTATAACTACCCTCGGTTTCATTATAACCTCTCACCTAGACTACTCTCCATACATTAATAACATGATACGCACTACCAACTATTTGTTATATAATATTCGAAAATCTCGTTATAAGCTTACCTTCGCCATGACTAAATATTTAATTCACTCGCTAGTATTCAGTAGACTTATATATTGCTGTTAATTATTATGTTATTTACCTGTCAACCTTATGTATAACTTGAGCGTATTCAACGTCGTGTTATACATGTATTATATAAACTAAACTTTGCCTCAATAGTTTCTATATCTGATTTAATGAGATCATTAGGCTGGCTTAAGTTTAGATATATTTGTATACATAGGCTATTGTGTAGTACACATAATGCTATACACCGTGGATTTCCTGAATATTTAGCTCAATCCATTACTATTCAGAGTTCGAACAGATCCAGTCGGAAGTGCCACATCATGAAGTTGGTGCAACGATCTACATAGTTGGCCTACTCTGAATCTGCTTTCTCGGTTATTGCTCCGAAAAGCTGGAATTCACTGCCATGTGTGTTGTATAACCTCACTTGTTCAAACGTAAACTGTATGTCCATTTTAAATCATTGTAATTCTTTCTATGTTAATATTCGTTTTATATTTATTTTTGTTTTTGTTTTTTTATTATCTAATGATGCCTATAATCACTATGTGTTTTTGAAGTCAATAAACTATATATTAATATATGGAATTTATTAAATAATGATATAATAAAATCTGTATCTGTTTCATCTTTTTAAAATAAAATAAACAAAATCTGTTTTGACAAACAACTTTTTTTTAATATAAATTTATAATTTTATATTGATTTATGTTCAATTTTATATTTTAAATATTGCATTATCTCTCCGGGGTTTTTCAAATATTTGTTTTTGTTGTAGATAATTGGGTTTTTATATCTATATTTCAAATATACTATAATATAAAATTAATTCATTATTATTACAGATTTTATAGTGGGGAATGTTATTTTATTTTTGTTTGTTCTGTATTATATTTGTATTGTATATATATGGATTACATGTATTAGAAGTTTTAATGTATTGTTTTATATGTATGAATAATTGTGTGAATGTGTATTCGAGTTTGACGGTGATGGATAGATTAAATGTGTGTATTTATCCGATAGAGCGTGTCAGTGGTTATTATAAAAGTGTATGCATGAAGATAATGCTTACTTTTGCATATCATAGAATATATGCCATCACATACACACCTGAAATACATATATACATCTGTAGGAGTATCACACCTACAAGATCTGTGAGCGATCTTTTGATTTAATAAAGGATTAAATTAAACAATTCTTATTGTAATTCCGAAATCAGCCGGCAAGGCTACATATATTGTGTATATATGTTTCAAATGTATTATATTATTAAAATACAATATTAATAATTTACTATTATTTCGGATTATAGTGATAAGTATTA
Organism: Osedax fenrisi; assembly: GCA_964019155.1. Lineage (NCBI taxonomy): Eukaryota > Metazoa > Annelida > Polychaeta > Sabellida > Siboglinidae > Osedax > Osedax fenrisi. The sequence goes on from OZ025242.1 coordinate 52,151,468, forward strand.
TATTGTTTGTTTCGTAATATTATTGGTATGTTTTGTTATCAACGTGTTCGGCAAACATGTTTGGGTATATATATATTGGTTTATTATATTTATACGTGTTCTGTTTGTATATATATTTAAAATTTATCATTTAAATATTAAATATATAACTAATATTTCATTACTAATACAGGGTACAAAGATAAGAAGACTTCTATAAAGTTAAAGTAGAAATTGAATATTTCGATACCACTTACAAAATAATGTATTTTATTTTCTATTTTAGATTATTTGTACGCTATCTTTTATTTTTATTTCGATTATTTTTCATTTATTTTTACGGTAACTGTAAAACGTTTTAATTTCTTTAATTTTTTATTATATTTTCGACTATGTATTTGCTTAAATAAATTATCAATCAATAAATCAACGATTTCATATTATGATGCATGCAATTGTATCATTATATAAAACTATTTATATCAGATCATATCTTTAATATGATTGGCTTAAATAATCGTGAAGTGGCCACATTACACGCTAAAAGGTTACCACATTACCCGCTTCGAGGTATCACGCTCTACACACTATATAATAATGAATATTACTCACTAAAATAAATGGATTACACACTTTGTTGTATTAAATAGTTCTTTAATATGCAATCTTTAATTTTAAATTTATATTATATATTATTTTGGTTTTATTAGTGATTTAATATATGTTTTACAACATTTATTACAATTTTTTAAAAAGAAACCATTTTTTATGTATTTTATTCATAGATTTTGTTGCTAATGGAAATACAAATTATTTTTACCTATTTGAATAAATCTTACCAATGCGCATATTTCATGTATACATTTTATTTTGATTGGACTTATAGTTTATGAGATACAGCTACTGGTCACATTACCCGTCTAGCCACAGTACCCATGGGTAACGAGATGCATCTTTTCCCTATGTAATATCATTTTTAAATGACAATATACGTCGTACTCCCTTTAACTAGGTCAATGTTCACTTTCATTATTATTAATAACATACATAGAATGTTTATTTAACGCATCACTTCATAACTAGATATATAACGTAACATGTCTTATTCTAATTTTATAATTCATATTCATTTGTAATACTACAAACGTTTCAAATATTTTAATTTAAATGTATAATCGCATTTACTTAAAACATAGGTTATAGGTTATAAGTATTATAGGTCTACACAGTAACTATTAATGTAATACTATTACCACTACTACGACATCTACAACGAATAATACGGCCACCTATAAATAAATGAATAAGATATTCTATATGGAATAGGTGTTACATTTCACCATATTACACTGGGAAATGTTAAGTATATAGTACATTATGATTATTAGGTATATGGAATATATTTTTGAATTACTGGTTATATATTTATTTACTGAATATTTAATTAATATACAGAAGGATATTCAGAAGCTATACGTAGCTTATATTAAGAATATCCTTATAACAAAAATATTAAATATTTAATATATAATAATAATTATGAAATAAGAAAATGTAATAACAAAAATGGTGTAATACAAGATATTTATATCGAATATACATATTAATAATAATAATAATAAATAATAATAATAATAATAATAATAATAATAATAATAATAATAATAATAATAATAATAATAATAATAATAATAATAATAATAATAATAATAATAAATGATAATAATAATAATAATAATAATAATAATAATATAAATAATAATAGTGCGCATATTAATAATACGTATGTACATATATTACAAAATATTATAAAAGATATGAATTTTTAATATAGATTAGAGATTACATGATATTAAATATTTAATTTTTGAACAAAATTGGTTAAGTGTGGTTTGACTATTGTATGATTTTATTTGTATCGGTAGATTATTCCAGCAAATGGGTCCATAATAAGTTATATTAAACTTTTTTGCATTGGTATTAACTAAAGGTATTTTAAATTTGTTATTATCGCGCATATTATAAGTAGAGTCTTGTAATTTAAATAAATTTATAATTGTTGTTGAAATTTGATAATTTTTAATCCTAAACATAATTTTACAGGCATTATATATATATATATATATATATATATTATGTAATTTCAAACAAATACACACTCAGAAAATACATACGTATATAATATATATATATATATATATATATATATATATATATATATATATGTGTGTGTGTGTGTGTGTATGTGTATGTGTACAATTACAGAATATAAATATTCCTTTGTGCACAGTGTATACACAACAATTTAATAATTTCTAAATTCAGTGATTATTTATAATTTTAAATTTATAAATTTAAACTAGACCAATGTTCTATTGCATACCACATACGATACTCACGGTCCATACACACTTGAACTATGGTCCACATATATAGCTGAACATCGTTAAAAATATAGTTGACAACATATTAAATGGGCGAAGGGTAGGACCTATATATCTATTGGGTGGCACCTATAAGCCCTATTTGGTAACACCTATAATACCTATAGGGTAGAACCTATGTCACATGTGACAAACTCCACCTGCGGCGCGCCGAGGTGGATTATGGGAACTAACGTGATAATGAAATATAAGCACGTGGTCGCGGTCTACACAGGTATACCTGCAGGTGTACCTAATCGTTATGGTCACGTGACATGCGCATGGCAAGGATAACCATGAGTTGATTAGGGTGCCAGCAGTATCAGATACATCCCCCTGGTGGTAGATATCACCGACGGTTGTCCACTGACAGATATCGATCGAGCGGGTGTGTGTGTGTGGCCACCTATCGGCGTCCTATCTCGCATCGTCGTCATCGTCATCGTGGTGGTCGTGGTGGTAGCCGCAGCGTGGCCGATTACGTAACTTAGTGTGCGGCGCATCACGTGACCAGACGTACAGTCACGCGCGTATGTGTCTCGGTTAGCGATAATCACCGTGGAATACTCTATGCATTGGTAAGTCATTCTGTTCTAGAAACGATATTTATATATATTTATATGCGCCGCATTTGTTATTGAAATATGACTTTAGTGAATTCCTAAGTTTGTTAAAATTATAAGGATTATTATTTCATAATATATATATATATACATTGTTTACATTTAATAATTAATTAATGCATTTCTATGAAAATATATTAATATATATATAGAAATGATAGATACAATTTTATTTTTATTCAATGATCTCTTAAATATAAATAATTGTTTTTGAAATCATTAATAATTAATTATCTAAATTATAATTAATTTTTATGGACGAAAATATTGAAACGATTAACTAAATTACTGCATATAGTATGTAGTATATACTATTTACAATGTATTGTCCTATTATGTTATCAACAATATAATATCAATAATGTTATCAACATTGTCAGAATGTTATATATTAACAAGTTATTGATTGAAACATATAATATTCTTCTAATTAACATTATATTATCATTACCATTCTATTATAATTTATAAATTAAATATCATAGAATAAAATAAAAACTCCCAAAATTAATAATGTTCTTTATCATAATAGTAAATATGACAATTAATAATAATAATAGAAATAATAATAATGTACTATAGTAGTCTCTATAGAGATATTATAGCTGGTTATATTGATGATCGGGTAGGTGAAGTAGTAGCAGTAGTAGTAGTAGTAGTAGTAGTAGTAGTAGTAGTAGTAGTAGTAGTAGTTGTAGTAGTAGTAGTAGTAGTCGTAGTAGTAGTAGTAGTAGTAGTAGAGGTAGTAGTAGTAGTAGTAGTAGTAGTAGTAGTAGTAGTAGTAGTAGTAGTAGTAGTAGTAGTAGTAGTAGTAGTAGTAGTAGTAGTAGTAGTAGTAGTAGTAGTAGTAGTAGTAGTAGTAGTAGTAG
>OZ025242.1:52827381-52834381 GCA_964019155.1 Osedax fenrisi
TTACTACCCATAATATATATGCCATTACCTAAAAGTATAACCTACACAACCCTAAACTATAACTAAAACTAAACCTTAATCCTTGGTTACTCTTAAATTGATCCTATTTTCCACCCTACATGTCTGGCCAAATTTAATTTTATAGGCAGAAGTACCTTTAAATCTACCTTCAACTTCCCATTTTTCCTCACCCCAAATATTTTCTAATTTCCGTCTACCTAATTTACGTTTTTTTATTCTAACTATAGTCCCAGCCTCTAATTCGTCTTCTTTCTTTTTGTCATTACTTTTTTTCTAGTTAATTCTATTCTATGTTTTACTTTACTGCCGATTTCTCACATTTTCTGCTTCGTCTCCCATAACCAATCACTGTCCGTGCCTCTCCCATACCTCTCTAATCTTAAATCAACTGGTAATTTTTCTTCACGTCCAAACATTAAAAAAAATTGAGAAAACCCTGTTGTCGCATGAGGCATAATATTATACGCATGAATCATTTTGGGTAAATGAATCGGCCATTTGGACTTTTCTTCCGTACACAAAACTCTTAATAAATTAATAATAGATCTATTCATGCGTTCGCATTGTCCATTACCTTCTGGATGATAAGGACTAGTCCTACTTTGGTTAATATTAAATAACTTACATATTTCCCTAACTACTTCCGCTTGAAAATTACGTCCTTGGTCGGTATGTATTCTCTCCGGAGTCCCATAACAATAGATCCACTCATTCATTAATATTTTAGCTACCGTAATTGCTAACTGATTTCTAGTAGGAATAGCTCTAGTAAACTTAGTATATGAATCGGTCATTACTAATATACTCTCTCTTCCATCTGAGGATTTATCAATATTAACGAAGTCTAGAAACACTAACTCCAATGGTCTAGTTGCACCTAAATATCCCATATCTATTTTAGGATTTCTACCCCCTCCCTTAGATACTTGACATATTTCGCACTTATCTATATACTCCTTAATATCTCTATATCTACCTACCCAGGTATACTTTAGACTGATTCTCGCTACCGTTCTATCTATACCCTGGTGACCATTGGCATCGTGTACCCCTTGTAAGATCTCCCTAATTAACTCACGTGGAACTACCAATACCTTATCACCATTTTTCCTATTTTTATATAGAACTCCTTCTTCTATTATGTAGTTATCATTATTTATTGACCCACTTTCTAAATGTTTTATTATCTCTTTTAACCTATGCTCCTCCATTTGCATCTCCCTTATCTTCCCTTCCTCTATGCCTGCTATTATACTAATATCATTGATCTCTAGATCATCCTCATATAATCTTTTGAAATCATCCCCTTCTACCTCATTATTCTCCTCACATCTCCTAGATAACGCATCTGCTACTGTATTTGTACTACCTGTTCTATATTTAAAACGTATTGGAAATGGCGCTAGTCTTGATACCCACCTCTGCTCTAAAGCTGTTAACTGTTTCTTATTTTCTATACACGCTACAGCGCTATTATCTGTAAATATTGTACACTGTTTAGCCCCCATTAAGTAATGTTTAAATTTATCAGTTACCGCCCATACTACGGCAAGAAACTCTAGTTTCTTAGCCGAGTAATTAGCTTGATTTTCTTCTCCTGCCTTTAATGATCTACTAGCATATGCAATTACCTTCCTCTCCCCATCTATCACCTGGCTAAGAACAGCACCTAAACCAATATGTGATGCATCTGTCTCTAATATGAATGCTTCCTCGAATCTAGGTAATGCTAATATTGGTGCACTACTTAACTTATCTTTTATCTTCTGCATCGCTCTTTCACAGTCATCATCCCACTTAATATTTACCCGTCTACTCATTCTCTTACTTATACTACCTACCCCTGCCTCAGATTTCGTTAATTTTAATAATGGATGTACAATCTTAGTATATCCTTCTATAAACCTACGATAATATGATCCTACACCCAAGAATGACCTTAACTCCTTCAAGTTCTTTGGCCTTTTCCACTCTATTATCGTCTTAATCTTATCCGGTATCGTTCCTATCCCTTTATCTGATATCTTAAAGCCTAGAAAATGTATTTCATTTATAAATAATCTACATTTCCCTGTATTTAACTGAAATCCAGCTTCTTCCAACCTCATCATTACAACTTCAATATGTCCTAAATGTTCCTTCCATGTCTTAGAATAAACTAATATATCATCTAAATAACATACTACAAATTTATACATCTCTGATCTAAATAAGTTTGATATTACTCTCTGAAATGTAGCTGGAGCATTGGTTAACCCAAATGGCATTCTAGTAAACTCGTAGAGTCCCCACGGGGAACTGAATGCTGTTTTAAATTGATCCTCTTTTACTATTTTTATCTGGTGATATGCTGACTTTAAATCGAAAGACGAAAATACTTTAGCTCCCCCTAGTGCCTCTAATGAATCATCTATCCTAGGAATTGGATATGCATCCTTAATAGTCTTATTATTCAGCTGCCTATAGTCTACACATAATCTAATTTCTCCTGTACCTTTTTTTACTACCACTAGTGGACTTGCATATTCACTATTGGACTTAACTATTACCCCTCCCATCTCCCACTTAACAATCTGATTCTTCACTGCCTCTACCTGGGAAGGTATTATTCGTCTATAAGGTTGAGCGACCGGTATTTTGTCTATTGTTCTAATACTGTGTAATCCTACTTTAGCAGAAGCTAATCTATCATTATTTAAAAAAAATATTTTTCTATATTTATAAGTTAATTTTTCTATGCTCTCCTTAAAAATTCTATTTTTACACCCTATATAAACTTTTACTATCTCCTCATTATTAATACTAACACTACTTATTCCATTTGATACCCTACTTCTTATATGAATTCCCCTACTCACTCCAGTAATCGATATAACCCCATAAGTCTGTAAAATATTCATACCTATTATAAACAATCCCTTAATATTAGTTACTATGAAACCTACCTTCTCACTCTTCTTACCCCATAATATAATATCCGTTATTACTTGTCCCCTATAGTCTAATTTAGTGCCATTTGCTGTTTTTAAATCAACTTTTGGGTTTACAGGTATTACTTTCAAGTCTAATGACCTTACCATCCCCTCTGATATCACTGAAACCTGACTACCTGTATCTATTAAACATTCAACTACCATCCGATTTATTACTACCTTTTCCCTAGGACATCTTCCTATTAACCTATTATTATTACCTATTTCCCTTGTACCCCCCTTTATTTTCCAGGCATTCGCCCCTTTCCTAGTTGCCTGATCTACTGGAAAGGTTGGCGGTTTAAATTCCTATTCCTACACCATCTACTAGTATGCCCTTCCCCTCCACATGTAAAACATCTAACTCTGTCTGTCCAGTTACCTCTTAATCTACCTTCCAACTCAGTATTCCTCCTCTCTAATATTTGTATACGTTCCTCCAACCTACTACCATCATTCCCTCTATTAGTTACTTCACCTATTACTTTATTAGTTTCTATCTTATAGCATATACACCCTCCTTCACATTACTCATAGATTCAAATTCCCTCGCCATTGAGCGTATTTCAGAAAAACTTTTTTTTTTTCCTGATATTAATAAATATCGCCGTAATTCGCAGTCAAATACATTTGTTTTGAATGAATCTGTCATTAGCCCCTCCCACCCATCTACATCCTCTTTCAAACTTAACCCTAATTTTAATATAGCATCTATAAACATAGTAATATTCTCCCCTTCTCGTTGTTTCCTATCAACTAAATCATGTAACCTCTCACCCCGTGACCTCCTACTACTACATCTCTCCCTTAAACTATTAAATATATGCTCTTTATTTAAAAGTTTATTGCCTAACATTGATAATTCTAATTTTGCACCACCTCTTATATGATATAAAATATACCCTGCCGCATCCTCACCCTTATGCCCCAATAAATCTACACATTCCTCAGCTCTTGCAATCCACTCACCAGCATCTGTACCCTCATTAAAATAATCTAGTTTAACATATGCTAAATCTTTCTTAGCAGGTCTACCTACTGGCTTACTATCTTCTCCCATATCTTCTATATCCCTCTTATAACTATGTTTAATTACGTAAATAAACTAAAAATATTATTTTAAAAATAATATTTTATTATCTAAAATAATATTTTATTATACAAGTGTATGCAAAGTAACAATATCAATACACAAACCTGTTATCCTATGTTGTATTTCAATTTCTTCCTCTAGCCACTGGTCCTAGTCAGCACTGGATACCGCTGTCACCAATGTTATATGCGCTACGCTTGTTTTATATATCTAATATAGATGTTTAAGTACTGACTGTATTTCTAGAAGTGACTTGTTGAATTTAGGATATGACTTTTATCAAATCATTCATGCATATCAACAATGGAAACAGGAATGCATATGATACGCTACAGTGCACACACTTGTATAATACTAATAATATACCTTACAACATATATATATATATATGAATATATAATATATATAATTAATCTAAATATTAATTTCACTCTAGCATCAAGTAATGAACAAATTTCACTAATATATGTTGGATTAATGTTGTCGATAATAGCATGTTTAATATATTTATCGCACAACAGTTATAAAGGTTAATTTTCTCAAATAAATATGTTTATAAAATATCTGCATATAGGTATACAGTTATATAACTTAATACATATTTAACAGTATAATATATTATATAAGTTGTAAGTTATCCATGCTGATGTTATTAATGAGTGCTATCAATCCAAGTTAACATTGAGAGAGATATAGAGCATGCACTATTTATATAAGCCATATGAAATCCAGAACACAATAACAATCCTACGGATCAGTGATATCCTACTATATTCTATAATAGAAATATCTCTCTTTTATATCGTCAGCTCGGAATGAAGATTTACTTTATTACTTATGTATAATAAATATGAACACATATATCTTAGTTAAAATTTTAAATAAATCATATTTCAACCTATTAATATTTATATTTAATAATAAATTAAAACATAATAATTATAATAATCACGTGACAATTAAATGATATAATTCATACCGAAGATGTAGAATGATATATCATATGTGTTACATATCTAGATAGTAATGATATATTATTCTGTAAAATGTGTAATAGGTTAAATACCTACTATTATTGTTGTTAATACATTTATGACTGTCAATTCATTTATTATTATATTTGTATATTATATTTGTTAAATATCAAATTTGTATTATTTTTACGTTTATTTGTGCCTATATTCTTATATATATATTGTATTATTTAAGCGTATATTTATTTGATATATTTGAATTATAAAGAAATGTATTAAATTATTTATTTTCCTATCATATTTTTACATAAATATATTTATTATAATAACTTATGAATACTTATAAAATGATAAATAACAATACTATTATTTTTATATGGATAGTGATGATATATACATTAAGATTATAAAATTATTACAAAATATTTATTTAAGATTATATATTTCTTCTTTATTTACTATTAATGTATCTGCTATTTACTTATTTATATTTATATATCTTTATTAACTTCAAAATATATTTTTAAATAATGTTAATTATAATCCAAAAATAACATGTGTAATATATATATTTATAATAACTTTATAAAGTTCCCTATATTATTTGAAAATATTTAAATTTGCTATCTATATATATAAATAGATATTTTAATATTTTAATATAATGTATGGAACTTTATAAAGTTAAGCGAACGCATTTAGATATAAAAAAATGTATATTTATTTTCTAGAATTGATTTATAAATCTATTATCATATATTAAGGAATATGCATTATAATATATAATATATACATGCAGTATCAGAAAATGACGTAAAACAAGAAAACAAAGAGAAAGCTATTCCTAGTACGGTGTTACAAACCGTTGAAACTGCTAAGTAATCGTGGCTATACTTCTATTTAGTAAGGATTAACGAACTATGAAGTTTTTGTTAAAACAATAAACAATTAATTTCATTTTTTCAAATAATATATTATTATATATAATTAAATTATATTAATTTATATATATATATATAATTAATGTTTATAAACTTATAAATATTCATTATAATTAATTAACTAACATCCCATGTCCGAAATAGCTCATTTTCTTCGCTTGATAATCGATAGAATATTTTCTGTTTTTCCCACAATTTCTTCGTATTGTATACAAATACATTTATTTGATGTTCTCTATATGATATACCAAGGATAGTGGTATGTATGATTTTGTCTCAAAAGCAATTATTCTTCTTTCTAGGTCTTCTGTCAATGTCCATGTTTCGCATCCGTACAGCATAATTGATAGGACTAGTGATTTATATAGGAGTATTTTTGTCTGGATAGAGATTTTATTACTTTTCCATATAGTCTTTAATCTTACTAATGCCGAGGTAGCAGTGTACATTCTTATATTTATCTCAGATACATTTTTACCGTTTTTAATTAAGGTTACTCCTAAATATTTAAATTTATCGACCGTTTCCAGTATCTTTCCACTCGTGGTTATTTATCTTGGTAGTTCCACTTGATATCTTTCATTCACTATTACTTTACTCTTCTCTTGGCTAATTTCTATTCCATATACTACTGAGGAAATGTAAAGTTTATTTGTGATTAATTGTAACTCATCCAATGTTCCTGCAATCAAGTCAATGTCATCTGCGAATATTATATTGCAAATTTCCCTACCTCAAATCACTACACTACCCTTATAGTTTTCTAACGTGACCCTCATTATTTCCTCTAGGTAAATGTTGAAAAGTGTATGGGATAATAAACGTCATTGGGGTACTCCTACTATCGTTTTGAAGAATTTACCAGTTGAACCATTTATTATTACTGCGCTCTGTGCATTTTATAGAGACTTTATATTAAGCAGATCAATCTTTCTTCAACATTGAATTGTCTCATCACATTCCATAGACCTTCATGCCAAATCTGACGAATGCTTTTTG
>OZ025242.1:52834581-52979581 GCA_964019155.1 Osedax fenrisi
AGGTTTAGCTGTTGTCATAGGTTTAGTGTTGGCATAGGTTTAGTGTTGGCATAGGTTTAGCTGTTGGCATAAGTTTAGTGGTGGCATAGGTTTAGCTGTTGTCATAGGTGAAGCTGTTGCCATAGGTTTAGCTGTTGGCATAGGTTTAGCTGTTGGCATAAGTTTAGTGGTGGCATAGGTTTAGCTGTTGGCATAGGTTAGCTGTTGACATAGGTTTAGTGTTGGCATAGGTTTAGCTGTTGGCATAGGTTTAGTTTTGGAATAAGTGTAGTGTTGGCATATGTGTAATGTTGGCATAGGTTTAGTGTTGGCATAGGTGTAGCTTTTGACATAGGTTTAGCTGGTGGCATAGGTTTAGCTGTTGGCATATTTGTAGCTGTTGGCATAGGTGTAGTGTTGGCATAGGTTTAGTGTTGGCATAGGTGTAGTATTGGCATAGGTTTAGCTGTTGGCATAGATTTAGCTGTTGGCATAGGTTTAGCTGTTGGCATAGGTTTAGCTGTTGGTATAGGTTTATTTTGGCATAAGTGTAGTGTTGGCATATGTGTAGTGTTGGCATAGGTTTAGCTGTTGGCATAGGTTTAGCTGTTGGCATAGGTTTAGCTAGTGACATAGGTTTAGCTGTTGCCATAGGTATATCTGTTGGCATAGGTGTAGTGTTGGCATAGATTTAGCTGTTGGCATAGGTGTAGCTGTTGGAATAGGTTTAGCTGTTAGCATAGGTTTAGCTGTTGGCATAGGTTTAGCTGTTGGCATAGGTATAGCTGTTGGCATAGGTTTAGCTGTTGGCATAGGTTTAGTTATTGGCATAGGTTTAGTGTTGGCATAGGTTTAGCTATTAGTAATAGGTTTGGCTAGTGGCATAGGTTTAGCAATTTGCATAGGTTTAACTACTGGCATAGGTGTAGCTGTTGGCATAGGTTTAGCTGTTAGCATAGATTTAGTGTTGGCATAGGTGTAGTGTTGGCATAGGTTTAGCTGTTGGCATAGGTTTAGCTGTTGGCATAGGTTTAGCTGTTTGTATAGGTTTAGCTGTTGGCATAGGTTTAGCTGTTTGTATAGGTGTATCTGTTGGCATAGGTTTAGTGTTGTCATAGGTTTAGCTGTTGGTATAGGTTTAGTGTTGGCATAGGTGTAGCTGTTGACATAGGTTTAGTGTTGGCATAGGTTTAGCTGTTGGCATAGGTTTAGCTGCTGGCATAGGTGTAGTGTTGGCATAGGTTTAGCTATTGGCATAGGTTTAGCTGTTGGAATAGGTTTAGCTGTTGGCATAGGTTTATCTGTTTGTATAGGTGTAGCTGTTGGCATAGGTGTATATGTTGGCATAGGTTTAGTGTTGGCATAGGTTTAGCTGTTGGTATGGGTTTAGTGTTGGCATAGGTGTAGCTGTTTACATAGGTTTAGTGTTTGCATAAGTTTAGCTGGTGGCATAGGTTTAGCTAGTGACATAGGTTTAGCTGCTGGCATAGGTGTAGCTAGTGACATAGGTTTAGCTGTTGGCATATGTGTAGTTTTGGCATAGGTGTAGTGTTGGCATAGGTTTAGCTGGTGGCATAGGTTTAGCTAGTGACATAGGTTTAGCTGTTGGCATAGGTTTAGCTGTTGGAATAGGTTTAGCTGTTGGCATAGGTTTAGCTGTTGGCATAGGTTTAGCTGTTGGCATAGGTTTAGCTGTTTGTATAGGTGTAGCTGTTGGCATAGGTGTATCTGTTGGCTTAGGTTTAGTGTTGGCATAGGTTTAGCTGGTTGCATAGGTTTAGCTAGTGACATAGGTTTAGCTACTGGCATAGGTGTAGCTAGTGACATAGGTTTAGCTGTTGGCATATGTGTAGTGTTGGCATAGGTGTAGTGTTGGCATAGGTTTAGCTGGTGGCATAGGTTTAGCTAGTGACATAGGTTTAGCTGTTGGCATAGGTTTAGTGTTGGCATAGGTGTAGCTGTTGACATAGGTTTAGTGTTGGCATAGGTTTAGCTGTTGGCATAGGTTTAGCTGCTGGCATAGGTGTAGTGTTGGAATAGCTTTAGCTGTTAGTATAGGTTTAGCTGTTGGCATAGGTTTAGCTGTTGGCATAGGTTTAGCTGTTTGTATAGGTGTAGCTGTTGGCATAAGTGTATCTGTTGGAATAGGTTTAGTGTTGGCATATGTTTAGCTGTTGGTATAGGTTTAGTGTTGGCATAGGTGTAGCTGTTTGTATAGGTGTAGCTGTTGGCATAGGTGTATCTGTTGGAATAGGTTTAGTGTTGGCATAGGTTTAGCTGTTGGCATAGATTTAGTGTTTGCATAGGTGTAGTGTTGGCATATGTTTAGCTGTTGGCATAGGTTTAGCTGTTTGCATAGGTTTAGCTGTTGTCATATTTGTAGCTGTTGGCATAGGTGTAGTGTTGGCATAGGTTTAGTGTTGGCATAAGTTTAGTGGTGGCATAGGTTTAGCTGTTGTCATAGGTGTAGCTGTTGGCATAGGTTTAGCTATTGGCATAGGTTTAGCTGTTGGCATAAGTTTAGTGGTGACATAGGTTTAGCTGTTGGCATAGGTGTAGATGTTGGCATAGGTTTAGCTGTTGACATTGGTGTATCTGTTGGCATAGGTGTAGTGTTGGCATAGGTTTAGTATTGGCATAGGTTTAGCTGTTGGCATAGGTGTAGCTGTTGGCATAGGTGTAGCTGTTGGCATAGGTTTAGCTAGTGACATAGGTTTAGCTGTTGGCATAGGTTTAGTGTTGGCATAGGTGTAGCTGTTGACATAGGTTTAGCTGGTGGCATAGGTTTAGCTGTTGGCATAGGTTTAGCTGTTGGCATAGGTTTAGCTGTTGGCATAGGTTTAGCTGCTGGCATAGGTGTAGCTATTGGTATAGGTTTAGCTGTTGGTATAGGTGTAGCTGTTGGCATAGGTGTATCTGTTGGAATAGGTTTAGTGTTGGCATATTTGTAGCTGTTGGCATAGGTGTAGTGTTGGCATATGTTTAGCTGGTGGCATAGGTGTATCTGTTGGCATAGGTTTAGCTGTTGGCATAGGTTTAGCTGTTGGCATAGGTTTATCTGTTGGCATAGGTGTATCTGTTGGCATAGGTTTAGCTGTTGGTATAGGTTTAGTGTTGGTATAGGTTAGCTGTTGACATAGGTTTAGTGTTGGCATATGTTTAGCTGTTGGCATAGGTTTAGCTGTTGGAATAGGTTTAGCTACTGTCATAGGTGTAGTGTTGGCATAGGTTAGCTGTTGACATAGGTTTAGTGTTGGCATAGGTTTAGCTGTTGGCATAGGTTTAGCTGTTGGCATAGTTTTAGCTGTTGGCATAGGTGTAGCTGTTGGCATAGGTTTAGCTGTTGGTATAGGTTTAGTTTTGGCATAAGTGTAGTGTTGGCATATGTGTAGTGTTGGCATAGGTTTAGCTATTGGCATAGGTTTAGCTGTTGGCATAGGTGTAGATGTTGGCATAGGTTTAGCTGTTGGCATAAGTTTAGTGGTGGCATAGGTTTAGCTGGTGGCATAGGTTTAGCTTTTGGCATAGGTGTAGCTGTTGGCATATGTTTAGCTGTTGGCATAGGTTTAGTGTTGGCATAGGTTTAGATGTTGGCATAGGTGTATCTGTTGGCATAGGTTTAGCTGTTGGTATAGGTTTAGTGTTAGCATATGTTAGCTGTTGGTATAGATGTAGTGTTGGCATAGGTTTAGCTGTTGGCATAGGTTTAGCTGTTGGCATATGTTTAGCTGTTTGTATAGGTGTAGCTGTTGGCATAGGTTTAGCTGTTGGCATATGTGTATCTGTTGGCATAGGTTTAATGTTGGCATAGGTTTAGCTGTTGGTATAAGTTTAGTGTTGGTATAGGTGTAGCTGTTGACATAGGTTTAGCTCGTGGCATAGGTTTAGCTGTTGACATAGGTGTATCTGTTGGCATAGGTGTAGTGTTGGCATAGGTTTAGTATTGGCATAGGTTTAGCTGTTGGCATAGGTGTAGCTGTTGGCATAGGTGTAGCTGTTGGCATAGGTTTAGCTAGTGACATAGGTTTAGCTGTTGGCATAGGTTTAGTGTTGGCATAGGTGTAGCTGTTGACATAGGTTTAGCTGGTGGCATAGGTTTAGCTGTTGGCATAGGTTTAGCTGTTGGCATAGGTTTAGCTGTTGGCATAGGTTTAGCTGTTGGCATAGGTTTAGCTGTTGGCATAGGTGTAGCTATTGGCATAGGGTTAGCTGTTGGTATAGGTTTAGTGTTAGCATATGTTAGCTGTTGACATAGGTTTAGTGTTGGCATAGGTTTAGCTGTTGGCATAGGTTTAGCTGTTGGCATAGGTGTAGCTGTTGGCATAGGTTTAGCTGTTGGCATATGTGTATCTGTTGGTATAGGTTTAGTGTTAGCATATGTTAGCTGTTGACATAGGTTTAGCTGTTGGCATAGGTTTAGCTGTTAGCACAGGTTTAGCTGTTGGCATAGGTGTATCTGTAAGCATAGGTTTAGCTGTTGGTATAGGTTTAGTGTTGGCATAGGTTAGCTGTTGAGATAGGTTTAGTGTTGGCATAGGTTTAGCTGTTGGCATAGGTTTAGCTGTTGGCATAGGTTTAGCTACTGGCATAGGTGTAGTGTTGGCATAGGTTAGCTATTGACATAGGTTTAGTGTTGGCATAGGTTTAGCTGTTGGCATAGGTTTAGCTGTTGGCATAGGTTTAGCTGTTGGCATAGGTGTAGCTGTTGGCATAGGTTTAGCTGTTGGTATAGGTTTAGTTTTGGCATAAGTATAGTGTTGGCATATGTGTAGTGTTGGCATAGGTTTAGCTGTTGGCATAGGTGTAGCTATTGGCATAGGTTTAGCTGTTGGTATAGGTTTAGTGTTAGCATATGTTAGCTGTTGACATAGGTTTAGTGTTGGCATAGGTTTAGCTGTTGGCATAGGTTTATCTGTTGGCATAGGTGTATCTGTTGACATAGGTTTAGCTGTTGGTATAGGTTTAGTGTTAGCATATGTTAGCTGTTGGCATAGATGTAGTATTGGCATAGGTTTAGCTATTGGCATAGGTTTATCTGTTGGCATATGTTTAGCTGTTTGTATAGGTGTAGCTGTTGGCATAGGTTTAGCTGTTGGCATATGTGTATCTGTTGGCATAGGTTTAGTATTGGCATAAGTTTAGCTGTTGGTATAGGTTTAGTGTTGGTATAGGTGTAGCTGTTGACATAGGTATAGTGTTAGCATAGGTTTAGCTGTTGGCATAGGTTTAGTGTTGGCATAGGTGTTTAGGGTTGGCATAGATTTAGCTGTTGGCATAGGTTTAGCTGTTGGAATATGTGTAGCTGTTGGCATAGGTGTAGCTGTTTGCATATTTGTAGCTGTTGGCATAGGTTTAGCTGTTGGTATAGGTGTAGCTGTTAGCATAGGTGTATCTGTTGGAATAGGTTTAGTGTTGGCATAGGTTTAGTTATTAGTAATAGGTCTAGCTGTTGGCATAGGTTTAGTGTTGGCATAGGTGAAGTGTTGGCATAGGTTTAGCTGTTGGCATAGGTTTAGCTGTTGGTATAGGTGTAGTGGTGGCATAGGTGTATCTATTGGAATAGGTTTAGTGTTGGCATATGTTTAGCTATTAGTAATAGGTTTAGCTGTTGGCATAGGTTTAGTGTTGGCATAGGTGTTTAGGGTTTGCATAGGTTTAGCTGTTGGCATAGGTTTAGCTGTTGGCATATTTGTAGCTGTTGGCATAGGTGTAGCTGTTGGCATATTTGTAGCTGTTGGCATAGGTGTAGTGTTGGCATAGGTTTAGTGTTGGCATAAGTTTAGTGGTGGCATAGGTTTAGCTGTTGTCATAGGTGTAGCTGTTGGCATAGGTTTAGCTATTGGCATAGGTTTAGCTGTTGGCATAAGTTTAGTGGTGACATAGGTTTAGCTGTTGGCATAGGTGTATCTGTTGGCATAGGTTTAGCAGTTGGTATAGGTTTAGTGTTAGCATATGTTAGCTGTTGGCATAGATGTAGTGTTGGCATAGGTTTAGCTATTGGCATAGGTTTAGCAGTTGGCATATGTTTAGCTGTTTGTATAGGTGTAGCTGTTGGCATAGGTTTAGCTGTTGGCATATGTGTATCTGTTGGCATAGGTTTAGTATTGGCATAGGTTTAGCTGTTGGTATAGGTTTAGTGTTGGTATAGGTGTAGCTGTTGACATAGGTGTAGTGTTAGCATAGGTTTAGCTGTTGGCATAGGTTTAGTGTTGGCATAGGTGTTTAGGGTTGGCATAGGTTTAGCTGTTGGCATAGGTTTAGCTGTTGGAATATTTGTAGCTGTTGGCATAGGTGTAGCTGTTGGCATATTTGTAGCTTTTGGCATAGGTTTAGCTGTTGGTATAGGTGTAGCTGTTAGCATAGGTGTATCTGTTGGAATAGGTTTAGTGTTGGCATAGGTTTAGCTGTTGGCATAGGTTTAGTGTTTGCATAGGTGTAGTGTTGGCATATGTTTAGCTGTTGGCATAGGTGTAGTGTTGGCATAGGTTTAGTGTTGGCATAAGTTTAGTGGTGGCATAGGTTTAGCTGTTGGCATAGGTGTAGCTGTTGGCATAGGTTTAGCTAGTGACATAGGTTTAGCTGTTGGCATAGGTTTAGTGTTGGCATAGGTGTAGCTGTTGACATAGGTTTAGCTGGTGGCATAGGTTTAGCTGTTGGCATAGGTTTAGCTGTAGGCATAGGTTTAGCTGTTGGCATAGGTTTAGCTGTTGGCATAGGTTTAGCTGCTGGCATAGGTGAAGCTATTGGTATAGGTTTAGCTGTTGGTATAGGTTTAGTGTTAGCATATGTTAGCTGTTGACATAGGTTTAGTGTTGGCATAGGTTTAGCTGTTGGCATAGGTTTAGCTGTTGGCATAGGTTTAGCTGTTGGCATAGGTTTAGCTGTTGGTATAGGTTTAGTGTTGGCATAGGTGTAGCTATTGGTATAGGTTTAGCTGTTGGTATAGGTTTAGTGTTAGCATATGTTAGCTGTTGACATAGGTTTAGTGTAGGCATAGGTTTAGCTGTTGGCATAGGTTTAGCTGTTGGCATAGGTGTATCTGTTGGCATAGGTTTAGCTGTTGGTATAGGTTTAGTGTTAGCATATGTTAGCTGTTGGCATAGATGTAGTGTTGGCATAGGTTTAGCTGTTGGCATAGGTTTAGCTGTTGGCATAGGTTTAGCTGTTGGTATAGGTGTAGCTGTTGGCATAGGTTTAGCTGTTGGCATAGGTGTATCTGTTGGCATAGGTTTAGCTGTTGGTATAGGTTTAGTGTTGGCAAAGGTTAGCTGTTGACATAGGTTTAGTGTTGGCATAGGTTTATCTGTTGGCATAGGTTTAGCTGTTGGCATAGGTTTAGCTGTTGGCATAGGTGTAGCTGTTGGCATAGGTTTAGCTGTTGGTATAGGTTTAGTTTTGGCATAAGTGTAGTGTTGGCATATGTGTAGTGTTGGCATAGGTTTAGCTATTGGCATAGGTTTAGCTGTTGGCATAGGTGTAGCTGTTGGCATAGGTTTAGCTGTTGGCATAAGTTTAGTGGTGGCATAGGTTTAGCTGGTGGCATAGGTTTAGCTTTTGGCATAGGTGTAGCTGTTAGCATATGTTTAGCTGTTGGCATAGGTTTAGTGTTGGCATAGGTTTAGATGTTGCATAGGTTTAGCTGTTGGCATAGGTTTAGCTGTTGGCATAGGTTATCTGTTGGCATAGGTTTAGCTGTTGGCATATGTTTAGCTGTTGGCATAGGTTTAGCTGCTGGCATAGGTGTAGCTATTGGCATAGGTTTAGCTGTTGGTATAGGTTTAGTGTTAGCATATGTTAGCTGTTGACATAGGTTTAGTGTTGGCATAGGTTTAGCTGTTGGCATAGGTTTAGCTGCTGGCATAGGTGTAGCTATTTTCATAGGTTTAGCTGTTGGTATAGGTTTAGTGTTAGCATATGTTAGCTGTTGACATAGGTTTAGTGTTGGCATAGGTTTAGCTGTTGGCATAGGTTTAGCTGTTGGCATAGGTGTATCTGTTGGCATAGGTTTAGCTGTTGGTATAGGTTTAGTGTTAGCATATGTTAGCTGTTGGCATAGATGTAGTGTTGGCATAGGTTTAGCTGTTGGCATAGGTTTAGCTGTTGGCATATGTTTAGCTGTTTGTATAGGTGTAGCTGTTGGCATAGGTTTAGCTGTTGGCATATGTGTATCTGTTGGCATAGGTTTAGTGTTGGCATAGGTTTAGCTGTTTGCATAGGTTTAGCTGTTGTCATATTTGTAGCTGTTGGCATAGGTGTAGTGTTGGCATAGGTTTAGTGTTGGCATAAGTTTAGTGGTGGCATAGGTTTAGCTGTTGTCATAGGTGTAGCTGTTGGCATAGGTTTAGATATTGGCATAGGTTTAGCTGTTGGCATAAGTTTAGTGGTGACATAGGTTTAGCTGTTGGCATAGGTGTAGATGTTGGCATAGGTTTAGCTGTTGACTTTGGTGTATCTGTTGGCATAGGTGTAGTGTTGGCATAGGTTTAGTATTGGCATAGGTTTAGCTGTTGGCATAGGTGTAGCTGTTGGCATAGGTGTAGCTATTGGCATAGGTTTAGCTAGTGACATAGGTTTAGCTGTTGGCATAGGTTTAGTGTTGGCATAGGTGTAGCTGTTGACATAGGTTTAGCTGGTGGCATAGGTTTAGCTGTTGGCATAGGTTTAGCTGCTGGCATAGGTGTAGCTATTGGTATAGGTTTAGCTGTTGGTATAGGTTTAGTGTTAGCATATGTTAGCTGTTGACATAGGTTTAGTGTTGGCATAGGTTTAGCTGTTTGCATAGGTTTAGCTGTTGGCATAGGTGTATCTGTTGGCATAGGTTTAGCTGTTGGTATAGGTTTAGTGTAAGCATATGTTAGCTGTTGGCATAGATGTAGTGTTGGCATAGGTTTAGCTGTTGGCATAGGTTTAGCTGTTGGCATAGGTTTAGCTGTTGGTATAGGTGTATCTGTTGGCATAGGTGTATCTGTTGGAATAGGTTTAGTGTTGGCATATTTGTAGCTGTTGGCATAGGTGTAGTGTTGGCATAGGTTTAGCTGGTGGCATAGGTGTATCTGTTGGCATAGGCTTAGCTGTTGGCATAGGTTTAGCTGTTAGCATAGGTTTATCTGTTGGCATAGGTGTATCTGTTGGCATAGGTTTAGCTGTTGGTATAGGTTTAGTGTTGGTATAGGTTAGCTGTTGACATAGGTTTAGTGTTGGCATAGGTTTAGCTGTTGGCATAGGTTTAGCTGTTGGCATAGGTTTAGCTACTGTCATAGGTGTAGTGTTGGCATAGGTTAGCTGTTGACATAGGTTTAGTGTTGGCATAGGTTTAGCTGTTGGCATAGGTTTAGCTGTTGGCATAGTTTTAGCTGTTGGCATAGGTGTAGCTGTTGGCATAGGTTTAGCTGTTGGTATAGGTTTAGTTTTGGCATAAGTGTAGTGTTGGCATATGTGTAGTGTTGGCATAGGTTTAGCTGGTGGCATAGGTTTAGCTTTTGGCATAGGTGTAGCTGTTGGCATATGTTTAGCTGTTGGCATAGGTTTAGTGTTGGCATAGGTTTAGATGTTGCATAGGTTTAGCTGTTGGCATAGGTTTAGCTGTTGGCATAGGTTATCTGTTGGCATAGGTTTAGCTGTTGGCATATGTTTAGCTGTTGGCATAGGTTTAGCTGCTGGCATAGGTGTAGCTATTGGCATAGGTTTAGCTGTTGGTATAGGTTTAGTGTTAGCATATGTTAGCTGTTGACATAGGTTTAGTGTTGGCATAGGTTTAGCTGTTGGCATAGGTTTAGCTGCTGGCATAGGTGTAGCTATTTTCATAGGTTTAGCTGTTGGTATAGGTTTAGTGTTAGCATATGTTAGCTGTTGACATAGGTTTAGTGTTGGCATAGGTTTAGCTGTTGGCATAGGTTTAGCTGTTGGCATAGGTGTATCTGTTGGCATAGGTTTAGCTGTTGGTATAGGTTTAGTGTTAGCATATGTTAGCTGTTGGCATAGATGTAGTGTTGGCATAGGTTTAGCTGTTGGCATAGGTTTAGCTGTTGGCATATGTTTAGCCCATTTGTATAGGTGTAGCTGTTGGCATAGGTTTAGCTGTTGGCATATGTGTATCTGTTGGCATAGGTTTAGTGTTGGCATAGGTTTAGCTGTTTGCATAGGTTTAGCTGTTGTCATATTTGTAGCTGTTGGCATAGGTGTAGTGTTGGCATAGGTTTAGTGTTGGCATAAGTTTAGTGGTGGCATAGGTTTAGCTGTTGTCATAGGTGTAGCTGTTGGCATAGGTTTAGCTATTGGCATAGGTTTAGCTGTTGGCATAAGTTTAGTGGTGACATAGGTTTAGCTGTTGGCATAGGTGTAGATGTTGGCATAGGTTTAGCTGTTGACATTGGTGTATCTGTTGGCATAGGTGTAGTGTTGGCATAGGTTTAGTATTGGCATAGGTTTAGCTGTTGGCATAGGTGTAGCTGTTGGCATAGGTGTAGCTATTGGCATAGGTTTAGCTAGTGACATAGGTTTAGCTGTTGGCATAGGTTTAGTGTTGGCATAGGTGTAGCTGTTGACATAGGTTTAGCTGGTGGCATAGGTTTAGCTGTTGGCATAGGTTTAGCTGTTGGCATAGGTTTAGCTGTTGGCATTGGTTTAGCTGTTGGCATAGGTTTAGCTGCTGGCATAGGTGTAGCTATTGGTATAGGTTTAGCTGTTGGTATAGGTTTAGTGTTAGCATATGTTAGCTGTTGACATAGGTTTAGTGTTGGCATAGGTTTAGCTGTTTGCATAGGTTTAGCTGTTGGCATAGGTGTATCTGTTGGCATAGGTTTAGCTGTTGGTATAGGTTTAGTGTTAGCATATGTTAGCTGTTGGCATAGATGTAGTGTTGGCATAGGTTTAGCTGTTGGCATAGGTTTAGCTGTTGGCATAGGTTTAGCTGTTGGTATAGGTGTATCTGTTGGCATAGGTGTATCTGTTGGAATAGGTTTAGTGTTGGCATATTTGTAGCTGTTGGCATAGGTGTAGTGTTGGCATAGGTTTAGCTGGTGGCATAGGTGTATCTGTTGGCATAGGCTTAGCTGTTGGCATAGGTTTAGCTGTTAGCATAGGTTTATCTGTTGGCATAGGTGTATCTGTTGGCATAGGTTTAGCTGTTGGTATAGGTTTAGTGTTGGTATAGGTTAGCTGTTGACATAGGTTTAGTGTTGGCATAGGTTTAGCTGTTGGCATAGGTTTAGCTGTTGGCATAGGTTTAGCTACTGTCATAGGTGTAGTGTTGGCATAGGTTAGCTGTTGACATAGGTTAGCTGTTGACATAGGTTTAGTGTTGGCATAGGTTTAGCTGTTGGCATAGGTTTAGCTGTTGGCATAGGTGTATCTGTTGGCATAGGTTTAGCTGTTGGTATAGGTTTAGTGTTAGCATATGTTAGCTGTTAGCATAGATGTAGTGTTGGTATAGGTTTAGCTGTTGGCATAGGTTTAGCTGTTGGCATATGTGTATCTGTTGGTATAGGTTTAGTGTTAGCATATGTTAGCTGTTGACATAGGTTTAGTTGTTGGCATAGGTTTAGCTGTTGGTATAGGTTTAGTGTTGGCATAGGTTAGCTGTTGAGATATGTTTAGTGTTGGCATAGGTTTAGCTGTTGGCATAGGTTTAGCTGTTGGCATAGGTTTAGCTACTGGCATAGGTGTAGTGTTGGCATAGGTTTAGCTGTTGGCATAGGTTTAGCTACTGGCATAGGTGTAGTGTTGGAATAGGTTAGCTATTGACATAGGTTTAGTGTTGGCATAGGTTTAGCTGTTGGCATAGGTTTAGCTGTTGGCATAGGTTTAGCTGTTGGCATAGGTGTAGCTGTTGGCATAGGTTTAGCTGTTGGTATAGGTTTAGTTTTGGCATAAGTGTAGTGTTGGCATATGTGTAGTGTTGGCATAGGTTTAGCTGTTGGCATAGGTGTAGCTGTTGGCATACGTTTAGCTGTTGGCATAAGTTTAGTGGTGGCATAGGTTTAGCTGGTGGCATAGGTTTAGCTGTTGGCATAGGTTTAGCTATTGGCATAGGTTATCTGTTGGCATAGGTTTAGCTATTGGTATAGGTTTAGTGTTAGCATATGTTAGCTGTTGGCATAGGTTTAGCTGTTGGCATAGGTTTAGCTGTTGGCATAGGTTTAGCTGTTGGCATAGGTTTAGCTGTTGGCATATGTTTAGCTGCTGGCATAGGTGTAGCTATTGGCATAGGTTTAGCTGTTGGTATAGGTTTAGTGTTAGCATATGTTAGCTGTTGACATAGGTTTAGTGTTGGCATAGGTTTAGCTGTTGGCATAGGTTTAGCTGTTGGCATAGGTGTATCTGTTGGCATAGGTTTAGCTGTTGGTATAGGTTTAGTGTTAGCATATGTTAGCTGTTGGCATAGATGTAGTATTGGCATAGGTTTAGCTATTGGCATAGGTTTAGCTGTTGGTATAGGTGTAGTGGTGGCATAGGTGTATCTGTTGGAATAGGTTTAGTGTTGGCATATGTTTAGCTATTAGTAATAGGTTTAGCTGTTGGCATAGGTTTAGTGTTGGCATAGGTGTTTAGGGTTGGCATAGGTTTAGCTGTTGGCATAGGTTTAGCTGTTGGCATATTTGTAGCTGTTGGCATAGGTGTAGCTGTTGGCATATTTGTAGCTGTTGGCATAGGTGTAGTGTTGGCATAGGTTTAGTGTTGGCATAAGTTTAGTGGTGGCATAGGTTTAGCTGTTGTCATAGGTGTAGCTGTTGGCATAGGTTTAGCTATTGGCATAGGTTTAGCTGTTGGCATAAGTTTAGTGGTGACATAGGTTTAGCTGTTGGCATAGGTGTATCTGTTGGCATAGGTTTAGCTGTTGTTATAGGTTTAGTGTTAGCATATGTTAGCTGTTGGCATAGATGTAGTGTTGGCATAGGTTTAGCTATTGGCATAGGTTTAGCTGTTGGCATATGTTTAGCTGTTTGTATAGGTGTAGCTGTTGGCATAGGTTTAGCTGTTGGCATATGTGTATCTGTTGGCATAGGTTTTGTATTGGCATAGGTTTAGCTTTGGTATAGGTTTAGTGTTGGTATAGGTGTAGCTGTTGACATAGGTG
Organism: Osedax fenrisi; assembly: GCA_964019155.1. Taxonomy (NCBI): domain Eukaryota; kingdom Metazoa; phylum Annelida; class Polychaeta; order Sabellida; family Siboglinidae; genus Osedax; species Osedax fenrisi. The sequence goes on from OZ025242.1 coordinate 52,847,636, forward strand.
TAGTGTTAGCATAGGTTTAGCTGTTGGCATAGGTTTAGTGTTGGCATAGGTGTTTAGGGTTGGCATAGGTTTAGCTGTTGGCATAGGTTTAGCTGTTGGTATAGGTTTAGTGTTAGCATATGTTAGCTGTTGACATAGGTTTAGTGTTGGCATAGGTTTAGCTGTTTGCATAGGTTTAGCTGTTGGCATAGGTGTATCTGTTGGCATAGGTTTAGCTGTTGGTATAGGTTTAGTGTTAGCATATGTTAGCTGTTGGCATAGATGTAGTGTTGGCATAGGTTTAGCTGTTGGCATAGGTTTAGCTGTTGGCATAGGTTTAGCTGTTGGTATAGGTGTATCTGTTGGCATAGGTGTATCTGTTGGAATAGGTTTAGTGTTGGCATATTTTTAGCTGTTGGCATAGGTGTAGTGTTGGCATAGGTTTAGCTGGTGGCATAGGTGTATCTGTTGGCATAGGCTTAGCTGTTGGCATAGGTTTAGCTGTTAGCATAGGTTTATCTGTTGGCATAGGTGTATCTGTTGGCATAGGTTTAGCTGTTGGTATAGGTTTAGTGTTGGTATAGGTTAGCTGTTGACATAGGTTTAGTGTTGGCATAGGTTTAGCTGTTGGCATAGGTTTAGCTGTTGGCATAGGTTTAGCTACTGTCATAGGTGTAGTGTTGGCATAGGTTAGCTGTTGACATAGGTTTAGTGTTGGCATAGGTTTAGCTGTTGGCATAGGTTTAGCTGTTGGCATAGTTTTAGCTGTTGGCATAGGTGTAGCTGTTGGCATAGGTTTAGCTGTTGGTATAGGTTTAGTGTTAGCATATGTTAGCTGTTGGTATAGATGTAGTGTTGGCATAGGTTTAGCTGTTGGCATAGGTTTAGCTGTTGGCATATGTTTAGCTGTTTGTATAGGTGTAGCTGTTGGCATAGGTTTAGCTGTTGGCATATGTGTATCTGTTGGCATAGGTTTAATGTTGGCATAGGTTTAGCTGTTGGTATAAGTTTAGTGTTGGTATAGGTGTAGCTGTTGACATAGGTTTAGCTCTTGGCATAGGTTTAGCTGTTGACTAAGTTTTATCTGTTGGCATAGGTGTAGTGTTGGCATAGGTTTAGTATTGGCATAGGTTTAGCTGTTGGCATAGGTGTAGCTGTTGGCATAGGTGTAGCTGTTGGCATAGGTTTAGCTAGTGACATAGGTTTAGCTGTTGGCATAGGTTTAGTGTTGGCATAGGTGTAGCTGTTGACATAGGTTTAGCTGGTGGCATAGGTTTAGCTGTTGGCATAGGTTTAGCTGTTGGCATAGGTTTAGCTGTTGGCATAGGTTTAGCTGTTGGCATAGGTTTAGCTGTTGGCATAGGTGTAGCTATTGGCATAGGTTTAGCTGTTGGTATAGGTTTAGTGTTAGCATATGTTAGCTGTTGACATAGGTTTAGTGTTGGCATAGGTTTAGCTGTTGGCATAGGTTTAGCTGTTGGCATAGGTGTATCTGTTGGCATAGGTTTAGCTGTTGGTATAGGTTTAGTGTTAGCATATGTTAGCTGTTAGCATAGATGTAGTGTTGGTATAGGTTTAGCTGTTGGCATAGGTTTAGCTGTTGGCATATGTTTAGCTGTTTGTATAGGTGTAGATGTTGGCATAGGTTTAGCTGTTGGCATATGTGTATCTGTTGGTATAGGTTTAGTGTTAGCATATGTTAGCTATTGACATAGGTTTAGTGTTAGCATAGGTTTAGCTGTTGGCATAGGTTTAGCTGTTGGCATAGGTTTAGCTGTTGGCATAGGTTTAGCTGTTGGCATAGGTTTAGCTGTTGGCATGTGTTTAGCTGCTGGCATAGGTGTAGCTATTGGCATAGGTTTAGCTGTTGGTATAGGTTTAGTGTTAGCATATGTTAGCTGTTGACATAGGTTTAGTGTTGGCATAGGTTTAGCTGTTGGCATAGGTTTAGCTGTTGGCATAGGTGTATCTGTTGGCATAGGTTTAGCTGTTGGTATAGGTTTAGTGTTAGCATATGTTAGCTGTTGGCATAGATGTAGTATTGGCATAGGTTTAGCTATTGGCATAGGTTTAGCTGTTGGTATAGGTGTAGTGGTGGCATAGGTGTATCTGTTGGAATAGGTTTAGTGTTGGCATATGTTTAGCTATTAGTAATAGGTTTAGCTGTTGGCATAGGTTTAGTGTTGGCATAGGTGTTTAGGGTTGGCATAGGTTTAGCTGTTGGCATAGGTTTAGCTGTTGGCATATTTGATGCTGTTGGCATAGGTGTAGCTGTTGGCATATTTGTAGCTGTTGGCATAGGTGTAGTGTTGGCATAGGTTTAGTGTTGGCATAAGTTTAGTGGTGGCATAGGTTTAGCTGTTGTCATAGGTGTAGCTGTTGGCATAGGTTTAGCTATTGGCATAGGTTTAGCTGTTGGCATAAGTTTAGTGGTGACATAGGTTTAGCTGTTGGCATAGGTGTATCTGTTGGCATAGGTTTAGCTATTGGCATAGGTTTAGCTGTTGGCATATGTTTAGCTGTTTGTATAGGTGTAGCTGTTGGCATAGGTTTAGCTGTTGGCATATGTGTATCTGTTGGCATAGGTTTTGTATTGGCATAGGTTTAGCTTTGGTATAGGTTTAGTGTTGGTATAGGTGTAGCTGTTGACATAGGTGTAGTGTTAGCATAGGTTTAGCTGTTGGCATAGGTTTAGTGTTGGCATAGGTGTTTAGGGTTGGCATAGGTTTAGCTGTTGGCATAGGTTTAGCTGTTGGTATAGGTTTAGTGTTAGCATATGTTAGCTGTTGACATAGGTTTAGTGTTGGCATAGGTTTAGCTGTTTGCATAGGTTTAGCTGTTGGCATAGGTGTATCTGTTGGCATAGGTTTAGCTGTTGGTATAGGTTTAGTGTTAGCATATGTTAGCTGTTGGCATAGATGTAGTGTTGGCATAGGTTTAGCTGTTGGCATAGGTTTAGCTGTTGGCATAGGTTTAGCTGTTGGTATAGGTGTATCTGTTGGCATAGGTGTATCTGTTGGAATAGGTTTAGTGTTGGCATATTTTTAGCTGTTGGCATAGGTGTAGTGTTGGCATAGGTTTAGCTGGTGGCATAGGTGTATCTGTTGGCATAGGCTTAGCTGTTGGCATAGGTTTAGCTGTTAGCATAGGTTTATCTGTTGGCATAGGTGTATCTGTTGGCATAGGTTTAGCTGTTGGTATAGGTTTAGTGTTGGTATAGGTTAGCTGTTGACATAGGTTTAGTGTTGGCATAGGTTTAGCTGTTGGCATAGGTTTAGCTGTTGGCATAGGTTTAGCTACTGTCATAGGTGTAGTGTTGGCATAGGTTAGCTGTTGACATAGGTTTAGTGTTGGCATAGGTTTAGCTGTTGGCATAGGTTTAGCTGTTGGCATAGTTTTAGCTGTTGGCATAGGTGTAGCTGTTGGCATAGGTTTAGCTGTTGGTATAGGTTTAGTGTTAGCATATGTTAGCTGTTGGTATAGATGTAGTGTTGGCATAGGTTTAGCTGTTGGCATAGGTTTAGCTGTTGGCATATGTTTAGCTGTTTGTATAGGTGTAGCTGTTGGCATAGGTTTAGCTGTTGGCATATGTGTATCTGTTGGCATAGGTTTAATGTTGGCATAGGTTTAGCTGTTGGTATAAGTTTAGTGTTGGTATAGGTGTAGCTGTTGACATAGGTTTAGCTCTTGGCATAGGTTTAGCTGTTGACATAGGTGTATCTGTTGGCATAGGTGTAGTGTTGGCATAGGTTTAGTATTGGCATAGGTTTAGCTGTTGGCATAGGTGTAGCTGTTGGCATAGGTGTAGCTGTTGGCATAGGTTTAGCTAGTGACATAGGTTTAGCTGTTGGCATAGGTTTAGTGTTGGCATAGGTGTAGCTGTTGACATAGGTTTAGCTGGTGGCATAGGTTTAGCTGTTGGCATAGGTTTAGCTGTTGGCATAGGTTTAGCTGTTGGCATAGGTTTAGCTGTTGGCATAGGTTTAGCTGTTGGCATAGGTGTAGCTATTGGCATAGGTTTAGCTGTTGGTATAGGTTTAGTGTTAGCATATGTTAGCTGTTGACATAGGTTTAGTGTTGGCATAGGTTTAGCTGTTGGCATAGGTTTAGCTGTTGGCATAGGTGTATCTGTTGGCATAGGTTTAGCTGTTGGTATAGGTTTAGTGTTAGCATATGTTAGCTGTTAGCATAGATGTAGTGTTGGTATAGGTTTAGCTGTTGGCATAGGTTTAGCTGTTGGCATATTTTTAGCTGTTTGTATAGGTGTAGATGTTGGCATAGGTTTAGCTGTTGGCATATGTGTACCTGTTGGTATAGGTTTAGTGTTAGCATATGTTAGCTGTTGACATAGGTTTAGCTGTTGGCATAGGTTTAGCTGTTAGCACAGGTTTAGCTGTTGGCATAGGTGTATCTGTAAGCATAGGTTTAGCTGTTGGTATAGGTTTAGTGTTGGCATAGGTTAGCTGTTGAGATATGTTTAGTGTTGGCATAGGTTTAGCTGTTGGCATAGGTTTAGCTGTTGGCATAGGTTTAGCTACTGGCATAGGTGTAGTGTTGGAATAGGTTAGCTATTGACATAGGTTTAGTGTTGGCATAGGTTTAGCTGTTGGCATAGGTTTAGCTGTTGGCATAGGTTTAGCTGTTGGCATAGGTGTAGCTGTTGGCATAGGTTTAGCTGTTGGTATAGGTTTAGTTTTGGCATAAGTGTAGTGTTGGCATATGTGTAGTGTTGGCATAGGTTTAGCTGTTGGCATAGGTGTAGCTGTTGGCATACGTTTAGCTGTTGGCATAAGTTTAGTGGTGGCATAGGTTTAGCTGGTGGCATAGGTTTAGCTTTTGGCATAGGTGTAGTTGTTGGCATATGTTTAGCTGTTGGCATAGGTTTAGTGTTGGCATAGGTTTAGCTGTTGGCATAGGTTTAGCTGTTGGCATAGGTTTAGCTATTGGCATAGGTTATCTGTTGGCATAGGTTTAGCTATTGGTATAGGTTTAGTGTTAGCATATGTTAGCTGTTGACATAGGTTTAGTGTTAGCATAGGTTTAGCTGTTGGCATAGGTTTAGCTGTTGGCATAGGTTTAGCTGTTGGCATAGGTTTAGCTGTTGGCATAGGTTTAGCTGCTGGCATAGGTGTAGCTATTGGCATAGGTTTAGCTGTTGGTATAGGTTTAGTGTTAGCATATGTTAGCTGTTGACATAGGTTTAGTGTTGGCATAGGTTTAGCTGTTGGCATAGGTTTAGCTGTTGGCATAGGTGTATCTGTTGACATAGGTTTAGCTGTTGGTATAGGTTTAGTGTTAGAATATGTTAGCTGTTGGCATAGATGTAGTATTGGCATAGGTTTAGCTATTGGCATAGGTTTATCTGTTGGCATATGTTTAGCTGTTTGTATAGGTGTAGCTGTTGGCATAGGTTTAGCTGTTGGCATATGTGTATCTGTTGGCATAGGTTTAGTATTGGCATAAGTTTAGCTGTTGGTATAGGTTTAGTGTTGGTATAGGTGTAGCTGTTGACATAGGTGTAGTGTTAGCATAGGTTTAGCTGTTGGCATAGGTTTAGTGTTGGCATAGGTGTTTAGGGTTGGCATAGGTTTAGCTGTTAGCATAGGTTTAGCTGTTGGAATATTTGTAGCTGTTGGCATAGGTGTAGCTGTTTGCATATTTGTAGCTGTTGGCATAGGTTTAGCTATTGGTATAGGTGTAGCTGTTAGCATAGGTGTATCTGTTGGAATAGGTTTAGTGTTGGCATAGGTTTAGCTATTAGTAATAGGTCTAGCTGTTGGCATAGGTTTAGTGTTGGCATAGGTGTAGTGTTGGCATAGGTTTAGCTGTTGGCATAGGTTTAGCTGTTGGTATAGGTGTATCTGTTGGTATAGGTTTAGCTGTTGGTATAGGTTTAGTGTTAGCATATGTTAGCTGTTGGCATAGATGTAGTGTTGGCATAGGTTTAGCTATTGGCATAGGTTTAGCTGTTGGCATATGTTTAGCTATTAGTAATAGGTTTAGCTGTTGGCATAGGTTTAGTGTTGGCATAGGTGTTTAGGGTTGGCATAGGTTTAGCTGTTGGCATAGGTTTAGCTGTTGGTATAGGTGTAGTGGTGGCATAGGTGTATCTGTTGGAATAGGTGTAGTGTTGGCATAGGTTTAGTGTTGGCATAAGTTTAGTGGTGGCATAGGTTTAGCTGTTGTCATAGGTGTAGCTGTTGGCATAGGTTTAGCTATTGGCATAGGTTTAGCTGTTGGCATAAGTTTAGTGGTGACATAGGTTTAGCTGTTGGCATAGGTGTATCTGTTGGTATAGGTTTAGCTGTTGGTATAGGTTTAGTGTTAGCATATGTTAGCTGTTGGCATAGATGTAGTGTTGGCATAGGTTTAGCTATTGGCATAGGTTTAGCTGTTGGCATATGTTTAGCTGTTTGTATAGGTGTAGCTGTTGGCATAGGTTTAGCTGTTGGCATATGTGTATCTGTTGGCATAGGTTTTGTATTGGCATAGGTTTAGCTTTGGTATAGGTTTAGTGTTGGTATAGGTGTAGCTGTTGACATATGTGTAGTGTTAGCATAGGTTTAGCTGTTGGCATAGGTTTAGTGTTGGCATAGGTGTTTAGGGTTGGCATAGGTTTAGCTGTTGGCATAGGTTTAGCTGTTGGAATATTTGTAGCTGTTGGAATAGGTGTAGCTGTTGGCATATTTGTAGCTGTTGGCATAGGTTTAGCTGTTGGTATAGGTGTAGCTGTTAGCATAGGTGTATCTGTTGGAATAGGTTTAGTGTTGGCATAGGTTTAGCTATTAGTAATAGGTCTAGCTGTTGGCATAGGTTTAGTGTTGGCATAGGTGTAACTGTTTGTATAGGTGTAGCTGTTGGCATAGTTGTATCTGTTGGAATAGGTTTAGTGTTGGCATAGGTTTAGCTGTTGGCATAGGTTTAGTGTTTGCATAGGTGTAGTGTTGGCATATGTTTAGCTGTTGGCATAGGTTTAGCTGTTGGCATAGGTTTAGCTGTTGTCATATTTGTAGCTGTTGGCATAGATGTATTGTTGGCATAGGTTTAGTGTTGGCATAAGTTTAGTGGTGGCATAGGTTTAGCTGTTGTCATAGGTGTAGCTGTTGGCATAGGTTTAGCTATTGGCATAGGTTTAGCTGTTAGCATAAGTTTAGTGGTGACATAGGTTTAGCTGTTGGCATAAGTGTAGCTGTTGGCATAGGTTTAGCTGATGACATAGGTGTATCTGTTGGCATAGGTGTAGTGTTGGCATAGGTTTAGTATTGGCATAGGTTTAGCTGTTGGCATAGGTGTAGCTGTTGGCAAAGGTGTAGCTGTTGGCATATGTTTAGCTAGTGACATAGGTTTAGCTGTTGGCATAGGTTTAGTGTTGGCATAGGTGTAGCTGTTGACATAGGTTTAGCTGGTGGCATAGGTTTAGCTGTTGGCATAGGTTTAGCTGTTGGCATAGGTTTAGCTGTTGGCATAGGTTTAGCTGTTGGCATAGGTTTAGCTGTTGGCATAGGTGTAGCTATTGGCATAGGTTTAGCTGTTGGTATAGGTTTAGTGTTAGCATATGTTAGCTGTTGACATAGGTTTAGTGTTGGCATAGGTTTAGCTGTTGGCATAGGTTTAGCTGTTGGCATAGGTGTATCTGTTGGCATAGGTTTAGCTGTTGGTATAGGTTTAGTGTTAGCATATGTTAGCTGTTAGCATAGATGTAGTGTTGGTATAGGTTTAGCTGTTGGCATAGGTTTAGCTGTTGGCATATTTTTAGCTGTTTGTATAGGTGTAGATGTTGGCATAGGTTTAGCTGTTGGCATATGTGTATCTGTTGGTATAGGTTTAGTGTTAGCATATGTTAGCTGTTGACATAGGTTTAGTGTTAGCATAGGTTTAGCTGTTGGCATAGGTTTAGCTGTTGGCATAGGTTTAGCTGTTGGCATAGGTTTAGCTGTTGGCATAGGTTTAGCTGCTGGCATAGGTGTAGCTATTGGCATAGGTTTAGCTGTTGGTATAGGTTTAGTGTTAGCATATGTTAGCTGTTGACATAGGTTTAGTGTTGGCATAGGTTTAGCTGTTGGCATAGGTTTAGCTGTTGGCATAGGTGTATCTGTAAGCATAGGTTTAGCTGTTGGTATAGGTTTAGTGTTGGCATAGGTTAGCTGTTGAGATATGTTTAGTGTTGGCATAGGTTTAGCTGTTGGCATAGGTTTAGCTGTTGGCATAGGTTTAGCTACTGGCATAGGTGTAGTGTTGGAATAGGTTAGCTATTGACATAGGTTTAGTGTTGGCATAGGTTTAGCTGTTGGCATAGGTTTAGCTGTTGGCATAGGTTTAGCTGTTGGCATAGGTGTAGCTGTTGGCATAGGTTTAGCTGTTGGTATAGGTTTAGTTTTGGCATAAGTGTAGTGTTGGCATATGTGTAGTGTTGGCATAGGTTTAGCTGTTGGCATAGGTGTAGCTGTTGGCATACGTTTAGCTGTTGGCATAAGTTTAGTGGTGGCATAGGTTTAGCTGGTGGCATAGGTTTAGCTTTTGGCATAGGTGTAGTTGTTGGCATATGTTTAGCTGTTGGCATAAGTTTAGTGGTGGCATAGGTTTAGCTGGTGGCATAGGTTTAGCTTTTGGCATAGGTGTAGTTGTTGGCATATGTTTAGCTGTTGGCATAGGTTTAGTGTTGGCATAGGTTTAGCTGTTGGCATAGGTTTAGCTGTTGGCATAGGTTTAGCTATTGGCATAGGTTATCTGTTGGCATAGGTTTAGCTATTGGTATAGGTTTAGTGTTAGCATATGTTAGCTGTTGACATAGGTTTAGTGTTAGCATAGGTTTAGCTGTTGGCATAGGTTTAGCTGTTGGCATAGGTTTAGCTGTTGGCATAGGTTTAGCTGTTGGCATAGGTTTAGCTGCTGGCATAGGTGTAGCTATTGGCATAGGTTTAGCTGTTGGTATAGGTTTAGTGTTAGCATATGTTAGCTGTTGACATAGGTTTAGTGTTGGCATAGGTTTAGCTGTTGGCATAGGTTTAGCTGTTGGCATAGGTGTATCTGTTGACATAGGTTTAGCTGTTGGTATAGGTTTAGTGTTAGAATATGTTAGCTGTTGGCATAGATGTAGTATTGGCATAGGTTTAGCTATTGGCATAGGTTTATCTGTTGGCATATGTTTAGCTGTTTGTATAGGTGTAGCTGTTGGCATAGGTTTAGCTGTTGGCATATGTGTATCTGTTGGCATAGGTTTAGTATTGGCATAAGTTTAGCTGTTGGTATAGGTTTAGTGTTGGTATAGGTGTAGCTGTTGACATAGGTGTAGTGTTAGCATAGGTTTAGCTGTTGGCATAGGTTTAGTGTTGGCATAGGTGTTTAGGGTTGGCATAGGTTTAGCTGTTAGCATAGGTTTAGCTGTTGGAATATTTGTAGCTGTTGGCATAGGTGTAGCTGTTTGCATATTTGTAGCTGTTGGCATAGGTTTAGCTATTGGTATAGGTGTAGCTGTTAGCATAGGTGTATCTGTTGGAATAGGTTTAGTGTTGGCATAGGTTTAGCTATTAGTAATAGGTCTAGCTGTTGGCATAGGTTTAGTGTTGGCATAGGTGTAGTGTTGGCATAGGTTTAGCTGTTGGCATAGGTTTAGCTGTTGGTATAGGTGTATCTGTTGGTATAGGTTTAGCTGTTGGTATAGGTTTAGTGTTAGCATATGTTAGCTGTTGGCATAGATGTAGTGTTGGCATAGGTTTAGCTATTGGCATAGGTTTAGCTGTTGGCATATGTTTAGCTATTAGTAATAGGTTTAGCTGTTGGCATAGGTTTAGTGTTGGCATAGGTGTTTAGGGTTGGCATAGGTTTAGCTGTTGGCATAGGTTTAGCTGTTGGTATAGGTGTAGTGGTGGCATAGGTGTATCTGTTGGAATAGGTGTAGTGTTGGCATAGGTTTAGTGTTGGCATAAGTTTAGTGGTGGCATAGGTTTAGCTGTTGTCATAGGTGTAGCTGTTGGCATAGGTTTAGCTATTGGCATAGGTTTAGCTGTTGGCATAAGTTTAGTGGTGACATAGGTTTAGCTGTTGGCATAGGTGTATCTGTTGGTATAGGTTTAGCTGTTGGTATAGGTTTAGTGTTAGCATATGTTAGCTGTTGGCATAGATGTAGTGTTGGCATAGGTTTAGCTATTGGCATAGGTTTAGCTGTTGGCATATGTTTAGCTGTTTGTATAGGTGTAGCTGTTGGCATAGGTTTAGCTGTTGGCATATGTGTATCTGTTGGCATAGGTTTTGTATTGGCATAGGTTTAGCTTTGGTATAGGTTTAGTGTTGGTATAGGTGTAGCTGTTGACATATGTGTAGTGTTAGCATAGGTTTAGCTGTTGGCATAGGTTTAGTGTTGGCATAGGTGTTTAGGGTTGGCATAGGTTTAGCTGTTGGCATAGGTTTAGCTGTTGGAATATTTGTAGCTGTTGGAATAGGTGTAGCTGTTGGCATATTTGTAGCTGTTGGCATAGGTTTAGCTGTTGGTATAGGTGTAGCTGTTAGCATAGGTGTATCTGTTGGAATAGGTTTAGTGTTGGCATAGGTTTAGCTATTAGTAATAGGTCTAGCTGTTGGCATAGGTTTAGTGTTGGCATAGGTGTAACTGTTTGTATAGGTGTAGCTGTTGGCATAGTTGTATCTGTTGGAATAGGTTTAGTGTTGGCATAGGTTTAGCTGTTGGCATAGGTTTAGTGTTTGCATAGGTGTAGTGTTGGCATATGTTTAGCTGTTGGCATAGGTTTAGCTGTTGGCATAGGTTTAGCTGTTGTCATATTTGTAGCTGTTGGCATAGATGTATTGTTGGCATAGGTTTAGTGTTGGCATAAGTTTAGTGGTGGCATAGGTTTAGCTGTTGTCATAGGTGTAGCTGTTGGCATAGGTTTAGCTATTGGCATAGGTTTAGCTGTTAGCATAAGTTTAGTGGTGACATAGGTTTAGCTGTTGGCATAAGTGTAGCTGTTGGCATAGGTTTAGCTGATGACATAGGTGTATCTGTTGGCATAGGTGTAGTGTTGGCATAGGTTTAGTATTGGCATAGGTTTAGCTGTTGGCATAGGTGTAGCTGTTGGCAAAGGTGTAGCTGTTGGCATATGTTTAGCTAGTGACATAGGTTTAGCTGTTGGCATAGGTTTAGTGTTGGCATAGGTGTAGCTGTTGACATAGGTTTAGCTGGTGGCATAGGTTTAGCTGTTGGCATAGGTTTAGCTGTTGGCATAGGTTTAGCTGTTGGCATAGGTTTAGCTGTTGGCATAGGTTTAGCTGTTGGCATAGGTGTAGCTATTGGCATAGGTTTAGCTGTTGGTATAGGTTTAGTGTTAGCATATGTTAGCTGTTGACATAGGTTTAGTGTTGGCATAGGTTTAGCTGTTGGCATAGGTTTAGCTGTTGGCATAGGTGTATCTGTTGGCATAGGTTTAGCTGTTGGTATAGGTTTAGTGTTAGCATATGTTAGCTGTTAGCATAGATGTAGTGTTGGTATAGGTTTAGCTGTTGGCATAGGTTTAGCTGTTGGCATATTTTTAGCTGTTTGTATAGGTGTAGATGTTGGCATAGGTTTAGCTGTTGGCATATGTGTATCTGTTGGTATAGGTTTAGTGTTAGCATATGTTAGCTGTTGACATAGGTTTAGTGTTAGCATAGGTTTAGCTGTTGGCATAGGTTTAGCTGTTGGCATAGGTTTAGCTGTTGGCATAGGTTTAGCTGTTGGCATAGGTTTAGCTGCTGGCATAGGTGTAGCTATTGGCATAGGTTTAGCTGTTGGTATAGGTTTAGTGTTAGCATATGTTAGCTGTTGACATAGGTTTAGTGTTGGCATAGGTTTAGCTGTTGGCATAGGTTTAGCTGTTGGCATAGGTGTATCTGTAAGCATAGGTTTAGCTGTTGGTATAGGTTTAGTGTTGGCATAGGTTAGCTGTTGAGATATGTTTAGTGTTGGCATAGGTTTAGCTGTTGGCATAGGTTTAGCTGTTGGCATAGGTTTAGCTACTGGCATAGGTGTAGTGTTGGAATAGGTTAGCTATTGACATAGGTTTAGTGTTGGCATAGGTTTAGCTGTTGGCATAGGTTTAGCTGTTGGCATAGGTTTAGCTGTTGGCATAGGTGTAGCTGTTGGCATAGGTTTAGCTGTTGGTATAGGTTTAGTTTTGGCATAAGTGTAGTGTTGGCATATGTGTAGTGTTGGCATAGGTTTAGCTGTTGGCATAGGTGTAGCTGTTGGCATAAGTTTAGTGGTGGCATAGGTTTAGCTGGTGGCATAGGTTTAGCTTTTGGCATAGGTGTAGTTGTTGGCATATGTTTAGCTGTTGGCATAGGTTTAGTGTTGGCATAGGTTTAGCTGTTGGCATAGGTTTAGCTGTTGGCATAGGTTTAGCTATTGGCATAGGTTATCTGTTGGCATAGGTTTAGCTATTGGTATAGGTTTAGTGTTAGCATATGTTAGCTGTTGACATAGGTTTAGTGTTAGCATAGGTTTAGCTGTTGGCATAGGTTTAGCTGTTGGCATAGGTTTAGCTGTTGGCATAGGTTTAGCTGTTGGCATAGGTTTAGCTGCTGGCATAGGTGTAGCTATTGGCATAGGTTTAGCTGTTGGTATAGGTTTAGTGTTAGCATATGTTAGCTGTTGACATAGGTTTAGTGTTGGCATAGGTTTAGCTGTTGGCATAGGTTTAGCTGTTGGCATAGGTGTATCTGTTGACATAGGTTTAGCTGTTGGTATAGGTTTAGTGTTAGAATATGTTAGCTGTTGGCATAGATGTAGTATTGGCATAGGTTTAGCTATTGGAATAGGTTTATCTGTTGGCATATGTTTAGCTGTTTGTATAGGTTTAGCTGTTGGTATAGGTTTAGTGTTAGCATATGTTAGCTGTTGGCATAGATGTAGTGTTGGCATAGGTTTAGCTGTTGGCATAGGTTTAGCTGTTGGCATATGTTTAGCTGTTTGTATAGGTGTAGCTGTTGGCATAGGTTTAGCTGTTGGCATATGTGTATCTGTTGGCATAGGTTTAGTGTTGGCATAGGTTTAGCTGTTTGCATAGGTTTAGCTGTTGTCATATTTGTAGCTGTTGGCATAGGTGTAGTGTTGGCATAGGTTTAGTGTTGGCATAAGTTTAGTGGTGGCATAGGTTTAGCTGTTGTCATAGGTGTAGCTGTTGGCATAGGTTTAGCTATTGGCATAGGTTTAGCTGTTGGCATAAGTTTAGTGGTGACATAGGTTTAGCTGTTGGCATAGGTGTAGATGTTGGCATAGGTTTAGCTGTTGACATTGGTGTATCTGTTGGCATAGGTGTAGTGTTGGCATAGGTTTAGTATTGGCATAGGTTTAGCTGTTGGCATAGGTGTAGCTGTTGGCATAGGTGTAGCTATTGGCATAGGTTTAGCTAGTGACATAGGTTTAGCTGTTGGCATAGGTTTAGTGTTGGCATAGGTGTAGCTGTTGACATAGGTTTAGCTGGTGGCATAGGTTTAGCTGTTGGCATAGGTTTAGCTGTTGGCATAGGTTTAGCTGTTGGCATTGGTTTAGCTGTTGGCATAGGTTTAGCTGCTGGCATAGGTGTAGCTATTGGTATAGGTTTAGCTGTTGGTATAGGTTTAGTGTTAGCATATGTTAGCTGTTGGCATAGATGTAGTGTTGGCATAGGTTTAGCTGTTGGCATAGGTTTAGCTGTTGGCATAGGTTTAGCTGTTGGTATAGGTGTATCTGTTGGCATAGGTGTATCTGTTGGAATAGGTTTAGTGTTGGCATATTTGTAGCTGTTGGCATAGGTGTAGTGTTGGCATAGGTTTAGCTGGTGGCATAGGTGTATCTGTTGGCATAGGCTTAGCTGTTGGCATAGGTTTAGCTGTTAGCATAGGTTTATCTGTTGGCATAGGTGTATCTGTTGGCATAGGTTTAGCTGTTGGTATAGGTTTAGTGTTGGTATAGGTTAGCTGTTGACATAGGTTTAGTGTTGGCATAGGTTTAGCTGTTGGCATAGGTTTAGCTGTTGGCATAGGTTTAGCTACTGTCATAGGTGTAGTGTTGGCATAGGTTAGCTGTTGACATAGGTTTAGTGTTGGCATAGGTTTAGCTGTTGGCATAGGTTTAGCTGTTGGCATAGTTTTAGCTGTTGGCATAGGTGTAGCTGTTGGCATAGGTTTAGCTGTTGGTATAGGTTTAGTTTTGGCATAAGTGTAGTGTTGGCATATGTGTAGTGTTGGCATAGGTGTAGATGTTGGCATAGGTTTAGCTGTTGGCATAAGTTTAGTGGTGGCATAGGTTTAGCTGTTGGCATAAGTTTAGTGGTGGCATAGGTTTAGCTGTTGGCATAGGTTTAGTGTTGGCATAGGTTTAGATGTTGGCATAGGTGTATCTGTTGGCATAGGTTTAGCTGTTGGTATAGGTTTAGTGTTAGCATATGTTAGCTGTTGGTATAGATGTAGTGTTGGCATAGGTTTAGCTGTTGGCATAGGTTTAGCTGTTGGCATATGTTTAGCTGTTTGTATAGGTGTAGCTGTTGGCATAGGTTTAGCTGTTGGCATATGTGTATCTGTTGGCATAGGTTTAATGTTGGCATAGGTTTAGCTGTTGGTATAAGTTTAGTGTTAGTATAGGTGTAGCTGTTGACATAGGTTTAGCTCGTGGCATAGGTTTAGCTGTTGACATAGGTGTATCTGTTGGCATAGGTGTAGTGTTGGCATAGGTTTAGTATTGGCATAGGTTTAGCTGTTGGCATAGGTGTAGCTGTTGGCATAGGTGTAGCTGTTGGCATAGGTTTAGCTAGTGACATAGGTTTAGCTGTTGGCATAGGTTTAGTGTTGGCATAGGTGTAGCTGTTGACATAGGTTTAGCTGGTGGCATAGGTTTAGCTGTTGGCATAGGTTTAGCTGTTGGCATAGGTTTAGCTGTTGGCATAGGTTTAGCTGTTGGCATAGGTTTAGCTGTTGGCATAGGTGTAGCTATTGGCATAGGTTTAGCTGTTGGTATAGGTTTAGTGTTAGCATATGTTAGCTGTTGACATAGGTTTAGTGTTGGCATAGGTTTAGCTGTTGGCATAGGTTTAGCTGTTGGCATAGGTGTATCTGTTGGCATAGGTTTAGCTGTTGGTATAGGTTTAGTGTTAGCATATGTTAGCTGTTAGCATAGATGTAGTGTTGGTATAGGTTTAGCTGTTGGCATAGGTTTAGCTGTTGGCATATGTGTATCTGTTGGTATAGGTTTAGTGTTAGCATATGTTAGCTGTTGACATAGGTTTAGTTGTTGGCATAGGTTTAGCTGTTGGTATAGGTTTAGTGTTGGCATAGGTTAGCTGTTGAGATATGTTTAGTGTTGGCATAGGTTTAGCTGTTGGCATAGGTTTAGCTGTTGGCATAGGTTTAGCTACTGGCATAGGTGTAGTGTTGGCATAGGTTTAGCTGTTGGCATAGGTTTAGCTACTGGCATAGGTGTAGTGTTGGAATAGGTTAGCTATTGACATAGGTTTAGTGTTGGCATAGGTTTAGCTGTTGGCATAGGTTTAGCTGTTGGCATAGGTTTAGCTGTTGGCATAGGTGTAGCTGTTGGCATAGGTTTAGCTGTTGGTATAGGTTTAGTTTTGGCATAAGTGTAGTGTTGGCATATGTGTAGTGTTGGCATAGGTTTAGCTGTTGGCATAGGTGTAGCTGTTGGCATACGTTTAGCTGTTGGCATAAGTTTAGTGGTGGCATAGGTTTAGCTGGTGGCATAGGTTTAGCTGTTGGCATAGGTTTAGCTATTGGCATAGGTTATCTGTTGGCATAGGTTTAGCTATTGGTATAGGTTTAGTGTTAGCATATGTTAGCTGTTGGCATAGGTTTAGCTGTTGGCATAGGTTTAGCTGTTGGCATAGGTTTAGCTGTTGGCATAGGTTTAGCTGTTGGCATATGTTTAGCTGCTGGCATAGGTGTAGCTATTGGCATAGGTTTAGCTGTTGGTATAGGTTTAGTGTTAGCATATGTTAGCTGTTGACATAGGTTTAGTGTTGGCATAGGTTTAGCTGTTGGCATAGGTTTAGCTGTTGGCATAGGTGTATCTGTTGGCATAGGTTTAGCTGTTGGTATAGGTTTAGTGTTAGCATATGTTAGCTGTTGGCATAGATGTAGTATTGGCATAGGTTTAGCTATTGGCATAGGTTTAGCTGTTGGTATAGGTGTAGTGGTGGCATAGGTGTATCTGTTGGAATAGGTTTAGTGTTGGCATATGTTTAGCTATTAGTAATAGGTTTAGCTGTTGGCATAGGTTTAGTGTTGGCATAGGTGTTTAGGGTTGGCATAGGTTTAGCTGTTGGCATAGGTTTAGCTGTTGGCATATTTGTAGCTGTTGGCATAGGTGTAGCTGTTGGCATATTTGTAGCTGTTGGCATAGGTGTAGTGTTGGCATAGGTTTAGTGTTGGCATAAGTTTAGTGGTGGCATAGGTTTAGCTGTTGTCATAGGTGTAGCTGTTGGCATAGGTTTAGCTATTGGCATAGGTTTAGCTGTTGGCATAAGTTTAGTGGTGACATAGGTTTAGCTGTTGGCATAGGTGTATCTGTTGGCATAGGTTTAGCTGTTGTTATAGGTTTAGTGTTAGCATATGTTAGCTGTTGGCATAGATGTAGTGTTGGCATAGGTTTAGCTATTGGCATAGGTTTAGCTGTTGGCATATGTTTAGCTGTTTGTATAGGTGTAGCTGTTGGCATAGGTTTAGCTGTTGGCATATGTGTATCTGTTGGCATAGGTTTTGTATTGGCATAGGTTTAGCTTTGGTATAGGTTTAGTGTTGGTATAGGTGTAGCTGTTGACATAGGTGTAGTGTTAGCATAGGTTTAGCTGTTGGCATAGGTTTAGTGTTGGCATAGGTGTTTAGGGTTGGCATAGGTTTAGCTGTTGGCATAGGTTTAGCTGTTGGTATAGGTTTAGTGTTAGCATATGTTAGCTGTTGACATAGGTTTAGTGTTGGCATAGGTTTAGCTGTTTGCATAGGTTTAGCTGTTGGCATAGGTGTATCTGTTGGCATAGGTTTAGCTGTTGGTATAGGTTTAGTGTTAGCATATGTTAGCTGTTGGCATAGATGTAGTGTTGGCATAGGTTTAGCTGTTGGCATAGGTTTAGCTGTTGGCATAGGTTTAGCTGTTGGTATAGGTGTATCTGTTGGCATAGGTGTATCTGTTGGAATAGGTTTAGTGTTGGCATATTTTTAGCTGTTGGCATAGGTGTAGTGTTGGCATAGGTTTAGCTGGTGGCATAGGTGTATCTGTTGGCATAGGCTTAGCTGTTGGCATAGGTTTAGCTGTTAGCATAGGTTTATCTGTTGGCATAGGTGTATCTGTTGGCATAGGTTTAGCTGTTGGTATAGGTTTAGTGTTGGTATAGGTTAGCTGTTGACATAGGTTTAGTGTTGGCATAGGTTTAGCTGTTGGCATAGGTTTAGCTGTTGGCATAGGTTTAGCTACTGTCATAGGTGTAGTGTTGGCATAGGTTAGCTGTTGACATAGGTTTAGTGTTGGCATAGGTTTAGCTGTTGGCATAGGTTTAGCTGTTGGCATAGTTTTAGCTGTTGGCATAGGTGTAGCTGTTGGCATAGGTTTAGCTGTTGGTATAGGTTTAGTGTTAGCATATGTTAGCTGTTGGTATAGATGTAGTGTTGGCATAGGTTTAGCTGTTGGCATAGGTTTAGCTGTTGGCATATGTTTAGCTGTTTGTATAGGTGTAGCTGTTGGCATAGGTTTAGCTGTTGGCATATGTGTATCTGTTGGCA
This sequence comes from Osedax fenrisi, assembly GCA_964019155.1. Lineage (NCBI taxonomy): Eukaryota > Metazoa > Annelida > Polychaeta > Sabellida > Siboglinidae > Osedax > Osedax fenrisi. Next base: position 52,865,348 of record OZ025242.1, read on the forward strand.
TAGGTTTAATGTTGGCATAGGTTTAGCTGTTGGTATAAGTTTAGTGTTGGTATAGGTGTAGCTGTTGACATAGGTTTAGCTCTTGGCATAGGTTTAGCTGTTGACATAGGTGTATCTGTTGGCATAGGTGTAGTGTTGGCATAGGTTTAGTATTGGCATAGGTTTAGCTGTTGGCATAGGTGTAGCTGTTGGCATAGGTGTAGCTGTTGGCATAGGTTTAGCTAGTGACATAGGTTTAGCTGTTGGCATAGGTTTAGTGTTGGCATAGGTGTAGCTGTTGACATAGGTTTAGCTGGTGGCATAGGTTTAGCTGTTGGCATAGGTTTAGCTGTTGGCATAGGTTTAGCTGTTGGCATAGGTTTAGCTGTTGGCATAGGTTTAGCTGTTGGCATAGGTGTAGCTATTGGCATAGGTTTAGCTGTTGGTATAGGTTTAGTGTTAGCATATGTTAGCTGTTGACATAGGTTTAGTGTTGGCATAGGTTTAGCTGTTGGCATAGGTTTAGCTGTTGGCATAGGTGTATCTGTTGGCATAGGTTTAGCTGTTGGTATAGGTTTAGTGTTAGCATATGTTAGCTGTTAGCATAGATGTAGTGTTGGTATAGGTTTAGCTGTTGGCATAGGTTTAGCTGTTGGCATATGTTTAGCTGTTTGTATAGGTGTAGATGTTGGCATAGGTTTAGCTGTTGGCATATGTGTATCTGTTGGTATAGGTTTAGTGTTAGCATATGTTAGCTATTGACATAGGTTTAGTGTTAGCATAGGTTTAGCTGTTGGCATAGGTTTAGCTGTTGGCATAGGTTTAGCTGTTGGCATAGGTTTAGCTGTTGGCATAGGTTTAGCTGTTGGCATATGTTTAGCTGCTGGCATAGGTGTAGCTATTGGCATAGGTTTAGCTGTTGGTATAGGTTTAGTGTTAGCATATGTTAGCTGTTGACATAGGTTTAGTGTTGGCATAGGTTTAGCTGTTGGCATAGGTTTAGCTGTTGGCATAGGTGTATCTGTTGGCATAGGTTTAGCTGTTGGTATAGGTTTAGTGTTAGCATATGTTAGCTGTTGGCATAGATGTAGTATTGGCATAGGTTTAGCTATTGGCATAGGTTTAGCTGTTGGTATAGGTGTAGTGGTGGCATAGGTGTATCTGTTGGAATAGGTTTAGTGTTGGCATATGTTTAGCTATTAGTAATAGGTTTAGCTGTTGGCATAGGTTTAGTGTTGGCATAGGTGTTTAGGGTTGGCATAGGTTTAGCTGTTGGCATAGGTTTAGCTGTTGGCATATTTGTAGCTGTTGGCATAGGTGTAGCTGTTGGCATATTTGTAGCTGTTGGCATAGGTGTAGTGTTGGCATAGGTTTAGTGTTGGCATAAGTTTAGTGGTGGCATAGGTTTAGCTGTTGTCATAGGTGTAGCTGTTGGCATAGGTTTAGCTATTGGCATAGGTTTAGCTGTTGGCATAAGTTTAGTGGTGACATAGGTTTAGCTGTTGGCATAGGTGTATCTGTTGGCATAGGTTTAGCTGTTGTTATAGGTTTAGTGTTAGCATATGTTAGCTGTTGGCATAGATGTAGTGTTGGCATAGGTTTAGCTATTGGCATAGGTTTAGCTGTTGGCATATGTTTAGCTGTTTGTATAGGTGTAGCTGTTGGCATAGGTTTAGCTGTTGGCATATGTGTATCTGTTGGCATAGGTTTTGTATTGGCATAGGTTTAGCTTTGGTATAGGTTTAGTGTTGGTATAGGTGTAGCTGTTGACATAGGTGTAGTGTTAGCATAGGTTTAGCTGTTGGCATAGGTTTAGTGTTGGCATAGGTGTTTAGGGTTGGCATAGGTTTAGCTGTTGGCATAGGTTTAGCTGTTGGTATAGGTTTAGTGTTAGCATATGTTAGCTGTTGACATAGGTTTAGTGTTGGCATAGGTTTAGCTGTTTGCATAGGTTTAGCTGTTGGCATAGGTGTATCTGTTGGCATAGGTTTAGCTGTTGGTATAGGTTTAGTGTTAGCATATGTTAGCTGTTGGCATAGATGTAGTGTTGGCATAGGTTTAGCTGTTGGCATAGGTTTAGCTGTTGGCATAGGTTTAGCTGTTGGTATAGGTGTATCTGTTGGCATAGGTGTATCTGTTGGAATAGGTTTAGTGTTGGCATATTTTTAGCTGTTGGCATAGGTGTAGTGTTGGCATAGGTTTAGCTGGTGGCATAGGTGTATCTGTTGGCATAGGCTTAGCTGTTGGCATAGGTTTAGCTGTTAGCATAGGTTTATCTGTTGGCATAGGTGTATCTGTTGGCATAGGTTTAGCTGTTGGTATAGGTTTAGTGTTGGTATAGGTTAGCTGTTGACATAGGTTTAGTGTTGGCATAGGTTTAGCTGTTGGCATAGGTTTAGCTGTTGGCATAGGTTTAGCTACTGTCATAGGTGTAGTGTTGGCATAGGTTAGCTGTTGACATAGGTTTAGTGTTGGCATAGGTTTAGCTGTTGGCATAGGTTTAGCTGTTGGCATAGTTTTAGCTGTTGGCATAGGTGTAGCTGTTGGCATAGGTTTAGCTGTTGGTATAGGTTTAGTGTTAGCATATGTTAGCTGTTGGTATAGATGTAGTGTTGGCATAGGTTTAGCTGTTGGCATAGGTTTAGCTGTTGGCATATGTTTAGCTGTTTGTATAGGTGTAGCTGTTGGCATAGGTTTAGCTGTTGGCATATGTGTATCTGTTGGCATAGGTTTAATGTTGGCATAGGTTTAGCTGTTGGTATAAGTTTAGTGTTGGTATAGGTGTAGCTGTTGACATAGGTTTAGCTCTTGGCATAGGTTTAGCTGTTGACATAGGTGTATCTGTTGGCATAGGTGTAGTGTTGGCATAGGTTTAGTATTGGCATAGGTTTAGCTGTTGGCATAGGTGTAGCTGTTGGCATAGGTGTAGCTGTTGGCATAGGTTTAGCTAGTGACATAGGTTTAGCTGTTGGCATAGGTTTAGTGTTGGCATAGGTGTAGCTGTTGACATAGGTTTAGCTGGTGGCATAGGTTTAGCTGTTGGCATAGGTTTAGCTGTTGGCATAGGTTTAGCTGTTGGCATAGGTTTAGCTGTTGGCATAGGTTTAGCTGTTGGCATAGGTGTAGCTATTGGCATAGGTTTAGCTGTTGGTATAGGTTTAGTGTTAGCATATGTTAGCTGTTGACATAGGTTTAGTGTTGGCATAGGTTTAGCTGTTGGCATAGGTTTAGCTGTTGGCATAGGTGTATCTGTTGGCATAGGTTTAGCTGTTGGTATAGGTTTAGTGTTAGCATATGTTAGCTGTTAGCATAGATGTAGTGTTGGTATAGGTTTAGCTGTTGGCATAGGTTTAGCTGTTTGCATATTTTTAGCTGTTTGTATAGGTGTAGATGTTGGCATAGGTTTAGCTGTTGGCATATGTGTACCTGTTGGTATAGGTTTAGTGTTAGCATATGTTAGCTGTTGACATAGGTTTAGCTGTTGGCATAGGTTTAGCTGTTAGCACAGGTTTAGCTGTTGGCATAGGTGTATCTGTAAGCATAGGTTTAGCTGTTGGTATAGGTTTAGTGTTGGCATAGGTTAGCTGTTGAGATATGTTTAGTGTTGGCATAGGTTTAGCTGTTGGCATAGGTTTAGCTGTTGGCATAGGTTTAGCTACTGGCATAGGTGTAGTGTTGGAATAGGTTAGCTATTGACATAGGTTTAGTGTTGGCATAGGTTTAGCTGTTGGCATGGGTTTAGCTGTTGGCATAGGTTTAGCTGTTGGCATAGGTGTAGCTGTTGGCATAGGTTTAGCTGTTGGTATAGGTTTAGTTTTGGCATAAGTGTAGTGTTGGCATATGTGTAGTGTTGGCATAGGTTTAGCTGTTGGCATAGGTGTAGCTGTTGGCATACGTTTAGCTGTTGGCATAAGTTTAGTGGTGGCATAGGTTTAGCTGGTGGCATAGGTTTAGCTTTTGGCATAGGTGTAGTTGTTGGCATATGTTTAGCTGTTGGCATAGGTTTAGCTGTTGGCATAGGTTTAGCTATTGGCATAGGTTATCTGTTGGCATAGGTTTAGCTATTGGTATAGGTTTAGTGTTAGCATATGTTAGCTGTTGACATAGGTTTAGTGTTAGCATAGGTTTAGCTGTTGGCATAGGTTTAGCTGTTGGCATAGGTTTAGCTGTTGGCATAGGTTTAGCTGTTGGCATAGGTTTAGCTGCTGGCATAGGTGTAGCTATTGGCATAGGTTTAGCTGTTGGTATAGGTTTAGTGTTAGCATATGTTAGCTGTTGACATAGGTTTAGTGTTGGCATAGGTTTAGCTGTTGGCATAGGTTTAGCTGTTGGCATAGGTGTATCTGTTGACATAGGTTTAGCTGTTGGTATAGGTTTAGTGTTAGAATATGTTAGCTGTTGGCATAGATGTAGTATTGGCATAGGTTTAGCTATTGGCATAGGTTTATCTGTTGGCATATGTTTAGCTGTTTGTATAGGTGTAGCTGTTGGCATAGGTTTAGCTGTTGGCATATGTGTATCTGTTGGCATAGGTTTAGTATTGGCATAAGTTTAGCTGTTGGTATAGGTTTAGTGTTGGTATAGGTGTAGCTGTTGACATAGGTGTAGTGTTAGCATAGGTTTAGCTGTTGGCATAGGTTTAGTGTTGGCATAGGTGTTTAGGGTTGGCATAGGTTTAGCTGTTGGCATAGGTTTAGCTGTTGGAATATTTGTAGCTGTTGGCATAGGTGTAGCTGTTTGCATATTTGTAGCTGTTGGCATAGGTTTAGCTATTGGTATAGGTGTAGCTGTTAGCATAGGTGTATCTGTTGGAATAGGTTTAGTGTTGGCATAGGTTTAGCTATTAGTAATAGGTCTAGCTGTTGGCATAGGTTTAGTGTTGGCATAGGTGTAGTGTTGGCATAGGTTTAGCTGTTGGCATAGGTTTAGCTGTTGGTATAGGTGTAGTGGTGGCATAGGTGTATCTGTTGGAATAGGTTTAGTGTTGGCATATGTTTAGCTATTAGTAATAGGTTTAGCTGTTGGCATAGGTTTAGTGTTGGCATAGGTGTTTAGGGTTGGCATAGGTTTAGCTGTTGGCATAGGTTTAGCTGTTGGTATAGGTGTAGTGGTGGCATAGGTGTATCTGTTGGAATAGGTGTAGTGTTGGCATAGGTTTAGTGTTGGCATAAGTTTAGTGGTGGCATAGGTTTAGCTGTTGTCATAGGTGTAGCTGTTGGCATAGGTTTAGCTATTGGCATAGGTTTAGCTGTTGGCATAAGTTTAGTGGTGACATAGGTTTAGCTGTTGGCATAGGTGTATCTGTTGGTATAGGTTTAGCTGTTGGTATAGGTTTAGTGTTAGCATATGTTAGCTGTTGGCATAGATGTAGTGTTGGCATAGGTTTAGCTATTGGCATAGGTTTAGCTGTTGGCATATGTTTAGCTGTTTGTATAGGTGTAGCTGTTGGCATAGGTTTAGCTGTTGGCATATGTGTATCTGTTGGCATAGGTTTTGTATTGGCATAGGTTTAGCTTTGGTATAGGTTTAGTGTTGGTATAGGTGTAGCTGTTGACATATGTGTAGTGTTAGCATAGGTTTAGCTGTTGGCATAGGTTTAGTGTTGGCATAGGTGTTTAGGGTTGGCATAGGTTTAGCTGTTGGCATAGGTTTAGCTGTTGGAATATTTGTAGCTGTTGGAATAGGTGTAGCTGTTGGCATATTTGTAGCTGTTGGCATAGGTTTAGCTGTTGGTATAGGTGTAGCTGTTAGCATAGGTGTATCTGTTGGAATAGGTTTAGTGTTGGCATAGGTTTAGCTATTAGTAATAGGTCTAGCTGTTGGCATAGGTTTAGTGTTGGCATAGGTGTAACTGTTTGTATAGGTGTAGCTGTTGGCATAGTTGTATCTGTTGGAATAGGTTTAGTGTTGGCATAGGTTTAGCTGTTGGCATAGGTTTAGTGTTTGCATAGGTGTAGTGTTGGCATATGTTTAGCTGTTGGCATAGGTTTAGCTGTTGGCATAGGTTTAGCTGTTGTCATATTTGTAGCTGTTGGCATAGATGTATTGTTGGCATAGGTTTAGTGTTGGCATAAGTTTAGTGGTGGCATAGGTTTAGCTGTTGTCATAGGTGTAGCTGTTGGCATAGGTTTAGCTATTGGCATAGGTTTAGCTGTTAGCATAAGTTTAGTGGTGACATAGGTTTAGCTGTTGGCATAAGTGTAGCTGTTGGCATAGGTTTAGCTGATGACATAGGTGTATCTGTTGGCATAGGTGTAGTGTTGGCATAGGTTTAGTATTGGCATAGGTTTAGCTGTTGGCATAGGTGTAGCTGTTGGCATAGGTGTAGCTGTTGGCATAGGTTTAGCTAGTGACATAGGTTTAGCTGTTGGCATAGGTTTAGTGTTGGCATAGGTGTAGCTGTTGACATAGGTTTAGCTGGTGGCATAGGTTTAGCTGTTGGCATAGGTTTAGCTGTTGGCATAGGTTTAGCTGTTGGCATAGGTTTAGCTGTTGGCATAGGTTTAGCTGTTGGCATAGGTGTAGCTATTGGCATAGGTTTAGCTGTTGGTATAGGTTTAGTGTTAGCATATGTTAGCTGTTGACATAGGTTTAGTGTTGGCATAGGTTTAGCTGTTGGCATAGGTTTAGCTGTTGGCATAGGTGTATCTGTTGGCATAGGTTTAGCTGTTGGTATAGGTTTAGTGTTAGCATATGTTAGCTGTTAGCATAGATGTAGTGTTGGTATAGGTTTAGCTGTTGGCATAGGTTTAGCTGTTGGCATATTTTTAGCTGTTTGTATAGGTGTAGATGTTGGCATAGGTTTAGCTGTTGGCATATGTGTATCTGTTGGTATAGGTTTAGTGTTAGCATATGTTAGCTGTTGACATAGGTTTAGCTGTTGGCATAGGTTTAGCTGTTAGCACAGGTTTAGCTGTTGGCATAGGTGTATCTGTAAGCATAGGTTTAGCTGTTGGTATAGGTTTAGTGTTGGCATAGGTTAGCTGTTGAGATATGTTTAGTGTTGGCATAGGTTTAGCTGTTGGCATAGGTTTAGCTGTTGGCATAGGTTTAGCTACTGGCATAGGTGTAGTGTTGGAATAGGTTAGCTATTGACATAGGTTTAGTGTTGGCATAGGTTTAGCTGTTGGCATAGGTTTAGCTGTTGGCATAGGTTTAGCTGTTGGCATAGGTGTAGCTGTTGGCATAGGTTTAGCTGTTGGTATAGGTTTAGTTTTGGCATAAGTGTAGTGTTGGCATATGTGTAGTGTTGGCATAGGTTTAGCTGTTGGCATAGGTGTAGCTGTTGGCATACGTTTAGCTGTTGGCATAAGTTTAGTGGTGGCATAGGTTTAGCTGGTGGCATAGGTTTAGCTTTTGGCATAGGTGTAGTTGTTGGCATATGTTTAGCTGTTGGCATAGGTTTAGTGTTGGCATAGGTTTAGCTGTTGGCATAGGTTTAGCTGTTGGCATAGGTTTAGCTATTGGCATAGGTTATCTGTTGGCATAGGTTTAGCTATTGGTATAGGTTTAGTGTTAGCATATGTTAGCTGTTGACATAGGTTTAGTGTTAGCATAGGTTTAGCTGTTGGCATAGGTTTAGCTGTTGGCATAGGTTTAGCTGTTGGCATAGGTTTAGCTGTTGGCATAGGTTTAGCTGCTGGCATAGGTGTAGCTATTGGCATAGGTTTAGCTGTTGGTATAGGTTTAGTGTTAGCATATGTTAGCTGTTGACATAGGTTTAGTGTTGGCATAGGTTTAGCTGTTGGCATAGGTTTAGCTGTTGGCATAGGTGTATCTGTTGACATAGGTTTAGCTGTTGGTATAGGTTTAGTGTTAGAATATGTTAGCTGTTGGCATAGATGTAGTATTGGCATAGGTTTAGCTATTGGCATAGGTTTATCTGTTGGCATATGTTTAGCTGTTTGTATAGGTGTAGCTGTTGGCATAGGTTTAGCTGTTGGCATATGTGTATCTGTTGGCATAGGTTTAGTATTGGCATAAGTTTAGCTGTTGGTATAGGTTTAGTGTTGGTATAGGTGTAGCTGTTGACATAAGTGTAGTGTTAGCATAGGTTTAGCTGTTGGCATAGGTTTAGTGTTGGCATAGGTGTTTAGGGTTGGCATAGGTTTAGCTGTTGGCATAGGTTTAGCTGTTGGAATATTTGTAGCTGTTGGCATAGGTGTAGCTGTTTGCATATTTGTAGCTGTTGGCATAGGTTTAGCTATTGGTATAGGTGTAGCTGTTAGCATAGGTGTATCTGTTGGAATAGGTTTAGTGTTGGCATAGGTTTAGCTATTAGTAATAGGTCTAGCTGTTGGCATAGGTTTAGTGTTGGCATAGGTGTAGTGTTGGCATAGGTTTAGCTGTTGGCATAGGTTTAGCTGTTGGTATAGGTGTAGTGGTGGCATAGGTGTATCTGTTGGAATAGGTTTAGTGTTGGCATATGTTTAGCTATTAGTAATAGGTTTAGCTGTTGGCATAGGTTTAGTGTTGGCATAGGTGTTTAGGGTTGGCATAGGTTTAGCTGTTGGCATAGGTTTAGCTGTTGGTATAGGTGTAGTGGTGGCATAGGTGTATCTGTTGGAATAGGTGTAGTGTTGGCATAGGTTTAGTGTTGGCATAAGTTTAGTGGTGGCATAGGTTTAGCTGTTGTCATAGGTGTAGCTATTGGCATAGGTTTAGCTGTTGGCATAAGTTTAGTGGTGACATAGGTTTAGCTGTTGGCATAGGTGTATCTGTTGGTATAGGTTTAGCTGTTGGTATAGGTTTAGTGTTAGCATATGTTAGCTGTTGGCATAGATGTAGTGTTGGCATAGGTTTAGCTATTGGCATAGGTTTAGCTGTTGGCATATGTTTAGCTGTTTGTATAGGTGTAGCTGTTGGCATAGGTTTAGCTGTTGGCATATGTGTATCTGTTGGCATAGGTTTTGTATTGGCATAGGTTTAGCTTTGGTATAGGTTTAGTGTTGGTATAGGTGTAGCTGTTGACATATGTGTAGTGTTAGCATAGGTTTAGCTGTTGGCATAGGTTTAGTGTTGGCATAGGTGTTTAGGGTTGGCATAGGTTTAGCTGTTGGCATAGGTTTAGCTGTTGGAATATTTGTAGCTGTTGGAATAGGTGTAGCTGTTGGCATATTTGTAGCTGTTGGCATAGGTTTAGCTGTTGGTATAGGTGTAGCTGTTAGCATAGGTGTATCTGTTGGAATAGGTTTAGTGTTGGCATAGGTTTAGCTATTAGTAATAGGTCTAGCTGTTGGCATAGGTTTAGTGTTGGCATAGGTGTAACTGTTTGTATAGGTGTAGCTGTTGGCATAGTTGTATCTGTTGGAATAGGTTTAGTGTTGGCATAGGTTTAGCTGTTGGCATAGGTTTAGTGTTTGCATAGGTGTAGTGTTGGCATATGTTTAGCTGTTGGCATAGGTTTAGCTGTTGGCATAGGTTTAGCTGTTGTCATATTTGTAGCTGTTGGCATAGATGTATTGTTGGCATAGGTTTAGTGTTGGCATAAGTTTAGTGGTGGCATAGGTTTAGCTGTTGTCATAGGTGTAGCTGTTGGCATAGGTTTAGCTATTGGCATAGGTTTAGCTGTTAGCATAAGTTTAGTGGTGACATAGGTTTAGCTGTTGGCATAAGTGTAGCTGTTGGCATAGGTTTAGCTGATGACATAGGTGTATCTGTTGGCATAGGTGTAGTGTTGGCATAGGTTTAGTATTGGCATAGGTTTAGCTGTTGGCATAGGTGTAGCTGTTGGCATAGGTGTAGCTGTTGGCATAGGTTTAGCTAGTGACATAGGTTTAGCTGTTGGCATAGGTTTAGTGTTGGCATAGGTGTAGCTGTTGACATAGGTTTAGCTGGTGGCATAGGTTTAGCTGTTGGCATAGGTTTAGCTGTTGGCATAGGTTTAGCTGTTGGCATAGGTTTAGCTGTTGGCATAGGTTTAGCTGTTGGCATAGGTGTAGCTATTGGCATAGGTTTAGCTGTTGGTATAGGTTTAGTGTTAGCATATGTTAGCTGTTGACATAGGTTTAGTGTTGGCATAGGTTTAGCTGTTGGCATAGGTTTAGCTGTTGGCATAGGTGTATCTGTTGGCATAGGTTTAGCTGTTGGTATAGGTTTAGTGTTAGCATATGTTAGCTGTTAGCATAGATGTAGTGTTGGTATAGGTTTAGCTGTTGGCATAGGTTTAGCTGTTGGCATATTTTTAGCTGTTTGTATAGGTGTAGATGTTGGCATAGGTTTAGCTGTTGGCATATGTGTATCTGTTGGTATAGGTTTAGTGTTAGCATATGTTAGCTGTTGACATAGGTTTAGCTGTTGGCATAGGTTTAGCTGTTAGCACAGGTTTAGCTGTTGGCATAGGTGTATCTGTAAGCATAGGTTTAGCTGTTGGTATAGGTTTAGCGTTGGCATAGGTTAGCTGTTGAGATATGTTTAGTGTTGGCATAGGTTTAGCTGTTGGCATAGGTTTAGCTGTTGGCATAGGTTTAGCTACTGGCATAGGTGTAGTGTTGGAATAGGTTAGCTATTGACATAGGTTTAGTGTTGGCATAGGTTTAGCTGTTGGCATAGGTTTAGCTGTTGGCATAGGTTTAGCTGTTGGCATAGGTGTAGCTGTTGGCATAGGTTTAGCTGTTGGTATAGGTTTAGTTTTGGCATAAGTGTAGTGTTGGCATATGTGTAGTGTTGGCATAGGTTTAGCTGTTGGCATAGGTGTAGCTGTTGGCATACGTTTAGCTGTTGGCATAAGTTTAGTGGTGGCATAGGTTTAGCTGGTGGCATAGGTTTAGCTTTTGGCATAGGTGTAGTTGTTGGCATATGTTTAGCTGTTGGCATAGGTTTAGTGTTGGCATAGGTTTAGCTGTTGGCATAGGTTTAGCTGTTGGCATAGGTTTAGCTATTGGCATAGGTTATCTGTTGGCATAGGTTTAGCTATTGGTATAGGTTTAGTGTTAGCATATGTTAGCTGTTGACATAGGTTTAGTGTTAGCATAGGTTTAGCTGTTGGCATAGGTTTAGCTGTTGGCATAGGTTTAGCTGTTGGCATAGGTTTAGCTGTTGGCATAGGTTTAGCTGCTGGCATAGGTGTAGCTATTGGCATAGGTTTAGCTGTTGGTATAGGTTTAGTGTTAGCATATGTTAGCTGTTGACATAGGTTTAGTGTTGGCATAGGTTTAGCTGTTGGCATAGGTTTAGCTGTTGGCATAGGTGTATCTGTTGACATAGGTTTAGCTGTTGGTATAGGTTTAGTGTTAGAATATGTTAGCTGTTGGCATAGATGTAGTATTGGCATAGGTTTAGCTATTGGCATAGGTTTATCTGTTGGCATATGTTTAGCTGTTTGTATAGGTGTAGCTGTTGGCATAGGTTTAGCTGTTGGCATATGTGTATCTGTTGGCATAGGTTTAGTATTGGCATAAGTTTAGCTGTTGGTATAGGTTTAGTGTTGGTATAGGTGTAGCTGTTGACATAGGTGTAGTGTTAGCATAGGTTTAGCTGTTGGCATAGGTTTAGTGTTGGCATAGGTGTTTAGGGTTGGCATAGGTTTAGCTGTTGGCATAGGTTTAGCTGTTGGAATATTTGTAGCTGTTGGCATAGGTGTAGCTGTTTGCATATTTGTAGCTGTTGGCATAGGTTTAGCTATTGGTATAGGTGTAGCTGTTAGCATAGGTGTATCTGTTGGAATAGGTTTAGTGTTGGCATAGGTTTAGCTATTAGTAATAGGTCTAGCTGTTGGCATAGGTTTAGTGTTGGCATAGGTGTAGTGTTGGCATAGGTTTAGCTGTTGGCATAGGTTTAGCTGTTGGTATAGGTGTAGTGGTGGCATAGGTGTATCTGTTGGAATAGGTTTAGTGTTGGCATATGTTTAGCTATTAGTAATAGGTTTAGCTGTTGGCATAGGTTTAGTGTTGGCATAGGTGTTTAGGGTTGGCATAGGTTTAGCTGTTGGCATAGGTTTAGCTGTTGGTATAGGTGTAGTGGTGGCATAGGTGTATCTGTTGGAATAGGTGTAGTGTTGGCATAGGTTTAGTGTTGGCATAAGTTTAGTGGTGGCATAGGTTTAGCTGTTGTCATAGGTGTAGCTGTTGGCATAGGTTTAGCTATTGGCATAGGTTTAGCTGTTGGCATAAGTTTAGTGGTGACATAGGTTTAGCTGTTGGCATAGGTGTATCTGTTGGTATAGGTTTAGCTGTTGGTATAGGTTTAGTGTTAGCATATGTTAGCTGTTGGCATAGATGTAGTGTTGGCATAGGTTTAGCTATTGGCATAGGTTTAGCTGTTGGCATATGTTTAGCTGTTTGTATAGGTGTAGCTGTTGGCATAGGTTTAGCTGTTGGCATATGTGTATCTGTTGGCATAGGTTTTGTATTGGCATAGGTTTAGCTTTGGTATAGGTTTAGTGTTGGTATAGGTGTAGCTGTTGACATATGTGTAGTGTTAGCATAGGTTTAGCTGTTGGCATAGGTTTAGTGTTGGCATAGGTGTTTAGGGTTGGCATAGGTTTAGCTGTTGGCATAGGTTTAGCTGTTGGAATATTTGTAGCTGTTGGAATAGGTGTAGCTGTTGGCATATTTGTAGCTGTTGGCATAGGTTTAGCTGTTGGTATAGGTGTAGCTGTTAGCATAGGTGTATCTGTTGGAATAGGTTTAGTGTTGGCATAGGTTTAGCTATTAGTAATAGGTCTAGCTGTTGGCATAGGTTTAGTGTTGGCATAGGTGTAACTGTTTGTATAGGTGTAGCTGTTGGCATAGTTGTATCTGTTGGAATAGGTTTAGTGTTGGCATAGGTTTAGCTGTTGGCATAGGTTTAGTGTTTGCATAGGTGTAGTGTTGGCATATGTTTAGCTGTTGGCATAGGTTTAGCTGTTGGCATAGGTTTAGCTGTTGTCATATTTGTAGCTGTTGGCATAGATGTATTGTTGGCATAGGTTTAGTGTTGGCATAAGTTTAGTGGTGGCATAGGTTTAGCTGTTGTCATAGGTGTAGCTGTTGGCATAGGTTTAGCTATTGGCATAGGTTTAGCTGTTAGCATAAGTTTAGTGGTGACATAGGTTTAGCTGTTGGCATAAGTGTAGCTGTTGGCATAGGTTTAGCTGATGACATAGGTGTATCTGTTGGCATAGGTGTAGTGTTGGCATAGGTTTAGTATTGGCATAGGTATAGCTGTTGGCATAGGTGTAGCTGTTGGCATAGGTGTAGCTGTTGGCATAGGTTTAGCTAGTGACATAGGTTTAGCTGTTGGCATAGGTTTAGTGTTGGCATAGGTGTAGCTGTTGACATAGGTTTAGCTGGTGGCATAGGTTTAGCTGTTGGCATAGGTTTAGCTGTTGGCATAGGTTTAGCTGTTGGTATAGGTTTAGTGTTGGCATAGGTTTAGCTGTTGGCATATGTGTATCTGTTGGCATAGGTTTAGTATTGGCATAAGTTTAGCTGTTGGTATAGGTTTAGTGTTGGTATAGGTGTAGCTGTTGACATAGGTGTAGTGTTAGCATAGGTTTAGCTGTTGGCATAGGTTTAGTGTTGGCATAGGTGTTTAGGGTTGGCATAGGTTTAGCTGTTGGCATAGGTTTAGCTGTTGGAATATTTGTAGCTGTTGGCATAGGTGTAGCTGTTTGCATATTTGTAGCTGTTGGCATAGGTTTAGCTATTGGTATAGGTGTAGCTGTTAGCATAGGTGTATCTGTTGGAATAGGTTTAGTGTTGGCATAGGTTTAGCTATTAGTAATAGGTCTAGCTGTTGGCATAGGTTTAGTGTTGGCATAGGTGTAGTGTTGGCATAGGTTTAGCTGTTGGCATAGGTTTAGCTGTTGGTATAGGTGTAGTGGTGGCATAGGTGTATCTGTTGGAATAGGTTTAGTGTTGGCATATGTTTAGCTATTAGTAATAGGTTTAGCTGTTGGCATAGGTTTAGTGTTGGCATAGGTGTTTAGGGTTGGCATAGGTTTAGCTGTTGGCATAGGTTTAGCTGTTGGTATAGGTGTAGTGGTGGCATAGGTGTATCTGTTGGAATAGGTGTAGTGTTGGCATAGGTTTAGTGTTGGCATAAGTTTAGTGGTGGCATAGGTTTAGCTGTTGTCATAGGTGTAGCTGTTGGCATAGGTTTAGCTATTGGCATAGGTTTAGCTGTTGGCATAAGTTTAGTGGTGACATAGGTTTAGCTGTTGGCATAGGTGTATCTGTTGGTATAGGTTTAGCTGTTGGTATAGGTTTAGTGTTAGCATATGTTAGCTGTTGGCATAGATGTAGTGTTGGCATAGGTTTAGCTATTGGCATAGGTTTAGCTGTTGGCATATGTTTAGCTGTTTGTATAGGTGTAGCTGTTGGCATAGGTTTAGCTGTTGGCATATGTGTATCTGTTGGCATAGGTTTTGTATTGGCATAGGTTTAGCTTTGGTATAGGTTTAGTGTTGGTATAGGTGTAGCTGTTGACATATGTGTAGTGTTAGCATAGGTTTAGCTGTTGGCATAGGTTTAGTGTTGGCATAGGTGTTTAGGGTTGGCATAGGTTTAGCTGTTGGCATAGGTTTAGCTGTTGGAATATTTGTAGCTGTTGGAATAGGTGTAGCTGTTGGCATATTTGTAGCTGTTGGCATAGGTTTAGCTGTTGGTATAGGTGTAGCTGTTAGCATAGGTGTATCTGTTGGAATAGGTTTAGTGTTGGCATAGGTTTAGCTATTAGTAATAGGTCTAGCTGTTGGCATAGGTTTAGTGTTGGCATAGGTGTAACTGTTTGTATAGGTGTAGCTGTTGGCATAGTTGTATCTGTTGGAATAGGTTTAGTGTTGGCATAGGTTTAGCTGTTGGCATAGGTTTAGTGTTTGCATAGGTGTAGTGTTGGCATATGTTTAGCTGTTGGCATAGGTTTAGCTGTTGGCATAGGTTTAGCTGTTGTCATATTTGTAGCTGTTGGCATAGATGTATTGTTGGCATAGGTTTAGTGTTGGCATAAGTTTAGTGGTGGCATAGGTTTAGCTGTTGTCATAGGTGTAGCTGTTGGCATAGGTTTAGCTATTGGCATAGGTTTAGCTGTTAGCATAAGTTTAGTGGTGACATAGGTTTAGCTGTTGGCATAAGTGTAGCTGTTGGCATAGGTTTAGCTGATGACATAGGTGTATCTGTTGGCATAGGTGTAGTGTTGGCATAGGTTTAGTATTGGCATAGGTATAGCTGTTGGCATAGGTGTAGCTGTTGGCATAGGTGTAGCTGTTGGCATAGGTTTAGCTAGTGACATAGGTTTAGCTGTTGGCATAGGTTTAGTGTTGGCATAGGTGTAGCTGTTGACATAGGTTTAGCTGGTGGCATAGGTTTAGCTGTTGGCATAGGTTTAGCTGTTGGCATAGGTTTAGCTGTTGGTATAGGTTTAGTGTTGGCATAGGTTTAGCTGCTGGCAAAGGTGTAGCTATTGGTATAGGTTTAGCTGTTGGTATAGGTTTAGTGTTAGCATATGTTAGCTGTTGACATAGGTTTAGTGTTGGCATAGGTTTAGCTGTTGGCATAGGTTTAGCTGTTGGCATAGGTGTATCTGTTGGCATAGGTTTAGCTGTTGGTATAGGTTTAGTGTTAGCATATGTTAGCTTTTGGCATAGATGTAGTGTTGGCATAGGTTTAGCTGTTGGCATAGGTTTAGCTGTTGGCATAGGTTTAGCTGTTGGTATAGGTGTAGCTGTTGGCATAGGTTTAGCTGTTGGCATAGGTGTATCTGTTGGCATAGGTTTAGCTGTTGGTATATGTTTAGTGTTGGCAAAGGTTAGCTGTTGACATAGGTTTAGTGTTGGCATAGGTTTAGCTGTTGGCATAGGTTTAGCTGTTGGCATAGGTTTAGCTACTGTCATAGGTGTAGTGTTGGCATAGGTTAGCTGTTGACATAGGTTTAGTGTTGGCATAGGTTTAGCTGTTGGCATAGGTTTAGCTGTTGGCATAGATTTAGCTGTTGGCATAGGTGTAGCTGTTGGCATAGGTTTAGCTGTTGGTATAGGTTTAGTTTTGGCATAAGTGTAGTGTTGGCATATGTGTAGTGTTGGCATAGGTTTAGCTATTGGCATAGGTTTAGCTGTTGGCATAGGTGTAGCTGTTGGCATAGGTTTAGCTATTGGCATAGGTTTAGCTGTTGGCATAGGTGTAGCTGTTGGCATATGTTTAGCTGTTGGCATAGGTTTAGTGTTGGCATAGGTTTAGATGTTGGCATAGGTTTAGCTGTTGGCATAGGTTTAGCTGTTGGCATAGGTTATCTGTTGGCATAGGTTTAGCTGTTGGCATAGGTTTAGCTGTTGGCATAGGTTTAGCTGCTGGCATAGGTGTAGCTATTGGCATAGGTTTAGCTGTTGGTATAGGTTTAGTGTTAGCATATGTTAGCTGTTGACATAGGTTTAGTGTTGGCATAGGTTTAGCTGTTGGCATAGGTTTAGCTGCTGGCAAGGTGTAGCTATTGGCATAGGTTTAGCTGTTGGTATAGGTTTAGTATTAGCATATGTTAGCTGTTGACATAGGTTTAGTGTTGGCATAGGTTTAGCTGTTAGCATAGGTTTAGCTGTTGGCATAGGTGTATCTGTTAGCATAGGTTTAGCTGTTGGTATAGGTTTAGTGTTAGCATATGTTAGCTGTTGGCATAGATGTAGTGTTGGCATAGGTTTAGCTGTTGGCATAGGTTTAGCTGTTGGCATATGTTTAGCTGTTTGTATAGGTGTAGCTGTTGGCATAGGTTTAGCTGTTGGCATATGTGTATCTGTTGGCATAGGTTTAGTGTTGGCATAGGTTTAGCTGTTGGTATAGGTTTAGTGTTGGTATAGGTGTAGCTGTTGACATAGGTTTAGCTCGTGGCATAGGTTTAGCTGTTGACATAGGTGTATCTGTTGGCATAGGTGTAGTGTTGGCATAGGTTTAGTATTGGCATAGGTTTAGCTGTTGGCATAGGTGTAGCTGTTGGCATAGGTGTAGCTGTTGGCATAGGTTTAGCTAGTGACATAGGTTTAGCTGTTGGCATAGGTATAGTGTTGGCATAGGTGTAGCTGTTGACATAGGTTTAGCTGGTGGCATAGGTTTAGCTGTTGGCATAGGTTTAGCTGTTGGCATAGGTTTAGCTGTTGGCATAGGTTTAGCTGCTGGCATAGGTGTAGCTATTGGCATAGGTTTAGCTGTTGGTATAGGTTTAGTGTTAGCATATGTTAGCTGTTGACATAGGTTTAGTGTTGGCATAGGTTTAGCTGTTTGGCATAGGTTTAGCTGTTGGCATAGGTGTATCTGTTGGCATAGGTTTAGCTGTTGGTATAGGTTTAGTGTTAGCATATGTTAGCTGTTGGCATAGAAGTAGTGTTGGCATAGGTTTAGCTGTTGGCATAGGTGTATCTGTTGGTATAGGTTTAGCTGTTGGCATAGGTTTAGTTGTTAGCACAGGTTTAGCTGTTGGTATAGGTGTATCTGTAAGCATAGGTTTAGCTGTTGGTATAGGTTTAGTGTTGGCATAGGTTAGCTGTTGAGATAGGTTTAGTGTTGGCATAGGTTTAGCTGTTGGCATAGGTTTAGCTGTTGGCATAGGTTTAGCTACTGGCATAGGTGTAGTGTTGGCATAGGTTAGCTATTGACATAGGTTTAGTGTTGGCATAGGTTTAGCTGTTGGCATAGGTTTAGCTGTTGGCATAGGTTTAGCTTTTGGCATAGGTGTAGCTGTTGGCATAGGTTTAGCTGTTGGTATAGGTTTAGTTTTGGCATAAGTGTAGTGTTGGCATATGTGTAGTGTTGGCATAGGTTTAGCTGTTGGCATAGGTGTAGCTGTTGGCATAGGTTTAGCTGTTGGCATAAGTTTAGTGGTGGCATAGGTTTAGCTGGTGGCATAGGTTTAGCTTTTGGCATAGGTGTAGTTGTTGGCATATGTTTAGCTGTTGGCATAGGTTTAGTGTTGGCATAGGTTTAGCTGTTGGCATAGGTTTAGCTGTTGGTATAGGTTTAGTGTTAGCATATATTAGCTGTTGGCATAGAAGTAGTGTTGGCATAGGTTTAGCTGTTGGCATAGGTGTATCTGTTGGTATAGGTTTAGCTGTTGGCATAGGTTTAGTTGTTAGCACAGGTTTAGCTGTTGGCATAGGTTTAGCTGCTGGCATAGGTGTAGCTATTGGCATAGGTTTAGCTGTTGGTATAGGTTTAGTGTTAGCATATGTTAGCTGTTGACATAGGTTTAGTGTTGGCATAGGTTTAGCTGTTTGGCATAGGTTTAGCTGTTGGCATAGGTGTATCTGTTGGCATAGGTTTAGCTGTTGGTATAGGTTTAGTGTTAGCATATGTTAGCTGTTGGCATAGAAGTAGTGTTGGCATAGGTTTAGCTGTTGGCATAGGTTATCTGTTGGCATAGGTTTAGCTATTGGTATAGGTTTAGTGTTAGCATATGTTAGCTGTTGACATAGGTTTAGTGTTGGCATAGGTTTAGCTGTTGGCATAGGTTTAGCTGTTGGCATAGGTTTAGCTGTTGGCATAGGTTTAGCTGTTGGCATAGGTTTAGCTGTTGGCATAGGTTTAGCTGCTGGCATAGGTGTAGCTATTGGCATAGGTTTAGCTGTTGGTATAGGTTTAGTGTTAGCATATGTTAGCTGTTGACATAGGTTTAGTGTTGGCATAGGTTTAGCTGTTGGCATAGGTTTAGCTGTTGGCATAGGTGTATCTGTTGGCATAGGTTTAGCTGTTGGTATAGGTTTAGTGTTAGCATATGTTAGCTGTTGGCATAGATGTAGTGTTGGCATAGGTTTAGCTATTGGCATAGGTTTAGCTGTTGGCATATGTTTAGCTGTTTGTATAGGTGTAGCTGTTGGCATAGGTTTAGCTGTTAGCATATGTGTATCTGTTGGCATAGGTTTAGTATTGGCATAGGTTTAGCTGTTGGTATAGGTTTAGTGTTGGCATAGGTGTAGCTGTTGACATAGGTGTAGTGTTAGCATAGGTTTAGCTGTTGGCATAGGTTTAGTGTTGGTATAGGTGTTTAGGGTTGGCATAGGTTTAGCTGTTGGTATAGGTGTAGCTGTTAGCATAGGTGTATCTGTTGGAATAGGTTTAGCTGTTGGTATAGGTTTAGTATTAGCATATGTTAGCTGTTGACATAGGTTTAGTGTTGGCATAGGTTTAGCTGTTAGCATAGGTTTAGCTGTTGGCATAGGTGTATCTGTTAGCATAGGTTTAGCTGTTGGTATAGGTTTAGTGTTAGCATATGTTAGCTGTTGGCATAGATGTAGTGTTGGCATAGGTTTAGCTGTTGGCATAGGTTTAGCTGTTGGCATATGTTTAGCTGTTTGTATAGGTGTAGCTGTTGGCATAGGTTTAGCTGTTGGCATATGTGTATCTGTTGGCATAGGTTTAGTGTTGGCATAGGTTTAGCTGTTGGTATAGGTTTAGTGTTGGTATAGGTGTAGCTGTTGACATAGGTTTAGCTCGTGGCATAGGTTTAGCTGTTGACATAGGTGTATCTGTTGGCATAGGTGTAGTGTTGGCATAGGTTTAGTATTGGCATAGGTTTAGCTGTTGGCATAGGTGTAGCTGTTGGCATAGGTGTAGCTGTTGGCATAGGTTTAGCTAGTGACATAGGTTTAGCTGTTGGCATAGGTATAGTGTTGGCATAGGTGTAGCTGTTGACATAGGTTTAGCTGGTGGCATAGGTTTAGCTGTTGGCATAGGTTTAGCTGTTGGCATAGGTTTAGCTGTTGGCATAGGTTTAGCTGTTGGCATAGGTTTAGCTGCTGGCATAGGTGTAGCTATTGGCATAGGTTTAGCTGTTGGTATAGGTTTAGTGTTAGCATATGTTAGCTGTTGACATAGGTTTAGTGTTGGCATAGGTTTAGCTGTTGGCATAGGTTTAGCTGTTGGCATAGGTGTATCTGTTGGCATAGGTTTAGCTGTTGGTATAGGTTTAGTGTTAGCATATATTAGCTGTTGGCATAGAAGTAGTGTTGGCATAGGTTTAGCTGTTGGCATAGGTGTATCTGTTGGTATAGGTTTAGCTGTTGGCATAGGTTTAGTTGTTAGCACAGGTTTAGGTGTTGGTATAGGTGTATCTGTAAGCATAGGTTTAGCTGTTGGTATAGGTTTAGTGTTGGCATAGGTTAGCTGTTGAGATAGGTTTAGTGTTGGCATAGGTTTAGCTGTTGGCATAGGTTTAGCTGTTGGCATAGGTTTAGCTACTGGCATAGGTGTAGTGTTGGCATAGGTTAGATATTGACATAGGTTTAGTGTTGGCATAGGTTTAGCTGTTGGCATAGGTTTAGCTGTTGGCATAGGTTTAGCTTTTGGCATAGGTGTAGCTGTTGGCATAGATTTAGCTGTTGGTATAGGTTTAGTTTTGGCATAAGTGTAGTGTTGGCATATGTGTAGTGTTGGCATAGGTTTAGCTGTTGGCATAGGTGTAGCTGTTGGCATAGGTTTAGCTGTTGGCATAAGTTTAGTGGTGGCATAGGTTTAGCTGGTGGCATAGGTTTAGCTTTTGGCATAGGTGTAGTTGTTGGCATATGTTTAGCTGTTGGCATAGGTTTAGTGTTGGCATAGGTTTAGCTGTTGGCATAGGTTTAGCTGTTGGCATAGGTTTAGCTGTTGGCATAGGTTATCTGTTGGCATAGGTTTAGCTATTGGTATAGGTTTAGTGTTAGCATATGTTAGCTGTTGACATAGGTTTAGTGTTGGCATAGGTTTAGCTGTTGGCATAGGTTTAGCTGTTGGCATAGGTTTAGCTGTTGGCATAGGTTTAGCTGTTGGCATAGGTTTAGCTGTTGGCATAGGTTTAGCTGCTGGCATAGGTGTAGCTATTGGCATAGGTTTAGCTGTTGGTATAGGTTTAGTGTTAGCATATGTTAGCTGTTGACATAGGTTTAGTGTTGGCATAGGTTTAGCTGTTGGCATAGGTTTAGCTGTTGGCATAGGTGTATCTGTTGGCATAGGTTTAGCTGTTGGTATAGGTTTAGTGTTAGCATATGTTAGCTGTTGGCATAGATGTAGTGTTGGCATAGGTTTAGCTATTGGCATAGGTTTAGCTGTTGGCATATGTTTAGCTGTTTGTATAGGTGTAGCTGTTGGCATAGGTTTAGCTGTTAGCATATGTGTATCTGTTGGCATAGGTTTAGTATTGGCATAGGTTTAGCTGTTGGTATAGGTTTAGTGTTGGCATAGGTGTAGCTGTTGACATAGGTGTAGTGTTAGCATAGGTTTAGCTGTTGGCATAGGTTTAGTGTTGGCATAGGTGTTTAGGGTTGGCATAGGTTTAGCTGTTGGTATAGGTGTAGCTGTTAGCATAGGTGTATCTGTTGGAATAGGTTTAGTGTTGGCATAGGTTTAGCTATTAGTAATAGGTCTAGCTGTTGGCATAGGTTTAGCTGTTGGCATAGGTTTAGCTGCTGGCATAGGTGTAGTTATTGGCATAGGTTTAGCTGTTGGTATAGGTTTAGTGTTAGCATATGTTAGCTGTTGACATAGGTTTAGTATTGGCATAGGTTTAGCTGTTTGCATAGGTTTAGCTGTTGGCATAGGTGTATCTGTTGGCATAGGTTTAGCTGTTGGTATAGGTTTAGTGTTAGCATATGTTAGCTGTTGGCATAGATGTAGTGTTGGCATAGGTTTAGTTGTTGGCATAGGTTTAGCTGTTGGCATAGGTTTAGCTGTTGGCATATGTTTAGCTGTTTGTATAGGTGTAGCTGTTGGCATAGGTTTAGCTGTTGGCATATGTGTATATGTTGGCATAGGTTTAGTATTGGCATAGGTTTAGCTGTTGGTATAGGTTTAGTGTTGGTATAGGTGTAGCTGTTGACATAGGTGTAGTGTTAGCATAGGTTTAGCTGTTGGCATAGTTTTAGTGTTGGCATAGGTGTTTAGGGTTGGCATAGGTTTAGCTGTTGGCATAGGTTTAGCTGTTGGAATATTTGTAGCTGTTTGCATAGGTGTAGCTGTTGGTATAGGTTTAGTGTTGGTATAGGTGTAGCTGTTGACATAGGTGTAGCTGTTGGCATAGGTTTAGTGTTAGCATATGTTAGCTGTTGACATAGGTTTAGTGTTGGCATAGGTTTAGCTGTTGGCATAGGTTTAGCTGTTGGCATAGGTGTATCTGTTGGCATAGGTTTAGCTATTGGTATAGGTTTAGTGTTAGCATATGTTAGCTGTTGGCATAGATGTAGTGTTGGCATAGGTTTAGCTGTTGGCATAGGTTTAGCTGTTGGCATATGTGTATCTGTTGGCATAGGTTTAGTGTTGGCATAGGTTTAGCTGTTGGTATAGGTTTAGTGTTGGCATAGGTTTAGCTATTAGTAATAGGTCTAGCTGTTGGCATAGGTTTAGTGTTGGCATAGGTGTAGCTGTTTGTATAGGTGTAGCTGTTGGCATAGGTGTATCTGTTGGAATAGGTTTAGTGTTGGCATAGGTTTAGCTATTGGCATAGGTTTAGTGTTTGCATAGGTGTAGTGTTGGCATATGTTTAGCTGTTGGCATAGGTTTAGCTGTTGGCATAGGTTTAGCTGTTGTCATATTTGTAGCTGTTGGCATAGGTGTAGTGTTGGCATAGGTTTAGTGTTGGCATAAGTTTAGTGGTGGCATAGGTTTAGCTGTTGTCATAGGTGTAGCTGTTGGCATAGGTTTAGCTATTGGCATAGGTTTAGCTGTTGGCATAAGTTTAGTGGTGACATAGGTTTAGCTGTTGGCATAGGTGTAGCTGTTGGCATAGGTTTAGCTGTTGACATAGGTGTATCTGTTGGCATAGGTGTAGTGTTGGCATAGGTTTAGTATTGGAATAGGTTTAGCTGTTGGCATAGGTGTAGCTGTTGGCATAGGTGTAGCTGTTGGCATAGGTTTAGCTAGTGACATAGGTTTAGCTGTTGGCATAGGTTTAGTGTTGGCATAGGTGTAGCTGTTGACATAGGTTTAGCTGGTGGCATAGGTTTAGCTGTTGGCATAGGTTTAGCTGTTGGCATAGGTTTAGCTGTTGGTATAGGTTTAGTGTTGGTATAGGTGTAGCTGTTGACATAGGTGTAGTGTTAGCATAGGTTTAGCTGTTGGCATAGTTTTAGTGTTGGCATAGGTGTTTAGGGTTGGCATAGGTTTAGCTGTTGGCATAGGTTTAGCTGTTGGAATATTTGTAGCTATTTGCATAGGTGTAGCTGTTGGTATATGTTTAGTGTTGGTATAGGTGTACCTCTTGACATAGGTGTAGCTGTTGGCATAGGTTTAGTGTTAGCATATGTTAGCTGTTGACATAGGTTTAGTGTTGGCATAGGTTTAGCTGTTGGCATAGGTTTAGCTGTTGGTATAGGTGTATCTGTTGGCATAGGTTTAGCTATTGGTATAGGTTTAGTGTTAGCATATGTTAGCTGTTGGCATAGATGTAGTGTTGGCATAGGTTTAGCTGTTGGCATAGGTTTAGCTGTTGGCATAAGTTTAGCTGTTTGTATAGGTGTAGCTGTTGGCATAGGTTTAGCTGTTGGCATATGTGTATCTGTTGGAATAGGTTTAGTGTTGGCATAGGTTTAGCTGTTGGTATAGGTTTAGTGTTGGCATAGGTTTAGCTATTAGTAATAGGTCTAGCTGTTGGCATAGGTTTAGTGTTGGCATAGGTGTAGCTGTTTGTATAGGTGTAGCTGTTGGCATAGGTTTAGTGTTGGCATAGGTTTAGCTATTGGCATAGGTTTAGTGTTTGCATAGGTGTAGTGTTGGCATATGTTTAGCTGTTGGCATAGGTTTAGCTGTTGGCATAGGTTTAGCTGTTGTCATATTTGTAACTGTTGGCATAGGTGTAGTGTTGGCATAGGTTTAGTGTTGGCATAAGTTTAGTGGTGGCATAGGTTTAGCTGTTGTCATAGGTGTAGCTGTTGGCATAGGTTTAGCTAGTGACATAGGTTTAGCTGTTGGCATAGGTTTAGTGTTGTCATAGGTGTAGCTGTTGACATAGGTTTAGCTGGTGGCATAGGTTTAGCTGTTGGCATAGGTTTAGCTGTAGGCATAGGTTTAGCTGTTGGCATAGGTTTAGCTGTTGGCATAGGTTTAGCTGCTGGCATAGGTGTAGCTATTGGTATAGGTTTAGCTGTTGGTATAGGTTTAGTGTTAGCATATGTTAGCTGTTGACATAGGTTTAGTGTTGGCATAGGTTTAGCTGTTGGCATAGGTTTAGCTATTGGCATAGGTGTATCTGTTGGCATAGGTTTAGCTGTTGGTATAGGTTTAGTGTTAGCATATGTTAGCTGTTGGCATAGATGTAGTGTTGGTATAGGTTTAGCTGTTGGCATAGGTTTAGCTGTTGGCATAGGTTTAGCTGTTGGTATAGGTGTAACTGTTGGCATAGGTGTATCTGTTGGAATAGGTTTAGTGTTGGCATATTTGTAGCTGTTGGCATAGGTGTAGTGTTGGCATAGGTTTAGCTGGTGGTATAGGTGTATCTGTTGGCATAGGTTTAGCTGTTGGCATAAGTTTAGCTGTTAGCATAGGTTTAGCTGTTGGCATAGGTGTATCTGTTGGCATAGGTTTAGCTGTTGGTATAGGTTTAGTGTTGGCATAGGTTAGCTGTTGACATAGGTTTAGTGTTGGCATAGGTTTAGCTGTTGGTATAGGTTTAGCTGTTGGCATAGGTTTAGCTACTGTCATAGGTGTAGTGTTGGCATAGGTTAGCTGTTGACATAGGTTTAGTGTTGGCATAGGTTTAGCTGTTGGCATAGGTTTAGCTGTTGGCATAGGTTTAGCTGTTGGCATAGGTGTAGCTGTTGGCATAGGTTTAGCTGTTGGTATAGGTTTAGTTTTGGCATAAGTGTAGTGTTGGCATATGTGTAGTGTTGGCATAGGTTTAGCTATTGGTATAGGTTTAGCTGTTGGCATAGGTTTAGTGTTGGCATAGGTTTAGATGTTGGCATAGGTGTAGCTATTGGCATAGGTTTAGCTGTTGGCATAGGTTATCTGTTGGCATAGGTTTAGCTGTTGGTATAGGTTTAGTGTTAGCATATGATAGCTGTTGACATAGGTTTAGTGTTGGCATAGGTTTAGCTGTTGGCATAGGTTTAGCTGTTGGCATAGGTTTAGCTGTTGGCATAGGTTTAGCTGTTGGCATAGGTTTAGCTGTTGGCATAGGTTTAGCTGCTGGCATAGGTGTAGATATTGGCATAGGTTTAGCTGTTGGTATAGGTTTAGTGTTAGCATATGTTAGCTGTTGACATAGGTTTAGTGTTGGCATAGGTTTAGCTGTTGGCATAGGTTTAGCTGTTGGCATAGGTGTATCTGTTGGCATAGGTTTAGCTATTGATATAGGTTTAGTGTTAGCATATGTTAGCTGTTGGCATAGATGTAGTGTTGGCATAGGTTTAGCTGTTGGCATAGGTTTAGCTGTTGGAATAAGTTTAGCTGTTTGTATAGGTGTAGCTGTTGGCATAGGTTTAGCTGTTGGCATATGTGTATCTGTTGGCATAGGTTTAGTGTTGGCATAGGTTTAGCTGTTGGTATAGGTTTAGTGTTGGTATAGGTGTAGCTGTTGACATAGGTTTAGCTCGTGGCATAGGTTTAGCTGTTGACATATGTGTATCTGTTGGCATAGGTGTAGTGTTGGCATAGGTTTAGTATTGGCATAGGTTTAGTGTTGGCATAGGTTTAGCTGTTGGCATAGGTTTAGCTGTTGGCATAGGTGTATCTGTTGGCATAGGTTTAGCTATTGGTATAGGTTTAGTGTTAGCATATGTTAGCTGTTGGCATAGGTGTAGCTGTTGGCATAGGTGTAGCTGTTGGCATAGGTTTAGCTAGTGACATAGGTTTAGCTGTTGGCATAGGTTTAGTGTTGGCATAGGTGTAGCTGTTGACATAGGTTTAGCTGGTGGCATAGGTTTAGCTGTTGGCATAGGTTTAGCTGTTGGCATAGGTTTAGCTGTTGGCATAGGTTTAGCTGTTGGCATAGGTTTAGCTGCTGGCATAGGTGTAGCTATTGGCATAGGTTTAGCTGTTGGTATAGGTTTAGTGTTAGCATATGTTAGCTGTTGACATAGGTTTAGTGTTGGCATAGGTTTAGCTGTTGGCATAGGTTTAGCTGTTGGCATAGGTGTATCTGTTGGCATAGGTTTAGCTGTTGGTATAGGTTTAGTGTTAGCATATGTTAGCTGTTGGCATAGATGTAGTGTTGGCATAGGTTTAGCTGTTGGCATAGGTGTATCTGTTGGTATAGGTTTAGCTGTTGGCATAGGTTTAGCTGTTAGCACAGGTTTAGCTGTTGGCATAGGTGTATCTGTAAGCATAGGTTTAGCTGTTGGTATAGGTTTAGTGTTGGCATAGTTTAGCTGTTGGCATAGATGTAGTGTTGGCATAGGTTTAGCTGTTGGCATAGGTTTAGCTGTTGGCATAGGTGTAGCTGTTGGCATAGGTTTAGCTAGTGACATAGGTTTAGCTGTTGGCATAGGTTTAGTGTTGGCATAGGTGTAGCTGTTGACATAGGTTTAGCTGTTGGCATAGGTTTAGCTGTTGGCATAGGTTTAGCTGTTGGCATAGGTTTAGCTGTTGGCATAGGTTTAGCTGTTGGCATAGGTTTAGCTGCTGGCATAGGTGTAGATATTGGCATAGGTTTAGCTGTTGGTATAGGTTTAGTGTTAGCATATGTTAGCTGTTGACATAGGTTTAGTGTTGGCATAGGTTTAGCTGTTGGCATAGGTTTAGCTGTTGGCATAGGTGTATCTGTTGGCATAGGTTTAGCTATTGGTATAGGTTTAGTGTTAGCATATGTTAGCTGTTGGCATAGATGTAGTGTTGGCATAGGTTTAGCTGTTGGCATAGGTTTAGCTGTTGGAATAAGTTTAGCTGTTTGTATAGGTGTAGCTGTTGGCATAGGTTTAGCTGTTGGCATATGTGTATCTGTTGGCATAGGTTTAGTGTTGGCATAGGTTTAGCTGTTGGTATAGGTTTAGTGTTGGTATAGGTGTAGCTGTTGACATAGGTTTAGCTCGTGGCATAGGTTTAGCTGTTGACATATGTGTATCTGTTGGCATAGGTGTAGTGTTGGCATAGGTTTAGTATTGGCATAGGTTTAGTGTTGGCATAGGTTTAGCTGTTGGCATAGGTTTAGCTGTTGGCATAGGTGTATCTGTTGGCATAGGTTTAGCTATTGGTATAGGTTTAGTGTTAGCATATGTTAGCTGTTGGCATTGGTGTAGCTGTTGGCATAGGTGTAGCTGTTGGCATAGGTTTAGCTAGTGACATAGGTTTAGCTGTTGGCATAGGTTTAGTGTTGGCATAGGTGTAGCTGTTGACATAGGTTTAGCTGGTGGCATAGGTTTAGCTGCTGGCATAGGTGTAGCTATTGGCATAGGTTTAGCTGTTGGTATAGGTTTAGTGTTAGCATATGTTGCTGTTGACATAGGTTTAGTGTTGGCATAGGTTTAGCTGTTGGCATAGGTTTAGCTGTTGGCATAGGTGTATCTGTTGGCATAGGTTTAGCTGTTGATATAGGTTTAGTGTTAGCATATGTTAGCTGTTGGCATAGATGTAGTGTTGGCATAGGTTTAGCTGTTGGCATAGGTGTATCTGTTAGGAATAGGTTTAGCTGTTGGCATAGGTTTAGCTGTTAGCACAGGTTTAGCTGTTGGCATAGGTGTATCTGTAAGCATAGGTTTAGCTGTTGGTATAGGTTTAGTGTTGGCATAGGTTAGCTGTTGGCATAGATGTAGTGTTGGCATAGGTTTAGCTGTTGGCATAGGTTTAGCTGTTGGCATAGGTTTAGCTGTTGGTATAGGTGTAGCTGTTGGCATATGTTTAGCTGTTGGCATAGGTGTATCTGTTGGCATAGGTTTAGCTGTTGGTATAGGTTTAGTGTTGGCAAAGGTTAGCTGTTGACATAGGTTTAGTGTTGGCATAGGTTTAGCTGTTGGCATAGGTTTAGCTGTTGGCATAGGTTTAGCTGTTGGCATAGGTGTAGCTGTTGGCATAGGTTTAGCTGTTGGT
The DNA here is from genome assembly GCA_964019155.1 of Osedax fenrisi. Taxonomy (NCBI): domain Eukaryota; kingdom Metazoa; phylum Annelida; class Polychaeta; order Sabellida; family Siboglinidae; genus Osedax; species Osedax fenrisi. The sequence goes on from OZ025242.1 coordinate 52,893,211, forward strand.
ATAGGTTTAGTTTTGGCATAAGTGTAGTGTTGGCATATGTGTAGTGTTGGCATAGGTTTAGCTATTGGCATAGGTTTAGCTGTTGGCATAGGTGTAGCTGTTGGCATAGGTTTAGCTGTTGGCATAAGTTTAGTGGTGGCATAGGTTTAGCTGGTGGCATAGGTTTAGCTTTTGGCATAGGTGTAGCTGTTGGCATATGTTTAGCTGTTGGCATAGGTTTAGTGTTGGCATAGGTTTAGATGTTGCATTGGTTTAGCTGTTGGCATAGGTTTAGCTGTTGGCATAGGTTATCTGTTGGCATAGGTTTAGCTGTTGGCATAGGTTTAGCTGTTGGCATAGGTTTAGCTGCTGGCATAGGTGTAGCTATTGGCATAGGTTTAGCTGTTGGTATAGGTTTAGTGTTAGCATATGTTAGCTGTTGACATAGGTTTAGTGTTGGCATAGGTTTAGCTGTTGGCATAGATTTAGCTGCTGGCATAGGTGTAGCTATTTTCATAGGTTTAGCTGTTGGTATAGGTTTAGTGTTAGCATATGTTAGCTGTTGACATAGGTTTAGTGTTGGCATAGGTTTAGCTGTTGGCATAGGTTTAGCTGTTGGCATAGGTGTATCTGTTGGCATAGGTTTAGCTGTTGGTATAGGTTTAGTGTTAGCATATGTTAGCTGTTGGCATAGATGTAGTGTTGGCATAGGTTTAGCTGTTGGCATAGGTTTAGCTGTTGGCATATGTTTAGCTGTTTGTATAGGTGTAGCTGTTGGCATAGGTTTAGCTGTTGGCATATGTGTATCTGTTGGCATAGGTTTAGTGTTGGCATAGGTTTAGCTGTTTGCATAGGTTTAGCTGTTGTCATAATTGTAGCTGTTGGCATAGGTGTAGTGTTGGCATAGGTTTAGTGTTGGCATAAGTTTAGTGGTGGCATAGGTTTAGCTGTTGTCATAGGTGTAGCTGTTGGCATAGGTTTAGCTATTGGCATAGGTTTAGCTGTTGGCATAAGTTTAGTGGTGACATAGGTTTAGCTGTTGGCATAGGTGTAGATGTTGGCATAGGTTTAGCTGTTGACATTGGTGTATCTGTTGGCATAGGTGTAGTGTTGGCATAGGTTTAGTATTGGCATAGGTTTAGCTGTTGGCATAGGTGTAGCTGTTGGCATAGGTGTAGCTGTTGGCATAGGTTTAGCTAGTGACATAGGTTTAGCTGTTGGCATAGGTTTAGTGTTGGCATAGGTGTAGCTGTTGACATAGGTTTAGCTGGTGGCATAGGTTTAGCTGTTGGCATAGGTTTAGCTGTTGGCATAGGTTTAGCTGTTGGCATTGGTTTAGCTGTTGGCATAGGTTTAGCTGCTGGCATAGGTGTAGCTATTAGTATAGGTTTAGCTGTTGGTATAGGTTTAGTGTTAGCATATGTTAGCTGTTGACATAGGTTTAGTGTTGGCATAGGTTTAGCTGTTTGCATAGGTTTAGCTGTTGGCATAGGTGTATCTGTTGGCATAGGTTTAGCTGTTGGTATAGGTTTAGTGTTAGCATATGTTAGCTGTTGGCATAGATGTAGTGTTGGCATAGGTTTAGCTGTTGGCATAGGTTTAGCTGTTGGCATAGGTTTAGCTGTTGGTATAGGTGTATCTGTTGGCATAGGTGTATCTGTTGGAATAGGTTTAGTGTTGGCATATTTGTAGCTGTTGGCATAGGTGTAGTGTTGGCATAGGTTTAGCTGGTGGCATAGATGTATCTGTTGGCATAGGCTTAGCTGTTGGCATAGGTTTAGCTGTTAGCATAGGTTTATCTGTTGGCATAGGTGTATCTGTTGGCATAGGTTTAGCTGTTGATATAGGTTTAGTGTTGGTATAGGTTAGCTGTTGACATAGGTTTAGTGTTGGCATAGGTTTAGCTGTTGGCATAGGTTTAGCTGTTGGCATAGGTTTAGCTACTGTCATAGGTGTAGTGTTGGCATAGGTTAGCTGTTGACATAGGTTTAGTGTTGGCATAGGTTTAGCTGTTGGCATAGGTTTAGCTGTTGGCATAGTTTTAGCTGTTGGCATAGGTGTAGCTGTTGGCATAGGTTTAGCTGTTGGTATAGGTTTAGTTTTGGCATAAGTGTAGTGTTGGCATATGTGTAGTGTTGGCATAGGTTTAGCTATTGGCATAGGTTTAGCTGTTGGTATAGGTTTAGTTTTGGCATAAGTGTAGTGTTGGCATATGTGTAGTGTTGGCATAGGTTTAGCTATTGGCATAGGTTTAGCTGTTGGCATAGGTGTAGATGTTGGCATAGGTTTAGCTGTTGGCATAAGTTTAGTGGTGGCATAGGTTTAGCTGTTGGCATAAGTTTAGTGGTGGCATAGGTTTAGCTGTTGGCATAGGTTTAGTGTTGGCATAGGTTTAGATGTTGGCATAGGTGTATCTGTTGGCATAGGTTTAGCTGTTGGTATAGGTTTAGTGTTAGCATATGTTAGCTGTTGGTATAGATGTAGTGTTGGCATAGGTTTAGCTGTTGGCATAGGTTTAGCTGTTGGCATATGTTTAGCTGTTTGTATAGGTGTAGCTGTTGGCATAGGTTTAGCTGTTGGCATATGTGTATCTGTTGGCATAGGTTTAATGTTGGCATAGGTTTAGCTGTTGGTATAAGTTTAGTGTTGGTATAGGTGTAGCTGTTGACATAGGTTTAGCTCGTGGCATAGGTTTAGCTGTTGACATAGGTGTATCTGTTGGCATAGGTGTAGTGTTGGCATAGGTTTAGTATTGGCATAGGTTTAGCTGTTGGCATAGGTGTAGCTGTTGGCATAGGTGTAGCTGTTGGCATAGGTTTAGCTAGTGACATAGGTTTAGCTGTTGGCATAGGTTTAGTGTTGGCATAGGTGTAGCTGTTGACATAGGTTTAGCTGGTGGCATAGGTTTAGCTGTTGGCATAGGTTTAGCTGTTGGCATAGGTTTAGCTGTTGGCATAGGTTTAGCTGTTGGCATAGGTTTAGCTGTTGGCATAGGTGTAGCTATTGGCATAGGTTTAGCTGTTGGTATAGGTTTAGTGTTAGCATATGTTAGCTGTTGACATAGGTTTAGTGTTGGCATAGGTTTAGCTGTTGGCATAGGTTTAGCTGTTGGCATAGGTTTATCTGTTGGCATAGGTTTAGCTGTTGGTATAGGTTTAGTGTTAGCATATGTTAGCTGTTAGCATAGATGTAGTGTTGGTATAGGTTTAGCTGTTGGCATAGGTTTAGCTGTTGGCATATGTTTAGCTGTTTGTATAGGTGTAGCTGTTGGCATAGGTTTAGCTGTTGGCATATGTGTATCTGTTGGTATAGGTTTAGTGTTAGCATATGTTAGCTGTTGACATAGGTTTAGCTGTTGGCATAGGTTTAGCTGTTAGCACAGGTTTAGCTGTTGGCATAGGTTTAGTGTTGGCATAGGTTAGCTGTTGAGATATGTTTAGTGTTGGCATAGGTTTAGCTGTTGGCATAGGTTTAGCTGTTGGCATAGGTTTAGCTACTGGCATAGGTGTAGTGTTGGAATAGGTTAGCTATTGACATAGGTTTAGTGTTGGCATAGGTTTAGCTGTTGGCATAGGTTTAGCTGTTGGCATAGGTTTAGCTGTTGGCATAGGTGTAGCTGTTGGCATAGGTTTAGCTGTTGGTATAGGTTTAGTTTTGGCATAAGTGTAGTGTTGGCATATGTGTAGTGTTGGCATAGGTTTAGCTGTTGGCATAGGTGTAGCTGTTGGCATACGTTTAGCTGTTGGCATAAGTTTAGTGGTGGCATAGGTTTAGCTGGTGGCATAGGTTTAGCTTTTGGCATAGGTGTAGTTGTTGGCATATGTTTAGCTGTTGGATAGGTTTAGTGTTGGCATAGGTTTAGCTGTTGGCATAGGTTTAGCTGTTGGCATAGGTTTAGCTGTTGGCATAGGTTATATGTTGGCATAGGTTTAGCTATTGGTATAGGTTTAGTGTTAGCATATGTTAGCTGTTGACATAGGTTTAGTGTTAGCATAGGTTTAGCTGTTGGCATAGGTTTAGCTGTTGGCATAGGTTTAGCTGTTGGCATAGGTTTAGCTGTTGGCATAGGTTTAGCTGTTGGCATAGGTTTAGCTGCTGGCATAGGTGTATCTGTTGACATAGGTTTAGCTGTTGGTATAGGTTTAGTGTTAGCATATGTTAGCTGTTGGCATAGATGTAGTATTGGCATAGGTTTAGCTATTGGCATAGGTTTATCTGTTGGCATATGTTTAGCTGTTTGTATAGGTGTAGCTGTTGGCATAGGTTTAGCTGTTGGCATATGTGTATCTATTGGCATAGGTTTAGTATTGGCATAAGTTTAGCTGTTGGTATAGGTTTAGTGTTGGTATAGGTGTAGCTGTTGACATAGGCGTAGTGTTAGCATAGGTTTAGCTGTTGGCATAGGTTTAGTGTTGGCATAGGTGTTTAGGGTTGGCATAGGTTTAGCTGTTGGCATAGGTTTAGCTGTTGGAATATTTGTAGATGTTGGCATAGGTGTAGCTGTTTGCATATTTGTAGCTGTTGGCATAGGTTTAGCTGTTGGTATAGGTGTAGCTGTTAGCATAGGTGTATCTGTTGGAATAGGTTTAGTGTTGGCATAGGTTTAGCTAATAGTAATAGGTCTAGCTGTTGGCATAGGTTTAGTGTTGGCATAGGTGTAGTGTTGGCATAGGTTTAGCTGTTGGCATAGGTTTAGCTGTTGGTATAGGTGTAGTGGTGGCATAGGTGTATCTGTTGGAATAGGTTTAGTGTTGGCATATGTTTAGCTATTAGTAATAGGTTTAGCTGTTGGCATAGGTTTAGTGTTGGCATAGGTGTTTAGGGTTGGCATAGGTTTAGCTGTTGGCATAGGTTTAGCTGTTGGGATATTTGTAGCTGTTGGCATAGGTGTAGCTGTTGGCATATTTGTAGCTGTTGGCATAGGTGTAGTGTTGGCATAGATTTAGTGTTGGCATAAGTTTAGTGGTGGCATAGGTTTAGCTGTTGTCATAGGTGTAGCTGTTGGCATAGGTTTAGCTATTGGCATAGGTTTAGCTGTTGGCATAAGTTTAGTGGTGACATAGGTTTAGCTGTTGGCATAGGTGTATCTGTTGGCATAGGTTTAGCTGTTGGTATAGGTTTAATGTTAGCATATGTTAGCTGTTGGCATAGATGTAGTGTTGGCATAGGTTTAGCTATTGGCATAGGTTTAGCTGTTGGCATATGTTTAGCTGTTTGTATAGGTGTAGCTGTTGGCATAGGTTTAGCTGTTGGCATATGTGTATCTGTTGGCATAGGTTTTGTATTGGCATAGGTTTAGCTTTGGTATAGGTTTAGTGTTGGTATAGGTGTAGCTGTTGACATAGGTGTAGTGTTAGCATAGGTTTAGCTGTTGGCATAGGTGTAGCTGTTGGCATATTTGTAGCTGTTGGCATAGGTTTAGCTGTTGGTATAGGTGTAGCTGTTAGCATAGGTGTATCTGTTGGAATAGGTTTAGTGTTGGCATAGGTTTAGCTATTAGTAATAGGTCTAGCTGTTGGCATAGGTTTAGTGTTGGCATAGGTGTAACTGTTTGTATAGGTGTAGCTGTTGGCATAGGTGTATCTGTTCGAATAGGTTTAGTGTTGGCATAGGTTTAGCTGTTGGCATAGGTTTAGTGTTTGCATAGGTGTAGTGTTGGCATATGTTTAGCTGTTGGCATAGGTTTAGCTGTTGGCATAGGTTTAGCTGTTGTCATATTTGTAGCTGTTGGCATAGGTGTAGTGTTGGCATAGGTTTAGTGTTGGCATAAGTTTAGTGGTGGAATAGGTTTAGCTGTTGTCATAGGTGTAGCTGTTGGCATAGGTTTAGCTATTGGCATAGGTTTAGCTGTTAGCATAAGTTTAGTGGTGACATAGGTTTAGCTGTTGGCATAGGTGTAGCTGTTGGCATAGGTTTAGCTGTTGACATAGGTGTATCTGTTGGCATAGGTGTAGTGTTGGCATAGGTTTAGTATTGGCATAGGTATAGCTGTTGGCATAGGTGTAGCTGTTGGCATAGGTGTAGCTGTTGGCATAGGTTTAGCTAGTGACATAGGTTTAGCTGTTGGCATAGGTTTAGTGTTGGCATAGGTGTAGCTGTTGACATAGGTTTAGCTGGTGGCATAGGTTTAGCTGTTGGCATAGGTTTAGCTGTTGGCATAGGTTTAGCTGTTGGCATAGGTTTAGCTGTTGGCATAGGTTTAGCTGCTGGCATAGGTGTAGCTATTGGTATAGGTTTAGCTGTTGGTATAGGTTTAGTGTTAGCATATGTTAGCTGTTGACATAGGTTTAGTGTTGGCATAGGTTTAGCTGTTGGCATAGGTTTAGCTGTTGGCATAGGTGTATCTGTTGGCATAGGTTTAGCTGTTGGTATAGGTTTAGTGTTAGCATATGTTAGCTTTTGGCATAGATGTAGTGTTGGCATAGGTTTAGCTGTTGGCATAGGTTTAGCTGTTGGCATAGGTTTAGCTGTTGGTATAGGTGTAGCTGTTGGCATAGGTTTAGCTGTTGGCATAGGTGTATCTGTTGGCATAGGTTTAGCAGTTGGTATAGGTTTAGTGTTGGCAAAGGTTAGCTGTTGACATAGGTTTAGTGTTGGCATAGGTTTAGCTGTTGGCATAGGTTTAGCTGTTGGCATAGGTTTAGCTACTGTCATAGGTGTAGTGTTGGCATAGGTTAGCTGTTGACATAGGTTTAGTGTTGGCATAGGTTTAGCTGTTGGCATAGGTTTAGCTGTTGGCATAGGTTTAGCTGTTGGCATAGGTGTAGCTGTTGGCATAGGTTTAGCTGTTGGTATAGGTTTAGTTTTGGCATAAGTGTAGTGTTGGCATATGTGTAGTGTTGGCATAGGTTTAGCTATTGGCATAGGTTTAGCTGTTGGCATAGGTGTAGCTGTTGGCATAGGTTTAGCTATTGGCATAGGTTTAGCTGTTGGTATAGGTGTAGCTGTTGGCATATGTTTAGCTGTTGGCATATGTTTAGTGTTGGCATAGGTTTAGATGTTGGCATAGGTTTAGCTGTTGGCATAGGTTTAGCTGTTGGCATAGGTTATCTGTTGGCATAGGTTTAGCTGTTGGCATAGGTTTAGCTGTTGGCATAGGTTTAGCTGCTGGCATAGGTGTAGCTATTGGCATAGGTTTAGCTGTTGGTATAGGTTTAGTGTTAGCATATGTTAGCTGTTGACATAGGTTTAGTGTTTGCATAGGTTTAGCTGTTGGCATAGGTTTAGCTGCTGGCAAGGTGTAGCTATTGGCATAGGTTTAGCTGTTGGTATAGGTTTAGTGTTAGCATATGTTAGCTGTTGACATAGGTTTAGTGTTGGCATAGGTTTAGCTGTTAGCATAGGTTTAGCTGTTGGCATAGGTGTATCTGTTGGCATAGGTTTAGCTGTTGGTATAGGTTTAGTGTTAGCATATGTTAGCTGTTGGCATAGATGTAGTGTTGGCATAGGTTTAGCTGTTGGCATAGGTTTAGCTGTTGGCATATGTTTAGCTGTTTATATAGGTGTAGCTGTTGGCATAGGTTTAGCTGTTGGCATATGTGTATCTGTTGGCATAGGTTTAGTGTTGGCATAGGTTTAGCTGTTGGTATAGGTTTAGTGTTGGTATAGGTGTAGCTGTTGACATAGGTTTAGCTCGTGGCATAGGTTTAGCTGTTGACATAGGTGTATCTGTTGGCATAGGTGTAGTGTTGGCATAGGTTTAGTATTGGCATAGGTTTAGCTGTTGGCATAGGTGTAGCTGTTGGCATAGGTGTAGCTGTTGGCATAGGTTTAGCTAGTGAAATAGGTTTAGCTGTTGGCATAGGTATAGTGTTGGCATAGGTGTAGCTGTTGACATAGGTTTAGCTGGTGGCATAGGTTTAGCTGTTGGCATAGGTTTATCTGTTGGCATAGGTTTAGCTGTTGGCATAGGTTTAGCTGTTGGCATAGGTTTAGTGTTAGCATATGTTAGCTGTTGACATAGGTTTAGCTGTTGGTATAGGTTTAGTGTTAGCATATGTTAGCTGTTGGCATAGATGTAGTGTTGGCATAGGTTTAGCTATTGGTATAGGTTTAGTGTTAGCATATGTTAGCTATTGGCATAGATGTAGTGTTGGCATAGGTTTAGCTGTTGGCATAGGTTTAGCTGTTGGAATAAGTTTAGCTGTTTGTATAGGTGTAGCTGTTGGCATAGGTTTAGCTGTTGGCATATGTGTATCTGTTGGCATAGGTTTAGTGTTGGCATAGGTTTAGCTGTTGGTATAGGTTTAGTGTTGGTATAGGTGTAGCTGTTGACATAGGTTTAGCTCGTGGCATAGGTTTAGCTGTTGACATATGTGTATCTGTTGGCATAGGTGTAGTGTTGGCATAGGTTTAGTATTGGCATAGGTTTAGTGTTGGCATAGGTTTAGCTGTTGGCATAGGTTTAGCTGTTGGCATAGGTGTATCTGTTGGCATAGGTTTAGCTATTGGTATAGGTTTAGTGTTAGCATATGTTAGCTGTTGGCATAGGTGTAGCTGTTGGCATAGGTGTAGCTGTTGGCATAGGTTTAGCTAGTGACATAGGTTTAGCTGTTGGCATAGGTTTAGTGTTGGCATAGGTGTAGATGTTGACATAGGTTTAGCTGGTGGCATAGGTTTAGCTGCTGGCATAGGTGTAGCTATTGGCATAGGTTTAGCTGTTGGTATAGGTTTAGTGTTAGCATATGTTGCTGTTGACATAGGTTTAGTGTTGGCATAGGTTTAGCTGTTGGCATAGGTTTAGCTGTTGGCATTGGTGTATCTGTTGGCATAGGTTTAGCTGTTGGTATAGGTTTAGTGTTAGCATATGTTAGCTGTTGGCATAGATGTAGTGTTGGCATAGGTTTAGCTGTTGGCATAGGTGTATCTGTTAGGAATAGGTTTAGCTGTTGGCATAGGTTTAGCTGTTAGCACAGGTTTAGCTGTTGGCATAGGTGTATCTGTAAGCATAGGTTTAGCTGTTGGTATAGGTTTAGTGTTGGCATAGGTTAGCTGTTGGCATAGATGTAGTGTTGGCATAGGTTTAGCTGTTGGCATAGGTTTAGCTGTTGGCATAGGTTTAGCTGTTGGTATAGGTGTAGCTGTTGGCATATGTTTAGCTGTTGGCATAGGTGTATCTGTTGGCATAGGTTTAGCTGTTGGTATAGGTTTAGTGTTGGCAAAGGTTAGCTGTTGACATAGGTTTAGTGTTGGCATAGGTTTAGCTGTTGGCATAGGTTTAGCTGTTGGCATAGGTTTAGCTGTTGGCATAGGTGTAGCTGTTGGCATAGGTTTAGCTGTTGGTATAGGTTTAGTTTTGGCATAGGTTTAGCTGGTGGTATAGGTTTAGCTTTTGGCATAGGTGTAGCTGTTGGCATATGTTTAGCTGTTGGCATAGGTTTAGTGTTGGCATAGGTTTAGATGTTGCATAGGTTTAGCTGTTGGCATAGGTTTAGCTGTTGGCATAGGTTATCTGTTGGCATAGGTTTAGCTGTTGGCATAGGTTTAGCTGTTGGCATAGGTTTAGCTACTGGCATAGGTGTAGCTATTGGCATAGGTTTAGCTGTTGGTATAGGTTTAGTGTTAGCATATGTTAGCTGTTGACATAGGTTTAGTGTTGGCATAGGTTTAGCTGTTGGCATAGGTTTAGCTGCTGGCATAGGTGTAGCTATTGGCATAGGTTTAGCTGTTGGTATAGGTTTAGTGTTAGCATATGTTAGCTGTTGACATAGGTTTAGTGTTGGCATAGGTTTAGCTGTTGGCATAGGTTTAGCTGTTGGCATAGGTGTATCTGTTGGCATAGGTTTAGCTGTTGGTATAGGTTTAGTGTTAGCATATGTTAGCTGTTGGCATAGATGTAGTGTTGGCATAGGTTTAGCTGTTGGCATAGGTGTATCTGTTGGTATAGGTTTAGCTGTTGGCATAGGTTTAGTTGTTAGCACAGGTTTAGCTGTTGGCATAGGTGTATCTGTAAGCATAGGTTTAGCTGTTGGTATAGGTTTAGTGTTGGCATAGGTTAGCTGTTGAGATAGGTTTAGTGTTGGCATAGGTTTAGCTGTTGGCATAGGTTTAGCTGTTGGCATAGGTTTAGCTACTGGCATAGGTGTAGTGTTGGCATAGGTTAGCTATTGACATAGGTTTAGTGTTGGCATAGGTTTAGCTGTTGGCATAGGTTTAGCTGTTGGCATAGGTTTAGCTTTTGGCATAGGTGTAGCTGTTGGCATAGGTTTAGCTGTTGGTATAGGTTTAGTTTTGGCATAAGTGTAGTGTTGGCATATGTGTAGTGTTGGCATAGGTTTAGCTGTTGGCATAGGTGTAGCTGTTGGCATAGGTTTAGCTGTTGGCATAAGTTTAGTGGTGGCATAGGTTTAGCTGGTGGCATAGGTTTAGCTTTTGGCATAGGTGTAGTTGTTGGCATATGTTTAGCTGTTGGCATAGGTTTAGTGTTGGCATAGGTTTAGCTGTTGGCATAGGTTTAGCTGTTGGCATAGGTTTAGCTGTTGGCATAGGTTATCTGTTGGCATAGGTTTAGCTATTGGTATAGGTTTAGTGTTAGCATATGTTAGCTGTTGACATAGGTTTAGTGTTGGCATAGGTTTAGCTGTTGGCATAGGTTTAGCTGTTGGCATAGGTTTAGCTGTTGGCATAGGTTTAGCTGTTGGCATAGGTTTAGCTGTTGGCATAGGTTTAGCTGCTGGCATAGGTGTAGCTATTGGCATAGGTTTAGCTGTTGGTATAGGTTTAGTGTTAGCATATGTTAGCTGTTGACATAGGTTTAGTGTTGGCATAGGTTTAGCTGTTGGCATAGGTTTAGCTGTTGGCATAGGTGTATCTGTTGGCATAGGTTTAGCTGTTGGTATAGGTTTAGTGTTAGCATATGTTAGCTGTTGGCATAGATGTAGTGTTGGCATAGGTTTAGCTATTGGCATAGGTTTAGCTGTTGGCATATGTTTAGCTGTTTGTATAGGTGTAGCTGTTGGCATAGGTTTAGCTGTTAGCATATGTGTATCTGTTGGCATAGGTTTAGTATTGGCATAGGTTTAGCTGTTGGTATAGGTTTAGTGTTGGCATAGGTGTAGCTGTTGACATAGGTGTAGTGTTAGCATAGGTTTAGCTGTTGGCATAGGTTTAGTGTTGGCATAGGTGTTTAGGGTTGGCATAGGTTTAGCTGTTGGCATAGGTTTAGCTGTTGGAATATGTGTAGCTGTTGGCATAGGTGTAGCTGTTGGCATAGGTTTAGCTGTTGGTATAGGTGTAGCTGTTAGCATAGGTGTATCTGTTGGAATAGGTTTAGTGTTGGCATAGGTTTAGCTATTAGTAATAGGTCTAGCTGTTGGCATAGGTTTAGTGTTGGCATAGGTGTAGTGTTGGCATAGGTTAGCTGTTTGCATAGGTTTAGCTGTTGGTATAGGTGTAGTGGTGGCATAAAGTATCTGTTGGAATAGGTTTAGTGTTGGCATATGTTTAGCTATTAGTAATAGGTTTAGCTGTTGGCATAGGTTTAGTGTTGGCATAGGTGTTTAGGGTTGGCATAGGTTTAGCTGTTGGCATAGGTTTAGCTGTTGGCATATTTGTAGCTGTTGGCATAGGTGTAGCTATTGGCATATTTGTAGCTGTTGGCATAGGTTTAGCTGTTGGTATAGGTGTAGCTGTTAGCATAGGTGTATCTGTTGGAATAGGTTTAGTGTTGGCATAGGTTTAGCTATTAGTAATAGGTCTAGCTGTTGGCATAGGTTTAGCTGTTGGCATAGGTTTAGCTGCTGGCATAGGTGTAGTTATTGGCATAGGTTTAGCTGTTGGTATAGGTTTAGTGTTAGCATATGTTAGCTGTTGACATAGGTTTAGTGTTGGCATAGGTTTAGCTGTTTGCATAGGTTTAGCTGTTGGCATAGGTGTATCTGTTGGCATAGGTTTAGCTGTTGGTATAGGTTTAGTGTTAGCATATGTTAGCTGTTGGCATAGATGTAGTGTTGGCATAGGTTTAGTTGTTGGCATAGGTTTAGCTGTTGGCATAGGTTTAGCTGTTGGCATATGTTTAGCTGTTTGTATAGGTGTAGCTGTTGGCATAGGTTTAGCTGTTGGCATATGTGTATCTGTTGGCATAGGTTTAGTATTGGCATAGGTTTAGCTGTTGGTATAGGTTTAGTGTTGGTATAGGTGTAGCTGTTGACATAGGTGTAGTGTTAGCATAGGTTTAGCTGTTGGCATAGTTTTAGTATTGGCATAGGTGTTTAGGGTTGGCATAGGTTTAGCTGTTGGCATAGGTTTAGCTGTTGGAATATTTGTAGCTGTTTGCATAGGTGTAGCTGTTGGTATAGGTTTAGTGTTGGTATAGGTGTAGCTGTTGACATAGGTGTAGCTGTTGGCATAGGTTTAGTGTTAGCATATGTTAGCTGTTGACATAGGTTTAGTGTTGGCATAGGTTTAGCTGTTGGCATAGGTTTAGCTGTTGGCATAGGTGTATCTGTTGGCATAGGTTTAGCTAGTGACATAGGTTTAGCTGTTGGCATAGGTTTAGTGTTGGCATAGGTGTAGCTGTTGACATAGGTTTAGCTGGTGGCATAGGTTTAGCTGTTGGCATAGGTTTAGCTGTTGGCATAGGTTTAGCTGTTGGCATAGGTTTAGCTGTTGGCATAGGTTTAGCTGCTGGCATAGGTGTAGCTATTGGTATAGGTTTAGCTGTTGGTATAGGTTTAGTGTTAGCATATGTTAGCTGTTGACATAGGTTTAGTGTTGGCATAGGTTTAGTTGTTGGCATAGGTTTAGCTGTTGGCATAGGTGTATCTGTTGGCATAGGTTTAGCTGTTGGTATAGGTTTAGTGTTAGCATATGTTAGCTTTTGGCATAGATGTAGTGTTGGCATAGGTTTAGCTGTTGGCATAGGTTTAGCTGTTGGCATAGGTTTAGCTGTTGGCATAGGTGTATCTGTTGTCATAGGTTTAGCAGTTGGTATAGGTTTAGTGTTGGCAAAGGTTAGCTGTTGACATAGGTTTAGTGTTGGCATAGGTTTAGCTGTTGGCATAGGTTTAGCTGTTGGCATAGGTTTAGCTACTGTCATAGGTGTAGTGTTGGCATAGGTTAGCTGTTGACATAGGTTTAGTGTTGGCATAGGTTTAGCTGTTGGCATAGGTTTAGCTGTTGGCATAGGTTTAGCTGTTGGCATAGGTGTAGCTGTTGGCATAGGTTTAGCTGTTGGTATAGGTTTAGTTTTGGCATAAGTGTAGTGTTGGCATATGTGTAGTGTTGGCATAGGTTTAGCTGTTGGTATAGGTTTAGTGTTGGTATAGGTGTAGCTGTTGACATAGGTTTAGCTCGTGGCATAGGTTTAGCTGTTGACATAGGTTTAGCTGCTGGCATAGGTGTAGCTATTGGCATAGGTTTAGCTGTTGGTATAGGTTTAGTGTTAGCATATGTTAGCTGTTGACATAGGTTTAGTGTTGGCATAGGTTTAGCTGTTGGCATAGGTTTAGCTGCTGGCAAGGTGTAGCTATTGGCATAGGTTTAGCTGTTGGTATAGGTTTAGTGTTAGCATATGTTAGCTGTTGACATAGGTTTAGTGTTGGCATATGTTTAGCTGTTAGCATAGGTTTAGCTGTTGGCATAGGTTTAGCTGTTGGTATAGGTTTAGTGTTAGCATATGTTAGCTGTTGGCATAGATGTAGTGTTGGCATAGGTTTAGCTGTTGGCATAGGTTTAGCTGTTGGCATATGTTTAGCTGTTTGTATAGGTGTAGCTGTTGGCATAGGTTTAGCTGTTGGCATATGTGTATCTGTTGGCATAGGTTTAGTGTTGGCATAGGTTTAGCTGTTGGTATAGGTTTAGTGTTGGTATAGGTGTAGCTGTTGACATAGGTTTAGCTCGTGGCATAGGTTTAGCTGTTGACATAGGTGTATCTGTTGGCATAGGTGTAGTGTTGGCATAGGTTTAGTATTGGCATAGGTTTAGCTGTTGGCATAGGTGTAGCTGTTGGCATAGGTGTAGCTGTTGGCATAGGTTTAGCTAGTGAAATAGGTTTAGCTGTTGGCATAGGTATAGTGTTGGCATAGGTGTAGCTGTTGACATAGGTTTAGCTGGTGGCATAGGTTTAGCTGTTGGCATAGGTTTATCTGTTGGCATAGGTTTAGCTGTTGGCATAGGTTTAGCTGTTGGCATAGGTTTAGTGTTAGCATATGTTAGCTGTTGACATAGGTTTAGCTGTTGGTATAGGTTTAGTGTTAGCATATGTTAGCTGTTGGCATAGATGTAGTGTTGGCATAGGTTTAGCTATTGGTATAGGTTTAGTGTTAGCATATGTTAGCTATTGGCATAGATGTAGTGTTGGCATAGGTTTAGCTGTTGGCATAGGTTTAGCTGTTGGAATAAGTTTAGCTGTTTGTATAGGTGTAGCTGTTGGCATAGGTTTAGCTGTTGGCATATGTGTATCTGTTGGCATAGGTTTAGTGTTGGCATAGGTTTAGCTGTTGGTATAGGTTTAGTGTTGGTATAGGTGTAGCTGTTGACATAGGTTTAGCTCGTGGCATAGGTTTAGCTGTTGACATATGTGTATCTGTTGGCATAGGTGTAGTGTTGGCATAGGTTTAGTATTGGCATAGGTTTAGTGTTGGCATAGGTTTAGCTGTTGGCATAGGTTTAGCTGTTGGCATAGGTGTATCTGTTGGCATAGGTTTAGCTATTGGTATAGGTTTAGTGTTAGCATATGTTAGCTGTTGGCATAGGTGTAGCTGTTGGCATAGGTGTAGCTGTTGGCATAGGTTTAGCTAGTGACATATGTTTAGCTGTTGGCATAGGTTTAGTGTTGGCATAGGTGTAGATGTTGACATAGGTTTAGCTGGTGGCATAGGTTTAGCTGCTGGCATAGGTGTAGCTATTGGCATAGGTTTAGCTGTTGGTATAGGTATAGTGTTAGCATATGTTGCTGTTGACATAGGTTTAGTGTTGGCATAGGTTTAGCTGTTGGCATAGGTTTAGCTGTTGGCATTGGTGTATCTGTTGGCATAGGTTTAGCTGTTGGTATAGGTTTAGTGTTAGCATATGTTAGCTGTTGGCATAGATGTAGTGTTGGCATAGGTTTAGCTGTTGGCATAGGTGTATCTGTTAGGAATAGGTTTAGCTGTTGGCATAGGTTTAGCTGTTAGCACAGGTTTAGCTGTTGGCATAGGTGTATCTGTAAGCATAGGTTTAGCTGTTGGTATAGGTTTAGTGTTGGCATAGGTTAGCTGTTGGCATAGATGTAGTGTTGGCATAGGTTTAGCTGTTGGCATAGGTTTAGCTGTTGGCATAGGTTTAGCTGTTGGTATAGGTGTAGCTGTTGGCATATGTTTAGCTGTTGGCATAGGTGTATCTGTTGGCATAGGTTTAGCTGTTGGTATAGGTTTAGTGTTGGCAAAGGTTAGCTGTTGACATAGGTTTAGTGTTGGCATAGGTTTAGCTGTTGGCATAGGTTTAGCTGTTGGCATAGGTTTAGCTGTTGGCATAGGTGTAGCTGTTGGCATAGGTTTAGCTGTTGGTATAGGTTTAGTTTTGGCATAGGTTTAGCTGGTGGCATAGGTTTAGCTTTTGGCATAGGTGTAGCTGTTGGCATATGTTTAGCTGTTGGCATAGGTTTAGTGTTGGCATAGGTTTAGATGTTGCATAGGTTTAGCTGTTGGCATAGGTTTAGCTGTTGGCATAGGTTATCTGTTGGCATAGGTTTAGCTGTTGGCATAGGTTTAGCTGTTGGCATAGGTTTAGCTACTGGCATAGGTGTAGCTATTGGCATAGGTTTAGCTGTTGGTATAGGTTTAGTGTTAGCATATGTTAGCTGTTGACATAGGTTTAGTGTTGGCATAGGTTTAGCTGTTGGCATAGGTTTAGCTGCTGGCATAGGTGTAGCTATTGGCATAGGTTTAGCTGTTGGTATAGGTTTAGTGTTAGCATATGTTAGCTGTTGACATAGGTTTAGTGTTGGCATAGGTTTAGCTGTTGGCATAGGTTTAGCTGTTGGCATAGGTGTATCTGTTGGCATAGGTTTAGCTGTTGGTATAGGTTTAGTGTTAGCATATGTTAGCTGTTGGCATAGATGTAGTGTTGGCATAGGTTTAGCTGTTGGCATAGGTGTATCTGTTGGTATAGGTTTAGCTGTTGGCATAGGTTTAGTTGTTAGCACAGGTTTAGCTGTTGGCATAGGTGTATCTGTAAGCATAGGTTTAGCTGTTGGTATAGGTTTAGTGTTGGCATAGGTTAGCTGTTGAGATAGGTTTAGTGTTGGCATAGGTTTAGCTGTTGGCATAGGTTTAGCTGTTGGCATAGGTTTAGCTACTGGCATAGGTGTAGTGTTGGCATAGGTTAGCTATTGACATAGGTTTAGTGTTGGCATAGGTTTAGCTGTTGGCATAGGTTTAGCTGTTGGCATAGGTTTAGCTTTTGGCATAGGTGTAGCTGTTGGCATAGGTTTAGCTGTTGGTATAGGTTTAGTTTTGGCATAAGTGTAGTGTTGGCATATGTGTAGTGTTGGCATAGGTTTAGCTGTTGGCATAGGTGTAGCTGTTGGCATAGGTTTAGCTGTTGGCATAAGTTTAGTGGTGGCATAGGTTTAGCTGGTGGCATAGGTTTAGCTTTTGGCATAGGTGTAGTTGTTGGCATATGTTTAGCTGTTGGCATAGGTTTAGTGTTGGCATAGGTTTAGCTGTTGGCATAGGTTTAGCTGTTGGCATAGGTTTAGCTGTTGGCATAGGTTATCTGTTGGCATAGGTTTAGCTATTGGTATAGGTTTAGTGTTAGCATATGTTAGCTGTTGACATAGGTTTAGTGTTGGCATAGGTTTAGCTGTTGGCATAGGTTTAGCTGTTGGCATAGGTTTAGCTGTTGGCATAGGTTTAGCTGTTGGCATAGGTTTAGCTGTTGGCATAGGTTTAGCTGCTGGCATAGGTGTAGCTATTGGCATAGGTTTAGCTGTTGGTATAGGTTTAGTGTTAGCATATGTTAGCTGTTGACATAGGTTTAGTGTTGGCATAGGTTTAGCTGTTGGCATAGGTTTAGCTGTTGGCATAGGTGTATCTGTTGGCATAGGTTTAGCTGTTGGTATAGGTTTAGTGTTAGCATATGTTAGCTGTTGGCATAGATGTAGTGTTGGCATAGGTTTAGCTATTGGCATAGGTTTAGCTGTTGGCATATGTTTAGCTGTTTGTATAGGTGTAGCTGTTGGCATAGGTTTAGCTGTTAGCATATGTGTATCTGTTGGCATAGGTTTAGTATTGGCATAGGTTTAGCTGTTGGTATAGGTTTAGTGTTGGCATAGGTGTAGCTGTTGACATAGGTGTAGTGTTAGCATAGGTTTAGCTGTTGGCATAGGTTTAGTGTTGGCATAGGTGTTTAGGGTTGGCATAGGTTTAGCTGTTGGCATAGGTTTAGCTGTTGGAATATGTGTAGCTGTTGGCATAGGTGTAGCTGTTGGCATAGGTTTAGCTGTTGGTATAGGTGTAGCTGTTAGCATAGGTGTATCTGTTGGAATAGGTTTAGTGTTGGCATAGGTTTAGCTATTAGTAATAGGTCTAGCTGTTGGCATAGGTTTAGTGTTGGCATAGGTGTAGTGTTGGCATAGGTTAGCTGTTTGCATAGGTTTAGCTGTTGGTATAGGTGTAGTGGTGGCATAAAGTATCTGTTGGAATAGGTTTAGTGTTGGCATATGTTTAGCTATTAGTAATAGGTTTAGCTGTTGGCATAGGTTTAGTGTTGGCATAGGTGTTTAGGGTTGGCATAGGTTTAGCTGTTGGCATAGGTTTAGCTGTTGGCATATTTGTAGCTGTTGGCATAGGTGTAGCTATTGGCATATTTGTAGCTGTTGGCATAGGTTTAGCTGTTGGTATAGGTGTAGCTGTTAGCATAGGTGTATCTGTTGGAATAGGTTTAGTGTTGGCATAGGTTTAGCTATTAGTAATAGGTCTAGCTGTTGGCATAGGTTTAGCTGTTGGCATAGGTTTAGCTGCTGGCATAGGTGTAGTTATTGGCATAGGTTTAGCTGTTGGTATAGGTTTAGTGTTAGCATATGTTAGCTGTTGACATAGGTTTAGTGTTGGCATAGGTTTAGCTGTTTGCATAGGTTTAGCTGTTGGCATAGGTGTATCTGTTGGCATAGGTTTAGCTGTTGGTATAGGTTTAGTGTTAGCATATGTTAGCTGTTGGCATAGATGTAGTGTTGGCATAGGTTTAGTTGTTGGCATAGGTTTAGCTGTTGGCATAGGTTTAGCTGTTGGCATATGTTTAGCTGTTTGTATAGGTGTAGCTGTTGGCATAGGTTTAGCTGTTGGCATATGTGTATCTGTTGGCATAGGTTTAGTATTGGCATAGGTTTAGCTGTTGGTATAGGTTTAGTGTTGGTATAGGTGTAGCTGTTGACATAGGTGTAGTGTTAGCATAGGTTTAGCTGTTGGCATAGTTTTAGTATTGGCATAGGTGTTTAGGGTTGGCATAGGTTTAGCTGTTGGCATAGGTTTAGCTGTTGGAATATTTGTAGCTGTTTGCATAGGTGTAGCTGTTGGTATAGGTTTAGTGTTGGTATAGGTGTAGCTGTTGACATAGGTGTAGCTGTTGGCATAGGTTTAGTGTTAGCATATGTTAGCTGTTGACATAGGTTTAGTGTTGGCATAGGTTTAGCTGTTGGCATAGGTTTAGCTGTTGGCATAGGTGTATCTGTTGGCATAGGTTTAGCTAGTGACATAGGTTTAGCTGTTGGCATAGGTTTAGTGTTGGCATAGGTGTAGCTGTTGACATAGGTTTAGCTGGTGGCATAGGTTTAGCTGTTGGCATAGGTTTAGCTGTTGGCATAGGTTTAGCTGTTGGCATAGGTTTAGCTGTTGGCATAGGTTTAGCTGCTGGCATAGGTGTAGCTATTGGTATAGGTTTAGCTGTTGGTATAGGTTTAGTGTTAGCATATGTTAGCTGTTGACATAGGTTTAGTGTTGGCATAGGTTTAGTTGTTGGCATAGGTTTAGCTGTTGGCATAGGTGTATCTGTTGGCATAGGTTTAGCTGTTGGTATAGGTTTAGTGTTAGCATATGTTAGCTTTTGGCATAGATGTAGTGTTGGCATAGGTTTAGCTGTTGGCATAGGTTTAGCTGTTGGCATAGGTTTAGCTGTTGGCATAGGTGTATCTGTTGTCATAGGTTTAGCAGTTGGTATAGGTTTAGTGTTGGCAAAGGTTAGCTGTTGACATAGGTTTAGTGTTGGCATAGGTTTAGCTGTTGGCATAGGTTTAGCTGTTGGCATAGGTTTAGCTACTGTCATAGGTGTAGTGTTGGCATAGGTTAGCTGTTGACATAGGTTTAGTGTTGGCATAGGTTTAGCTGTTGGCATAGGTTTAGCTGTTGGCATAGGTTTAGCTGTTGGCATAGGTGTAGCTGTTGGCATAGGTTTAGCTGTTGGTATAGGTTTAGTTTTGGCATAAGTGTAGTGTTGGCATATGTGTAGTGTTGGCATAGGTTTAGCTGTTGGTATAGGTTTAGTGTTGGTATAGGTGTAGCTGTTGACATAGGTTTAGCTCGTGGCATAGGTTTAGCTGTTGACATAGGTTTAGCTGCTGGCATAGGTGTAGCTATTGGCATAGGTTTAGCTGTTGGTATAGGTTTAGTGTTAGCATATGTTAGCTGTTGACATAGGTTTAGTGTTGGCATAGGTTTAGCTGTTGGCATAGGTTTAGCTGCTGGCAAGGTGTAGCTATTGGCATAGGTTTAGCTGTTGGTATAGGTTTAGTGTTAGCATATGTTAGCTGTTGACATAGGTTTAGTGTTGGCATAGGTTTAGCTGTTAGCATAGGTTTAGCTGTTGGCATAGGTGTATCTGTTGGCATAGGTTTAGCTGTTGGTATAGGTTTAGTGTTAGCATATGTTAGCTGTTGGCATAGATGTAGTGTTGGCATAGGTTTAGCTGTTGGCATAGGTTTAGCTGTTGGCATATGTTTAGCTGTTTGTATAGGTGTAGCTGTTGGCGTAGGTTTAGCTGTTGGCATATGTGTATCTGTTGGCATAGGTTTAGTGTTGGCATAGGTTTAGCTGTTGGTATAGGTTTAGTGTTGGTATAGGTGTAGCTGTTGACATAGGTTTAGCTCGTGGCATAGGTTTAGCTGTTGACATAGGTGTATCTGTTGGCATAGGTGTAGTGTTGGCATAGGTTTAGTATTGGCATAGGTTTAGCTGTTGGCATAGGTGTAGCTGTTGGCATAGGTGTAGCTGTTGGCATAGGTTTAGCTAGTGACATAGGTTTAGCTGTTGGCATAGGAATAGTGTTGGCATAGGTGTAGCTGTTGACATAGGTTTAGCTGGTGGCATAGGTTTAGCTGTTGGCATAGGTTTAGCTGTTGGCATAGGTTTAGCTGTTGGCATAGGTTTAGCTGTTGGCATAGGTTTAGCTGCTGGCATAGGTGTAGCTATTGGCATAGGTTTAGCTGTTGGTATAGGTTTAGTGTTAGCATATGTTAGCTGTTGACATAGGTTTAGTGTTGGCATAGGTTTAGCTGTTGGCATAGGTTTAGCTGTTGGCATAGGTGTATCTGTTGGCATAGGTTTAGCTGTTGGTATAGGTTTAGTGTTAGCATATGTTAGCTGTTGACATAGATGTAGTGTTGGCATAGGTTTAGCTGTTGGCATAGGTGTATCTGTTGGTATAGGTTTAGCTGTTGGCATAGGTTTAGTTGTTAGCACAGGTTTAGCTGTTGGCATAGGTGTATCTGTAAGCATAGGTTTAGCTGTTGGTATAGGTTTAG
Organism: Osedax fenrisi; assembly: GCA_964019155.1. Taxonomy (NCBI): domain Eukaryota; kingdom Metazoa; phylum Annelida; class Polychaeta; order Sabellida; family Siboglinidae; genus Osedax; species Osedax fenrisi. The sequence continues at coordinate 52,913,903 of OZ025242.1, forward strand.
TGTTGGCATAGGTTAGCTGTTGAGATAGGTTTAGTGTTGGCATAGGTTTAGCTGTTGGCATAGGTTTAGCTGTTGGCATAGGTTTAGCTACTGGCATAGGTGTAGTGTTGGCATAGGTTAGCTATTGACATAGGTTTAGTGTTGGCATAGGTTTAGCTGTTGGCATAGGTTTAGCTGTTGGCATAGGTTTAGCTTTTGGCATAGGTGTAGCTGTTGGCATAGGTTTAGCTGTTGGTATAGGTTTAGTTTTGGCATAAGTGTAGTGTTGGCATATGTGTAGTGTTGGCATAGGTTTAGCTGTTGGCATAGGTGTAGCTGTTGGCATAGGTTTAGCTGTTGGCATAAGTTTAGTGGTGGCATAGGTTTAGCTGGTGGCATAGGTTTAGCTTTTGGCATAGGTGTAGTTGTTGGCATATGTTTAGCTGTTGGCATAGGTTTAGTGTTGGCATAGGTTTAGCTGTTGGCATAGGTTTAGCTGTTGGCATGGGTTTAGCTGTTGGCATAGGTTATCTGTTGGCATAGGTTTAGCTATTGGTATAGGTTTAGTGTTAGCATATGTTAGCTGTTGACATAGGTTTAGTGTTGGCATAGGTTTAGCTGTTGGCATAGGTTTAGCTGTTGGCATAGGTTTAGCTGTTGGCATAGGTTTAGCTGTTGGCATAGGTTTAGCTGTTGGCATAGGTTTAGCTGCTGGCATAGGTGTAGCTATTGGCATAGGTTTAGCTGTTGGTATAGGTTTAGTGTTAGCATATGTTAGCTGTTGACATAGGTTTAGTGTTGGCATAAGTTTAGCTGTTGGCATAGGTTTAGCTGTTGGCATAGGTGTATCTGTTGGCATAGGTTTAGCTGTTGGTATAGGTTTAGTGTTAGCATATGTTAGCTGTTGGCATAGATGTAGTGTTGGCATAGGTTTAGCTATTGGCATAGGTTTAGCTGTTGGCATATGTTTAGCTGTTTGTATAGGTGTATCTGTTGGCATAGGTTTAGCTGTTAGCATATGTGTATCTGTTGGCATAGGTTTAGTATTGGCATAGGTTTAGCTGTTGGTATAGGTATAGTGTTGGTATAGGTGTAGCTGTTGACATAGGTGTAGTGTTAGCATAGGTTTAGCTGTTGGCATAGGTTTAGTGTTGGCATAGGTGTTTAGGGTTGGCATAGGTTTAGCTGTTGGCATAGGTTTAGCTGTTGGAATATGTGTAGCTGTTGGCATAGGTGTAGCTGTTGGCATATGTGTAGCTGTTGGCATAGGTTTAGCTGTTGGTATAGGTGTAGCTGTTAGCATAGGTGTATCTGTTGGAATAGGTTTAGTGTTGGCATAGGTTTAGCTATTAGTAATAGGTCTAGCTGTTGGCATAGGTTTAGTGTTGGCATAGGTGTAGTGTTGGCATAGGTTTAGCTGTTTGCATAGGTTTAGCTGTTGGTATAGGTGTAGTGGTGGCATAAAGTATCTGTTGGAATAGGTTTAGTGTTGGCATATGTTTAGCTATTAGTAATAGGTTTAGCTGTTGGCATAGGTTTAGTGTTGGCATAGGTGTTTAGGGTTGGCATAGGTTTAGCTGTTGGCATAGGTTTAGCTGTTGGCATATTTGTAGCTGTTGGCATAGGTTTAGCTGTTGGCATATTTGTAGCTGTTGGCATAGGTTTAGCTGTTGGTATAGGTGTAGCTGTTAGCATAGGTGTATCTGTTTGAATAGGTTTAGTGTTGGCATAGGTTTAGCTATTAGTAATAGGTCTAGCTGTTGGCATAGGTTTAGCTGTTGGCATAGGTTTAGCTGCTGGCATAGGTGTAGTTATTGGCATAGGTTTAGCTGTTGGTATAGGTTTAGTGTTAGCATATGTTAGCTGTTGACATAGGTTTAGTGTTGGCATAGGTTTAGCTGTTTGCATAGGTTTAGCTGTTGGCATAGGTGTATCTGTTGGCATAGGTTTAGCTGTTGGTATAGGTTTAGTGTTAGCATATGTTAGCTGTTGGCATAGATGTAGTGTTGGCATAGGTTTAGTTGTTGGCATAGGTTTAGCTGTTGGCATAGGTTTAGCTGTTGGCATATGTTTAGCTGTTTGTATAGGTGTAGCTGTTGGCATAGGTTTAGCTGTTGGCATATGTGTATCTGTTGGCATAGGTTTAGTATTGGCATAGGTTTAGCTGTTGGTATAGGTTTAGTGTTGGTATAGGTGTAGCTGTTGACATAGGTGTAGTGTTAGCATAGGTTTAGCTGTTGGCATAGTTTTAGTGTTGGCATAGGTGTTTAGCTGGTGGCATAGGTTTAGCTGTTGGCATAGGTTTAGCAGTTGGCATAGGTTTAGCTGTTGGCATAGGTTTAGCTGTTGGCATAGGTTAAGCTGCTGGCATAGGTGTAGATATTGGTATAGGTTTAGCTGTTGGTATAGGTTTAGTGTTAGCATATGTTAGCTGTTGACATAGGTTTAGTGTTGGCAAGGTTTAGCTGTTGGCATAGGTTTAGCTGTTGGCATAGGTGTATCTGTTAGCATAGGTTTAGCTGTTGGTATAGGTTTAGTGTTAGCATATGTTAGCTGTTGGCATAGATGTAGTGTTGGCATAGGTTTAGCTGTTGGCATAGGTTTAGCTGTTGGCATAGGTTTAGCTGTTGGTATAGGTGTAACTGTTAGCATAGGTGTATCTGTTGGAATAGGTTTAGTGTTGGCATATTTGTAGCTGTTGGCATAGGTGTAGTGTTGGCATAGGTTTAGCTGGTGGTATAGGTGTATCTGTTGGCATAGGTTTAGCTGTTGGCATAAGTTTAGCTGTTAGCATAGGTTTAGCTGTTGGCATAGGTGTATCTGTTGGCATAGGTTTAGCTGTTGGTATAGGTTTAGTGTTGGCATAGGTTAGCTGTTGACATAGGTTTAGTGTTGGCATAGGTTTAGCTGTTGGTATAGGTTTAGCTGTTGGCATAGGTTCAGCTACTGTCATAGGTGTAGTGTTGGCATAGGTTAGCTGTTGACATAGGTTTAGTGTTGGCATAGGTTTAGCTGTTGGCATAGGTTTAGCTGTTGGCATAGGTTTAGCTGTTGGCATAGGTGTAGCTGTTGGCATAGGTTTAGCTGTTGGTATAGGTTTAGTTTTGGCATAAGTGTAGTGTTGGCATATGTGTAGTGTTGGCATAGGTTTAGCTATTGGCATAGGTTTAGCTGTTGGCATAGGTTTAGTGTTGGCATAGGTTTAGATGTTGGCATAGGTGTAGCTATTGGCATAGGTTTAGCTGTTGGCATAGGTTATCTGTTGGCATAGGTTTAGCTGTTGGTATAGGTTTAGTGTTAGCATATGATAGCTGTTGACATAGGTTTAGTGTTGGCATAGGTTTAGCTGTTGGCATAGGTTTAGCTGTTGGCATAGGTTTAGCTGTTGGCATAGGTTTAGCTGTTGGCATAGGTTTAGCTGTTGGCATAGGTTTAGCTGCTGGCATAGGTGTAGATATTGGCATAGGTTTAGCTGTTGGTATAGGTTTAGTGTTAGCATATGTTAGCTGTTGACATAGGTTTAGTGTTGGCATAGGTTTAGCTGTTGGCATAGGTTTAGCTGTTGGCATAGGTGTATCTGTTGGCATAGGTTTAGCTATTGGTATAGGTTTAGTGTTAGCATATGTTAGCTGTTGGCATAGATGTAGTGTTGGCATAGGTTTAGCTGTTGGCATAGGTTTAGCTGTTGGAATAAGTTTAGCTGTTTGTATAGGTGTAGCTGTTGGCATAGGTTTAGCTGTTGGCATATGTGTATCTGTTGGCATAGGTTTAGTGTTGGCATAGGTTTAGCTGTTGGTATAGGTTTAGCTATTGGTATAGGTTTAGTGTTAGCATATGTTAGCTGTTGGCATAGGTGTAGCTGTTGGCATAGGTGTAGCTGTTGGCATAGGTTTAGCTAGTGACATAGGTTTAGCTGTTGGCATAGGTTTAGTGTTGGCATATGTGTAGCTGTTGACATAGGTTTAGCTGGTGGCATAGGTTTAGCTGTTGGCATAGGTTTAGCTGTTGGCATATGTTTAGCTGTTGGCATAGGTTTAGCTGTTGGCATAGGTTTAGCTGCTGGCATAGGTGTAGCTATTGGCATAGGTTTAGCTGTTGGTATAGGTTTAGACTTAGCATATGTTAGCTGTTGACATAGGTTTAGTGTTGGCATAGGTTTAGCTGTTGGCATAGGGTTAGCTGTTGGCATAGGTGTATCTGTTGGCATAGGTTTAGCTGTTGGTATAGGTTTAGTGTTAGCATATGTTAGCTGTTGGCATAGGTGTAGCTGTTGGCATAGGTTTAGCTGTTGGTATAGGTTTAGTTTTGGCATAAGTGTAGTGTTGGCATATGTGTAGTGTTGGCATAGGTTTAGCTGTTGGCATAGGTGTAGCTGTTGGCATAGGTTTAGCTGTTGGCATAAGTTTAGTGGTGGCATAGGTTTAGCTGGTGGCATAGGTTTAGCTTTTGGCATAGGTGTAGTTGTTGGCATATGTTTAGCTGTTGGCATAGGTTTAGTGTTGGCATAGGTTTAGCTGTTGGCATAGGTTTAGCTGTTGGCATAGGTTTAGCTGTTGGCATAGGTTATCTGTTGGCATAGGTTTAGCTATTGGTATAGGTTTAGTGTTAGCATATGTTAGCTGTTGACATAGGTTTAGTGTTGGCATAGGTTTAGCTGTTGGCATAGGTTTAGCTGTTGGCATAGGTTTAGCTGTTGGCATAGGTTTAGCTGTTGGCATAGGTTTAGCTGTTGGCATAGGTTTAGCTGCTGGCATAGGTGTAGCTATTGGCATAGGTTTAGCTGTTGGTATAGGTTTAGTGTTAGCATATGTTAGCTGTTGACATAGGTTTAGTGTTGGCATAGGTTTAGCTGTTGGCATAGGTTTAGCTGTTGGCATAGGTGTATCTGTTGGCATAGGTTTAGCTGTTGGTATAGGTTTAGTGTTAGCATATGTTAGCTGTTGGCATAGATGTAGTGTTGGCATAGGTTTAGCTATTGGCATAGGTTTAGCTGTTGGCATATGTTTAGCTGTTTGTATAGGTGTAGCTGTTGGCATAGGTTTAGCTGTTAGCATATGTGTATCTGTTGGCATAGGTTTAGTATTGGCATAGGTTTAGCTGTTGGTATAGGTTTAGTGTTGGCATAGGTGTAGCTGTTGACATAGGTGTAGTGTTAGCATAGGTTTAGCTGTTGGCATAGGTTTAGTGTTGGCATAGGTGTTTAGGGTTGGCATAGGTTTAGCTGTTGGCATAGGTTTAGCTGTTGGAATATGTGTAGCTGTTGGCATAGGTGTAGCTGTTGGCATATGTGTAGCTGTTGGCATAGGTTTAGCTGTTGGTATAGGTGTAGCTGTTAGCATAGGTGTATCTGTTGGAATAGGTTTAGTGTTGGCATAGGTTTAGCTATTAGTAATAGGTCTAGCTGTTGGCATAGGTTTAGTGTTGGCATAGGTGTAGTGTTGGCATAGGTTTAGCTGTTTGCATAGGTTTAGCTGTTGGTATAGGTGTAGTGGTGGCATAAAGTATCTGTTGGAATAGGTTTAGTGTTGGCATATGTTTAGCTATTAGTAATAGGTTTAGCTGTTGGCATAGGTTTAGTGTTGGCATAGGTGTTTAGGGTTGGCATAGGTTTAGCTGTTGGCATAGGTTTAGCTGTTGGCATATTTGTAGCTGTTGGCATAGGTGTAGCTGTTGGCATATTTGTAGCTGTTGGCATAGGTTTAGCTGTTGGTATAGGTGTAGCTGTTAGCATAGGTGTATCTGTTGGAATAGGTTTAGTGTTGGCATAGGTTTAGCTATTAATAATAGGTCTAGCTGTTGGCATAGGTTTAGCTGTTGGCATAGGTATAGCTGCTGGCATAGGTGTAGTTATTGGCATAGGTTTAGCTGTTGGTATAGGTTTAGTGTTAGCATATGTTAGCTGTTGACATAGGTTTAGTGTTGGCATAGGTTTAGCTGTTTGCATAGGTTTAGCTGTTGGCATAGGTGTATCTGTTGGCATAAGTTTAGCTGTTGGTATAGGTTTAGTGTTAGCATATGTTAGCTGTTGGCATAGATGTAGTGTTGGCATAGGTTTAGTTGTTGGCATAGGTTTAGCTGTTGGCATAGGTTTAGCTGTTGGCATATGTTTAGCTGTTTGTATAGGTGTAGCTGTTGGCATAGGTTTAGCTGTTGGCATATGTGTATCTGTTGGCATAGGTTTAGTATTGGCATAGGTTTAGCTGTTGGTATAGGTTTAGTGTTGGTATAGGTGTAGCTGTTGACATAGGTGTAGTGTTAGCATAGGTTTAGCTGTTGGCATAGTTTTAGTGTTGGCATAGGTGTTTAGGGTTGGCATAGGTTTAGCTGTTGGCATAGGTTTAGCTGTTGGAATATTTGTAGCTGTTTGCATAGGTGTAGCTGTTGGTATAGGTTTAGTGTTGGTATAGGTGTAGCTGTTGACATAGGTGTAGCTGTTGGCATAGGTTTAGTGTTAGCATATGTTAGCTGTTGACATAGGTTTAGTGTTGGCATAGGTTTAGCTGTTGGCATAGGTTTAGCTGTTGGCATAGGTGTATCTGTTGGCATAGGTTTAGCTATTGGTATAGGTTTAGTGTTAGCATATGTTAGCTGTTGGCATAGATGTAGTGTTGGCATAGGTTTAGCTGTTGGCATAGGTTTAGCTGTTGGCATAAGTTTAGCTGTTTGTATAGGTGTAGCTGTTGGCATAGGTTTAGCTGTTGGCATATGTGTATCTGTTGGCATAGGTTTAGTGTTGGCATAGGTTTAGCTGTTGGTATAGGTTTAGTGTTGGCATAGGTTTAGCTATTAGTAATAGGTCTAGCTGTTGGCATAGGTTTAGTGTTGGCATAGGTGTAGCTGTTTGTATAGGTGTAGCTGTTGGCATAGGTGTATCTGTTGGAATAGGTTTAGTGTTGGCATAGGTTTAGCTATTGGCATAGGTTTAGTGTTTGCATAGGTGTAGTGTTGGCATATGTTTAGCTGTTGGCATAGGTTTAGCTGTTGGCATAGGTTTAGCTGTTGTCATATTTGTAGCTGTTGGCATAGGTGTAGTGTTGGCATAGGTTTAGTGTTGGCATAAGTTTAGTGGTGGCATAGGTTTAGCTGTTGTCATAGGTGTAGCTGTTGGCATAGGTTTAGCTATTGGCATAGGTTTAGCTGTTGGCATAAGTTTAGTGGTGACATAGGTTTAGCTGTTGGCATAGGTGTAGCTGTTGGCATAGGTTTAGCTGTTGACATAGGTGTATCTGTTGGCATAGGTGTAGTGTTGGCATAGGTTTAGTATTGGAATAGGTTTAGCTGTTGGCATAGGTGTAGCTGTTGGCATAGGTGTAGCTGTTGGCATAGGTTTAGCTAGTGACATAGGTTTAGCTGTTGGCATAGGTTTAGTGTTGGCATAGGTGTAGCTGTTGACATAGGTTTAGCTGGTGGCATAGGTTTAGCTGTTGGCATAGGTTTAGCTGTTGGCATAGGTTTAGCTGTTGGTATAGGTTTAGTGTTGGTATAGGTGTAGCTGTTGACATAGGTGTAGTGTTAGCATAGGTTTAGCTGTTGGCATAGTTTTAGTGTTGGCATAGGTGTTTAGGGTTGGCATAGGTTTAGCTGTTGGCATAGGTTTAGCTGTTGGAATATTTGTAGCTGTTTGCATAGGTGTAGCTGTTGGTATAGGTTTAGTGTTGGTATAGGTGTAGCTGTTGACATAGGTGTAGCTGTTGGCATAGGTTTAGTGTTAGCATATGTTAGCTGTTGACATAGGTTTAGTGTTGGCATAGGTTTAGCTGTTGGCATAGGTTTAGCTGTTGGCATAGGTGTATCTGTTGGCATAGGTTTAGCTATTGGTATAGGTTTAGTGTTAGCATATGTTAGCTGTTGGCATAGATGTAGTGTTGGCATAGGTTTAGCTGTTGGCATAGGTTTAGCTGTTGGCATAAGTTTAGCTGTTTGTATAGGTGTAGCTGTTGGCATAGGTTTAGCTGTTGGTATATGTGTATCTGTTGGCATAGGTTTAGTGTTGGCATAGGTTTAGCTGTTGGTATAGGTTTAGTGTTGGCATAGGTTTAGCTATTAGTAATAGGTCTAGCTGTTGGCATAGGTTTAGTGTTGGCATAGGTGTAGCTGTTTGTATAGGTGTAGCTGTTGGCATAGGTGTATCTGTTGGAATAGGTTTAGTGTTGGCATAGGTTTAGCTATTGGCATAGGTTTAGTGTTTGCATAGGTGTATTGTTGGCATATGTTTAGCTGTTGGCATAGGTTTAGCTGTTGGCATAGGTTTAGCTGTTGTCATATTTGTAGCTGTTGGCATAGGTGTAGTGTTGGCATAGGTTTAGTGTTGGCATAAGTTTAGTGGTGGCATAGGTTTAGCTGTTGTCATAGGTGTAGCTGTTGGCATAGGTTTAGCTATTGGCATAGGTTTAGCTGTTGGCATAAGTTTAGTGGTGACATAGGTTTAGCTGTTGGCATAGGTGTAGCTGTTGGCATAGGTTTAGCTGTTGACATAGGTGTATCTGTTGGCATAGGTGTAGTGTTGGCATAGGTTTAGTATTGGAATAGGTTTAGCTGTTGGCATAGGTGTAGCTGTTGGCATAGGTGTAGATGTTGGCATAGGTTTAGCTAGTGACATAGGTTTAGCTGTTGGCATAGGTTTAGTGTTGGCATAGGTGTAGCTGTTGACATAGGTTTAGCTGGTGGCATAGGTTTAGCTGTTGGCATAGGTTTAGCAGTTGGCATAGGTTTAGCTGTTGGCATAGGTTTAGCTGTTGGCATAGGTTTAGCTGCTGGCATAGGTGTAGCTATTGGTATAGGTTTAGCTGTTGGTATAGGTTTAGTGTTAGCATATGTTAGCTGTTGACATAGGTTTAGTGTTGGCATAGGTTTAGCTGTTGGCATAGGTTTAGCTGTTGGCATAGGTGTATCTGTTGGCATAGGTTTAGCTGTTGGTATAGGTTTAGTGTTAGCATATGTTAGCTGTTGGCATAGATGTAGTGTTGGCATAGGTTTAGCTGTTGGCATAGGTTTAGCTGTTGGCATAGGTTTAGCTGTTGGTATAGGTGTAACTGTTGGCATAGGTGTATCTGTTGGAATAGGTTTAGTGTTGGCATATTTGTAGCTGTTGGCATAGGTGTAGTGTTGGCATAGGTTTAGCTGGTGGTATAGGTGTATCTGTTGGCATAGGTTTAGTTGTTGGCATAAGTTTAGCTGTTAGCATAGGTTTAGCTGTTGGCATAGGTGTATCTGTTGGCATAGGTTTAGCTGTTGGTATAGGTTTAGTGTTGGCATAGGTTAGCTGTTGACATAGGTTTAGTGTTGGCATAGGTTTAGCTGTTGGTATAGGTTTAGCTGTTGGCATAGGTTTAGCTACTGTCATAGGTGTAGTGTTGGCATAGGTTAGCTGTTGACATAGGTTTAGTGTTGGCATAGGTTTAGCTGTTGGCATAGGTTTAGCTGTTGGCATAGGTTTAGCTGTTGGCATAGGTGTAGCTGTTGGCATAGGTTTAGCTGTTGGTATAGGTTTAGTTTTTGCATAAGTGTAGTGTTGGCATATGTGTAGTGTTGGCATAGGTTTAGCTATTGGCATAGGTTTAGCTGTTGGCATAGGTTTAGTGTTGGCATAGGTTTAGATGTTGGCATAGGTGTAGCTATTGGCATAGGTTTAGCTGTTGGCATAGGTTATCTGTTGGCATAGGTTTAGCTGTTGGTATAGGTTTAGTGTTAGCATATGATAGCTGTTGACATAGGTTTAGTGTTGGCATAGGTTTAGCTGTTGGCATATGTTTAGCTGTTGGCATACGTTTAGCTGTTGGCATAGGTGTAGCTGTTGGCATAGGTTTAGCTGTTGGCATATGTGTATCTGTTGGCATAGGTTTAGTGTTGGCATAGGTTTAGCTGTTGGTATAGGTTTAGTGTTGGTATAGGTGTAGTGTTGGCATAGGTTTAGTATTGGCATAGGTTTAGTGTTGGCATAGGTTTAGCTGTTGGCATAGGTTTAGCTGTTGGCATAGGTGTATCTGTTGGCATAGGTTTAGCTATTGGTATAGGTTTAGTGTTAGCATATGTTAGCTGTTGGCATAGGTGTAGCTGTTGGCATAGGTGTAGCTGTTGGCATAGGTTTAGCTAGTGACATAGGTTTAGCTGTTGGCATAGGTTTAGTGTTGGCATAGGTGTAGCTGTTGACATAGGTTTAGCTGGTGGCATAGGTTTAGCTGTTGGCATAGGTTTAGCTGTTGGCATAGGTTTAGCTGTTGGCATAGGTTTAGCTGTTGGCATAGGTTTAGCTGCTGGCATAGGTGTAGCTATTGGCATAGGTTTAGCTGTTGGTATAGGTTTAGACTTAGCATATGTTAGCTGTTGACATAGGTTTAGTGTTGGCATAGGTTTAGCTGTTGGCATAGGGTTAGCTGTTGGCATAGGTGTAGCTGTTGGCATAGGTTTAGCTGTTGGCATATGTGTATCTGTTGGCATAGGTTTAGTGTTGGCATAGGTTTAGCTGTTGGTATAGGTTTAGTGTTGGCATAGGTTTAGCTATTAGTAATAGGTCTAGCTGTTGGCATAGGTTTAGTGTTGGCATAGGTGTAGCTGTTTGTATAGGTGTAGCTGTTGGCATAGGTGTATCTGTTGGAATAGGTTTAGTGTTGGCATAGGTTTAGCTATTGGCATAGGTTTAGTGTTAGCATAGGTTTAGCTGTTGGCATAGTTTTAGTGTTGGCATAGGTGTTTAGGGTTGGCATAGGTTTAGCTGTTGGCATAGGTTTAGCTGTTGGAATATTTGTAGCTGTTTGCATAGGTGTAGCTGTTGGTATAGGTTTAGTGTTGGTATAGGTGTAGCTGTTGACATAGGTGTAGCTGTTGGCATAGGTTTAGTGTTAGCATATGTTAGCTGTTGACATAGGTTTAGTGTTGGCATAGGTTTAGCTGTTGGCATAGGTTTAGCTGTTGGCATAGGTGTATCTGTTGGCATAGGTTTAGCTATTGGTATAGGTTTAGTGTTAGCATATGTTAGCTGTTGGCATAGATGTAGTGTTGGCATAGGTTTAGCTGTTGGCATAGGTTTAGCTGTTGGCATAAGTTTAGCTGTTTGTATAGGTGTAGCTGTTGGCATAGGTTTAGCTGTTGGCATATGTGTATCTGTTGGCATAGGTTTAGTGTTGGCATAGGTTTAGCTGTTGGTATAGGTTTAGTGTTGGCATAGGTTTAGCTATTAGTAATAGGTCTAGCTGTTGGCATAGGTTTAGTGTTGGCATAGGTGTAGCTGTTTGTATAGGTGTAGCTGTTGGCATAGGTGTATCTGTTGGAATAGGTTTAGTGTTGGCATAGGTTTAGCTATTGGCATAGGTTTAGTGTTTGCATAGGTGTAGTGTTGGCATATGTTTAGCTGTTGGCATAGGTTTAGCTGTTGGCATAGGTTTAGCTGTTGTCATATTTGTAGCTGTTGGCATAGGTGTAGTGTTGGCATAGGTTTAGTGTTGGCATAAGTTTAGTGGTGGCATAGGTTTAGCTGTTGTCATAGGTGTAGCTGTTGGCATAGGTTTAGCTATTGGCATAGGTTTAGCTGTTGGCATAAGTTTAGTGGTGACATAGGTTTAGCTGTTGGCATAGGTGTAGCTGTTGGCATAGGTTTAGCTGTTGACATAGGTGTATCTGTTGGCATAGGTGTAGTGTTGGCATAGGTTTAGTATTGGAATAGGTTTAGCTGTTGGCATAGGTGTAGCTGTTGGCATAGGTGTAGCTGTTGGCATAGGTTTAGCTAGTGACATAGGTTTAGCTGTTGGCATAGGTTTAGTGTTGGCATAGGTGTAGCTGTTGACATAGGTTTAGCTGGTGGCATAGGTTTAGCTGTTGGCATAGGTTTAGCTGTTGGCATAGGTTTAGCTGTTGGTATAGGTTTAGTGTTGGTATAGGTGTAGCTGTTGACATAGGTGTAGTGTTAGCATAGGTTTAGCTGTTGGCATAGTTTTAGTGTTGGCATAGGTGTTTAGGGTTGGCATAGGTTTAGCTGTTGGCATAGGTTTAGCTGTTGGAATATTTGTAGCTGTTTGCATAGGTGTAGCTGTTGGTATAGGTTTAGTGTTGGTATAGGTGTAGCTGTTGACATAGGTGTAGCTGTTGGCATAGGTTTAGTGTTAGCATATGTTAGCTGTTGACATAGGTTTAGTGTTGGCATAGGTTTAGCTGTTGGCATAGGTTTAGCTGTTGGCATAGGTGTATCTGTTGGCATAGGTTTAGCTATTGGTATAGGTTTAGTGTTAGCATATGTTAGCTGTTGGCATAGATGTAGTGTTGGCATAGGTTTAGCTGTTGGCATAGGTTTAGCTGTTGGCATAAGTTTAGCTGTTTGTATAGGTGTAGCTGTTGGCATAGGTTTAGCTGTTGGTATATGTGTATCTGTTGGCATAGGTTTAGTGTTGGCATAGGTTTAGCTGTTGGTATAGGTTTAGTGTTGGCATAGGTTTAGCTATTAGTAATAGGTCTAGCTGTTGGCATAGGTTTAGTGTTGGCATAGGTGTAGCTGTTTGTATAGGTGTAGCTGTTGGCATAGGTGTATCTGTTGGAATAGGTTTAGTGTTGGCATAGGTTTAGCTATTGGCATAGGTTTAGTGTTTGCATAGGTGTATTGTTGGCATATGTTTAGCTGTTGGCATAGGTTTAGCTGTTGGCATAGGTTTAGCTGTTGTCATATTTGTAGCTGTTGGCATAGGTGTAGTGTTGGCATAGGTTTAGTGTTGGCATAAGTTTAGTGGTGGCATAGGTTTAGCTGTTGTCATAGGTGTAGCTGTTGGCATAGGTTTAGCTATTGGCATAGGTTTAGCTGTTGGCATAAGTTTAGTGGTGACATAGGTTTAGCTGTTGGCATAGGTGTAGCTGTTGGCATAGGTTTAGCTGTTGACATAGGTGTATCTGTTGGCATAGGTGTAGTGTTGGCATAGGTTTAGTATTGGAATAGGTTTAGCTGTTGGCATAGGTGTAGCTGTTGGCATAGGTGTAGATGTTGGCATAGGTTTAGCTAGTGACATAGGTTTAGCTGTTGGCATAGGTTTAGTGTTGGCATAGGTGTAGCTGTTGACATAGGTTTAGCTGGTGGCATAGGTTTAGCTGTTGGCATAGGTTTAGCAGTTGGCATAGGTTTAGCTGTTGGCATAGGTTTAGCTGTTGGCATAGGTTTAGCTGCTGGCATAGGTGTAGCTATTGGTATAGGTTTAGCTGTTGGTATAGGTTTAGTGTTAGCATATGTTAGCTGTTGACATAGGTTTAGTGTTGGCATAGGTTTAGCTGTTGGCATAGGTTTAGCTGTTGGCATAGGTGTATCTGTTGGCATAGGTTTAGCTGTTGGTATAGGTTTAGTGTTAGCATATGTTAGCTGTTGGCATAGATGTAGTGTTGGCATAGGTTTAGCTGTTGGCATAGGTTTAGCTGTTGGCATAGGTTTAGCTGTTGGTATAGGTGTAACTGTTGGCATAGGTGTATCTGTTGGAATAGGTTTAGTGTTGGCATATTTGTAGCTGTTGGCATAGGTGTAGTGTTGGCATAGGTTTAGCTGGTGGTATAGGTGTATCTGTTGGCATAGGTTTAGTTGTTGGCATAAGTTTAGCTGTTAGCATAGGTTTAGCTGTTGGCATAGGTGTATCTGTTGGCATAGGTTTAGCTGTTGGTATAGGTTTAGTGTTGGCATAGGTTAGCTGTTGACATAGGTTTAGTGTTGGCATAGGTTTAGCTGTTGGTATAGGTTTAGCTGTTGGCATAGGTTTAGCTACTGTCATAGGTGTAGTGTTGGCATAGGTTAGCTGTTGACATAGGTTTAGTGTTGGCATAGGTTTAGCTGTTGGCATAGGTTTAGCTGTTGGCATAGGTTTAGCTGTTGGCATAGGTGTAGCTGTTGGCATAGGTTTAGCTGTTGGTATAGGTTTAGTTTTTGCATAAGTGTAGTGTTGGCATATGTGTAGTGTTGGCATAGGTTTAGCTATTGGCATAGGTTTAGCTGTTGGCATAGGTTTAGTGTTGGCATAGGTTTAGATGTTGGCATAGGTGTAGCTATTGGCATAGGTTTAGCTGTTGGCATAGGTTATCTGTTGGCATAGGTTTAGCTGTTGGTATAGGTTTAGTGTTAGCATATGATAGCTGTTGACATAGGTTTAGTGTTGGCATAGGTTTAGCTGTTGGCATATGTTTAGCTGTTGGCATACGTTTAGCTGTTGGCATAGGTGTAGCTGTTGGCATAGGTTTAGCTGTTGGCATATGTGTATCTGTTGGCATAGGTTTAGTGTTGGCATAGGTTTAGCTGTTGGTATAGGTTTAGTGTTGGTATAGGTGTAGTGTTGGCATAGGTTTAGTATTGGCATAGGTTTAGTGTTGGCATAGGTTTAGCTGTTGGCATAGGTTTAGCTGTTGGCATAGGTGTATCTGTTGGCATAGGTTTAGCTATTGGTATAGGTTTAGTGTTAGCATATGTTAGCTGTTGGCATAGGTGTAGCTGTTGGCATAGGTGTAGCTGTTGGCATAGGTTTAGCTAGTGACATAGGTTTAGCTGTTGGCATAGGTTTAGTGTTGGCATAGGTGTAGCTGTTGACATAGGTTTAGCTGGTGGCATAGGTTTAGCTGTTGGCATAGGTTTAGCTGTTGGCATAGGTTTAGCTGTTGGCATAGGTTTAGCTGTTGGCATAGGTTTAGCTGCTGGCATAGGTGTAGCTATTGGCATAGGTTTAGCTGTTGGTATAGGTTTAGACTTAGCATATGTTAGCTGTTGACATAGGTTTAGTGTTGGCATAGGTTTAGCTGTTGGCATAGGGTTAGCTGTTGGCATAGGTGTATCTGTTGGCATAGGTTTAGCTGTTGGTATAGGTTTAGTGTTAGCATATGTTAGCTGTTGGCATAGATGTAGTGTTGGCATAGGTTTAGCTGTTGGCATAGGTGTATCTGTTGGTATAGGTTTAGCTGTTGGCATAGGTTTAGCTGTTAGCACAGGTTTAGCTGTTGGCATAGGTGTATCTGTAAGCATAGGTTTAGCTGTTGGTATAGGTTTAGTGTTGGCATAGGTTAGCTGTTGAGATAGGTTTAGTGTTGGCATAGGTTTAGCTGTTGGCATAGGTTTAGCTGTTGGCATAGGTTTAGCTGTTGGCATAGGTGTAGCTGTTGGCATAGGTTTAGCTGTTGGTATAGGTTTAGTTTTGGCATAAGTGTAGTTTTGGCATATGTGTAGTGTTGGCATAGGTTTAGCGGTTGGCATAGGTGTAGCTGTTGGCATAGGTTTAGCTGTTGGCATAAGTTTAGTGGTGGCATAGGTTTAGCTGGTGGCATAGGTTTAGCTTTTGGCATAGGTGTAGTTGTTGGCATATGTTTAGCTGTTGGCATAGGTTTAGTGTTGGCATAGGTTTAGCTGTTGGCATAGGTTTAGCTGTTGGTATAGGTTTAGTGTTAGCATATGTTAGCTGTTGACATAGGTTTAGTGTTGGCATAGGTTTAGCTGTTGGCATAGGTTTAGCTGTTGGCATAGGTGTATCTGTTGGCATAGGTTTAGCTGTTGGTATAGGTTTAGTGTTAGCATATGTTAGCTGTTGGCATAGATGTAGTGTTGTCATAGGTTTAGCTATTGGCATAGGTTTAGCTTTTGGCATATGTTTAGCTGTTTGTATAGGTGTAGCTGTTGGCATAGGTTTAGCTGTTGGCATATGTGTATCTGTTGGCATAGGTTTAGTATTGGCATAGGTTTAGCTGTTGGTATAGGTTTAGTGTTGGTATAGGTGTAGCTGTTGACATAGGTGTAGTGTTAGCATAGGTTTAGCTGTTGGCATATGTTTAGTGTTGGCATAGGTGTTTAGGGTTGGCATAGGTTTAGCTGTTGGCATAGGTTTAGCTGTTGGAATATTTGTAGCTGTTGGCATAGGTGTAGCTGTTGGCATATTTGTAGCTGTTGGCATAGGTTTAGCATTTGGTATAGGTGTAGCTGTTAGCATAGGTGTATCTGTTGGAATAGGTTTAGTGTTGGCATAGGTGTAGTGTTGGCATAGGTTTAGCTGTTGGCATAGGTTTAGCTGTTGGTATAGGTGTATTGGTGGCATAGGTGTATCTGTTGGAATAGGTTTAGTGTTGGCATATGTTTAGATATTAGTAATAGGTTTAGCTGTTGGCATAGGTTTAGTGTTGGCATAGGTGTTTAGGGTTGACATAGGTTTAGCTGTTGGCATAGGTTTAGCTGTTGGCATATTTGTAGCTGTTGGCATAGGTGTAGCTGTTGGCATATTTGTAGCTGTTGGCATAGGTTTAGCTGTTGGTATAGGTGTAGCTGTTAGCATAGGTGTATCTGTTGGAATAGGTTTAGTGTTGGCATAGGTTTAGCTATTAGTAATAGGTCTAGCTGTTGGCATAGGTTTAGCTGTTGGCATAGGTTTAGCTGCTGGCATAGGTGTAGCTATTGGCATAGGTTTAGCTGTTGGTATAGGTTTAGTGTTAGCATATGTTAGCTGTTGACATAGGTTTAGTGTTGGCATAGGTTTAGCTGTTGGCATAGGTTTAGCTGTTGGCATAGGTGTATCTGTTGGCATAGGTTTAGCTGTTGGTATAGGTTTAGTGTTAGCATATGTTAGCTGTTGGCATAGATGTAGTGTTGGCATAGGTTTAGCTGTTGGCATAGGTGTATCTGTTGGTATAGGTTTAGCTGTTGGCATAGGTTTAGTTGTTAGCACAGGTTTAGCTGTTGGCATAGGTGTATCTGTAAGCATAGGTTTAGCTGTTGGTATAGGTTTAGTGTTGGCATAGGTTAGCTGTTGAGATAGGTTTAGTGTTGGCATAGGTTTAGCTGTTGGCATAGGTTTAGCTGTTGGCATAGGTTTAGCTACTGGCATAGGTGTAGTGTTGGCATAGGTTAGCTATTGACATAGGTTTAGTGTTGGCATAGGTTTAGCTGTTGGCATAGGTTTAGCTGTTGGCATAGGTTTAGCTTTTGGCATAGGTGTAGCTGTTGGCATAGGTTTAGCTGTTGGTATAGGTTTAGTTTTGGCATAAGTGTAGTGTTGGCATATGTGTAGTGTTGGCATAGGTTTAGCTGTTGGCATAGGTGTAGCTGTTGGCATAGGTTTAGCTGTTGGCATAAGTTTAGGGTTGACATAGGTTTAGCTGTTTGCATAGGTTTAGCTGTTGGCATAGGTGTATCTGTTGGCATAGGTTTAGCTGTTGGTATAGGTTTAGTGTTAGCATATGTTAGCTGTTGGCATAGATGTAGTGTTGGCATAGGTTTAGCTGTTGGCATAGGTTTAGCTGTTGGCATATGTTTAGCTGTTTGTATAGGTGTAGCTGTTGGCATAGGTTTAGCTGTTGGCATATGTGTATCTGTTGGCATAGGTTTAGAGTTGGCATAGGTTTAGCTGTTGGTATAGGTTTAGTGTTGGTATAGGTGTAGCTGTTGACATAGGTTTAGCTCGTGGCATAGGTTTAGCTAGTGACATAGGTGTAGCTGTTGGCATAGGTGTAGCTGTTGGCATAGGTTTAGCTATTGGCATAGGTTTAGCTACTGTCATAGGTGTAGTGTTGGCATAGGTTAGCTTTTGACATAGGTTTAGTGTTGGCATAGGTTTAGCTGTTGGCATAGGTTTAGCTGTTGGCATAGGTTTAGCTGTTGGCATAGGTTATCTGTTGGCATAGGTTTAGCTGTTGGTATAGGTTTAGTGTTAGCATATGTTAGCTGTTGACATAGGTTTAGTGTTGGCATAGGTTTAGCTGTTGGCATAGGTTTAGCTGTTGGCATAGGTTTAGCTGTTGGCATAGGTTTAGCTGTTGGCATAGGTTTATCTGTTGGCATAGGTTTAGCTGCTGGCATAGGTGTAGCTATTGTCATAGGTTTGGCTGTTGGTATAGGTATAGTGGTGGCATAGGTGTATCTGTTGGAATAGGTTATGTGTTGGCATATGTTTGGCTATTAGTAATAAGTTTAGCTGTTGGCATAGGTTTAGTGTTGGCATAGGTGTTTAGGGTTGGCATAGGTTTAGCTGTTGGCATAGGTTTAGCTGTTGGCATATTTGTAGCTGTTGGCATAGGTTTAGCCGTTGGTATAGGTGTAGCTGTTAGCATAGGTGTATATGTTGGAATAGGTTTAGTGTTGGCATAGGTTTAGCTATTAGTAATAGGTCTAGCTGTTGGCATAGGTTTAGTGTTGGCATAGGTGTAGTGTTGGCATAGGTTTAGCTGTTGGCATAGGTTTAGCTGTTGGCATAGGTTTAGCTGTTGTTATATTTGTAGCTGTTGGCATATGTGTAGCTGTTGGCATATTTGTAGCTATTGGCATAGGTTTAGCTGTTGTTATAGGTGTAGCTTTCATCATTATTAATGTCTCGTTTTGATTATTGCTCATCTATTTATCACGGTTTACCCAATAATCTGATGATGAATATATCGAGAATAATCAGAATGAGCACAAGGATAATATACAGACAACGATTATCTGATTATACTAGTGTATCAAAGAGAATGGTTGATTGTAGAATATTTAATATTCAACAGAAATCTATATATAGAATACTGTGTATTATCCATAAAACATTGGTCAATAAAATGCCACGTTATTTGCATGCTACACTAAAATATAATACTCCATCTACTCGACTTAGGTCATCGAATGATAAACTTGTACTCGTCTATCATAAATCCAAGTTGATTCGAACAAGCAATCGTGCTTTCTCATGTAGTTCACCAACGTTATGGAATTCTATTCCTCTCCATATCAGATCAATACATTCTACACATAAGTTTAAGAATGTATTGAAATCATATATATTATCAACGAATTGATACTTGATTGTTTAATATATAATTATAATATTTTTTATAACTTATATTACATTATTGTTTATGTTTTTTTTTTTGTTTACTATATGTTTTTTACTATATGTTTATGTTTATAATCATCTTCTTTTCTCACACTTATCAGAACAATCTTTGTTGTTATTTAATGAGTGTTTAAATAAATCGTCTTATTATTTTATTATTATTAACTGTTGATATAGGTGTATCTGTTGGAATAGGTTTAGTGTTGGCATAGGTTTAGCTATTAGTAATAGGTTTAGCTGTTGGCATAGGTTTAGTGTTGGCATAGGTGTAGTGTTGGCATAGGTTTAGCTGTTGGCATAGGTTTAGCTGTTGGCATAGGTTTAGCTGTTGGCATAGGTTTAGCTGTTGGCATAGGTGTAGTTTTGGCATAGGTTTAGCAATTGGCATAAGTTTAGATGCTGGCATAGGTGTAGCTGTTGGTATAGGTTTAGTGTTGGTATGGATGTAGCTGTTGACATAGGTTTAGCTCGTGGCATAGGTTTAGCTAGTGACATAGGTGTAGCTGTTGGCATAGGTGTAGCTGTTGGCATAGGTTTAGCTAGAGACATAGGTTTAGCTATTGGCATATGTTTAGCTGTTGGCATAGGTTTATCTGCTGGCATAGGTGTAGCTGTTGGCATAGGTGTAGTGTTGGCATATGATTAGTTGTTGGCATAGGTTTAGCTGTTGGTAAGGTGTAGCTGTTGGCATAGGTTTAGTATTGGCATAGGTGTAGCTGTTGGCATAGGTGTAGTGTTAGCATAGGTTTAGCTGTTGGCATAGGTTTAGTTTTGGCATAGGTGTAGTGTTAGCATAGGTTTAGCTGTTAGTAATAGGTTTAGCTAGTGGCATAGGTTTAGCTTTTGGCATATGTGTAGCTGTTGGCATAGGTTTAGATGTTGGTATAGGTGTAGCAGTTGATATAGGTGTATCTGTTGGAATAGGTTTAGTGTTGGAATAGGTTTAGCTATTAGTAATAGGTTTAGCTGTTGTCATAGGTGTATCTGCTGGCATAGGTGTAGCTGTTGGCATAGGTTTAGCTGTTGGTATGGGTTTAGTTTTGGCATAGGTGTAGTGTTGGCATAGGTTTAGCTGTTGGCATAGGTTTATCTGTTTGTATAGGTGTGGCTGTTGGCATAGTTGTATCTGTTGGCATAGGTTTAGCTGGTGGCATAGGTTTAGCCGTTGGCATATTTGTAGCTGTTGGCATAGGTGTAGTGTTGGCATAGGTTTAGCTGGTGGTATAGGTGTATCTGTTGGTATAGGTGTAGCTGTTGGCATAGGTTTAGCTGTTAGCACAGGTTTAGCTGTTGGCATAGGTGTATCTGTTGGCATAGGTTTAGCTGTTGGTATAGGTTTAGTGTTGGCATAGGTTAGCTGTTGACATAGGTTTAGTGTTGGCATAGGTTTAGATGTTGGCATAGGTTTAGCTGTTGGCATAGGTTTAGCTGTTGGCATAGGTGTATCTGTTGGCATAGGTTTAGCTGTTGGTATAGGTTTAGTGTTGGCATAGGTTAGCTGTTGACATAGGTTTAGTGTTGGCATAGGTTTAGCTGTTGGTATAGGTTTAGTGTTGGTATAGGTGTAGCTGTTGACATAGGTGTAGTGTTAGCATAGGTTTAGCTGTTGGCATAGTTTTAGTGTTGGCATAGGTGTTTAGGGTTGGCATAGGTTTAGCTGTTGGCATAGGTTTAGCTGTTGGAATATTTGTAGCTGTTTGCATAGGTGTAGCTGTTGGTATAGGTTTAGTGTTGGTATAGGTGTAGCTGTTGACATAGGTGTAGCTGTTGGCATAGGTTTAGTGTTAGCATATGTTAGCTGTTGACATAGGTTTAGTGTTGGCATAGGTTTAGCTGTTGGCATAGGTTTAGCTGTTGGCATAGGTGTATCTGTTGGCATAGGTTTAGCTATTGGTATAGGTTTAGTGTTAGCATATGTTAGCTGTTGGCTTAGATATAGTGTTGGCATAGGTTTAGCTGTTGGCATAAGTTTAGCTGTTTGTATAGGTGTAGCTGTTGGCATAGGTTTAGCTGTTGGCATATGTGTATCTGTTGGCATAGGTTTAGTGTTGGCATAGGTTTAGCTGTTGGTATAGGTTTAGTGTTGGCATAGGTTTAGCTATTAGTAATAGGTCTAGCTGTTGGCATAGGTTTAGTGTTGGCATAGGTGTAGCTGTTTGTATAGGTGTAGCTGTTGGAATAGGTTTAGTGTTGGCATAGGTTTAGCTATTGGCATAGGTTTAGTGTTTGCATAGGTGTATTGTTGGCATATGTTTAGCTGTTGGCATAGGTTTAGCTGTTGGCATAGGTTTAGCTGTTGTCATATGTGTAGCTGTTGGCATAGGTGTAGTGTTGGCATAGGTTTAGTGTTGGCATAAGTTTAGTGGTGGCATAGGTTTAGCTGTTGTCATAGGTGTAGCTGTTGGCATAGGTTTAGCTATTGGCATAGGTTTAGCTGTTGGCATAAGTTTAGTGGTGACATAGGTTTAGCTGTTGGCATAGGTGTAGCTGTTGGCATAGGTTTAGCTGTTGACATAGGTGTATCTGTTGGCATAGGTGTAGTGTTGGCATAGGTTTAGTATTGGAATAGGTTTAGCTGTTGGCATAGGTGTAGCTGTTGGCATAGGTGTAGATGTTGGCATAGGTTTAGCTAGTGACATAGGTTTAGCTGTTGGCATAGGTTTAGTGTTGGCATAGGTGTAGCTGTTGACATAGGTTTAGCTGGTGGCATAGGTTTAGCTGTTGGCATAGGTTTAGCAGTTGGCATAGGTTTAGCTGTTGGCATAGGTTTAGCTATTGGCATAGGTTTAGCTGCTGGCATAGGTGTAGCTATTGGTATAGGTTTAGCTGTTGGTATAGGTTTAGTGTTAGCATATGTTAGCTGTTGACATAGGTTTAGTGTTGGCATAGGTTTAGCTGTTGGCATAGGTTTAGCTGTTGGCATAGGTGTATCTGTTGGCATAGGTTTAGCTGTTGGTATAGGTTTAGTGTTAGCATATGTTAGCTGTTGGCATAGATGTAGTGTTGGCATAGGTTTAGCTGTTGGCATAGGTTTATCTGTTGGCATAGGTTTAGCTGTTGGTATAGGTGTAACTGTTGGCATAGGTGTATCTGTTGGAATAGGTTTAGTGTTGGCATATTTGTAGCTGTTGGCATAGGTGTAGTGTTGGCATAGGTTTAGCTGTTAGCATAGGTTTAGCTGTTGGCATAGGTGTATCTGTTGGCATAGGTTTAGCTGTTGGTATAGGTTTAGTGTTGGCATAGGTTAGCTGTTGACATAGGTTTAGTGTTGGCATAGGTTTAGCTGTTGGTATAGGTTTAGCTGTTGGCATAGGTTTAGCTACTGTCATAGGTGTAGTGTTGGCATAGGTTAGCTGTTGACATAGGTTTAGTGTTGGCATAGGTTTAGCTGTTGGCATAGGTTTAGCTGTTGGCATAGGTTTAGCTGTTGGCATAGGTGTAGCTGTTGGCATAGGTTTAGTTTTGGCATAAGTGTAGTGTTGGCATATGTGTAGTGTTGGCATAGGTTTAGCTATTGGCATAGGTTTAGCTGTTGGCATAGGTTTAGTGTTGGCATAGGTTTAGATGTTGGCATAGGTGTAGCTATTGGCATAGGTTTAGCTGTTGGCATAGGTTATCTGTTGGCATAGGTTTAGCTGTTGGTATAGGTTTAGTGTTAGCATATGATAGCTGTTGACATAGGTTTAGTGTTGGCATAGGTTTAGCTCTTGGCATAGGTTTAGCTGTTGGCATAGGTTTAGCTGTTGGCATAGGTTTAGCTGTTGGCATAGGTTTAGCTGTTGGCATAGGTTTAGCTGCTGGCATAGGTGTAGATATTGGCATAGGTTTAGCTGTTGGTATAGGTTTAGTGTTAGCATATGTTAGCTGTTGACATAGGTTTAGTGTTGGCATAGGTTTAGCTGTTGGCATAGGGTTAGCTGTTGGCATAGGTGTATCTGTTGGCATAGGTTTAGCTGTTGGTATAGGTTTAGTGTTAGCATATGTGTATCTGTTGGCATAGGTTTAGTGTTGGCATAGGTTTAGCTGTTGGTATAGGTTTAGTGTTGGTATAGGTGTAGCTGTTGACATAGGTTTAGCTCGTGGCATAGGTTTAGCTGTTGACATATGTGTATCTGTTGGCATAGGTGTAGTGTTGGCATAGGTTTAGTATTGGCATAGGTTTAGTGTTGGCATAGGTTTAGCTGTTGGCATAGGTTTAGCTGTTGGCATAGGTGTATCTGTTGGCATAGGTTTAGCTATTGGTATAGGTTTAGTGTTAGCATATATTAGCTGTTGGCATAGGTGTAGCTGTTGGCATAGGTGTAGCTGTTGGCATAGGTTTAGCTAGTGACATAGGTTTAGCTGTTGGCATAGGTTTAGTGTTGGCATAGGTGTAGCTGTTGACATAGGTTTATCTGGTGGCATAGGTTTAGCTGTTGGCATAGGTTTAGCTGTTGGCATAGGTTTAGCTGTTGGCATAGGTTTAGCTGTTGGCATAGGTTTAGCTGCTGGCATAGGTGTAGCTATTGGCATAGGTTTAGCTGTTGGTATAGGTTTAGACTTAGCATATGTTAGCTGTTGACATAGGTTTAGTGTTGGCATAGGTTTAGCTGTTGGCATAGGGTTAGCTGTTGGCATAGGTGTATCTGTTGGCATAGGTTTAGCTGTTGGTATAGGTTTAGTGTTAGCATATGTTAGCTGTTGGCATAGATGTAGTGTTGGCATAGGTTTAGCTGTTGGCATAGGTGTATCTGTTGGTATAGGTTTAGCTGTTGGCATAGGTTTATCTGTTAGCACAGGTTTAGCTGTTGGCATAGGTGTATCTGTAAGCATAGGTTTAGCTGTTGGTATAGGTTTAGTGTTGGCATAGGTTTAGCTGTTGGCATAGGTTTAGCTGTTGGCATAAGTTTAGTGGTGGCATAGGTTTAGCTGGTGGCATAGGTTTAGCTTTTGGCATAGGTGTAGTTGTTGGCATATGTTTAGCTGTTGGCATAGGTTTAGTGTTGGCATAGGTTTAGCTGTTGGCATAGGTTTAGCTGTTGGTATAGGTTTAGTGTTAGCATATGTTAGCTGTTGACATAGGTTTAGTGTTGGCATAGGTTTAGCTGTTGGCATAGGTTTAGCTGTTGGCATAGGTGTATCTGTTGGCATAGGTTTAGCTGTTGGTATAGGTTTAGTGTTAGCATATGTTAGCTGTTGGCATAGATGTAGTGTTGTCATAGGTTTAGCTATTGGCATAGGTTTAGCTTTTGGCATATGTTTAGCTGTTTGTATAGGTGTAGCTGTTGGCATAGGTTTAGCTGTTGGCATATGTGTATCTGTTGGCATAGGTTTAGTATTGGCATAGGTTTAGCTGTTGGTATAGGTTTAGTGTTGGTATAGGTGTAGCTGTTGACATAGGTGTAGTGTTAGCATAGGTTTAGCTGTTGGCATATGTTTAGTGTTGGCATAGGTGTTTAGGGTTGGCATAGGTTTAGCTGTTGGCATAGGTTTAGCTGTTGGAATATTTGTAGCTGTTGGCATAGGTGTAGCTGTTGGCATATTTGTAGCTGTTGGCATAGGTTTAGCATTTGGTATAGGTGTAGCTGTTAGCATAGGTGTATCTGTTGGAATAGGTTTAGTGTTGGCATAGGTGTAGTGTTGGCATAGGTTTAGCTGTTGGCATAGGTTTAGCTGTTGGTATAGGTGTATTGGTGGCATATGTGTATCTGTTGGAATAGGTTTAGTGTTGGCATATGTTTAGATATTAGTAATAGGTTTAGCTGTTGGCATAGGTTTAGTGTTGGCATAGGTGTTTAGGGTTGACATAGGTTTAGCTGTTGGCATAGGTTTAGCTGTTGGCATATTTGTAGCTGTTGGCATAGGTGTAGCTGTTGGCATATTTGTAGCTGTTGGCATAGGTTTAGCTGTTGGTATAGGTGTAGCTGTTAGCATAGGTGTATCTGTTGGAATAGGTTTAGTGTTGGCATAGGTTTAGCTATTAGTAATAGGTCTAGCTGTTGGCATAGGTTTAGCTGTTGGCATAGGTTTAGCTGCTGGCATAGGTGTAGCTATTGGCATAGGTTTAGCTGTTGGTATAGGTTTAGTGTTAGCATATGTTAGCTGTTGACATAGGTTTAGTGTTGGCATAGGTTTAGCTGTTGGCATAGGTTTAGCTGTTGGCATAGGTGTATCTGTTGGCATAGGTTTAGCTGTTGGTATAGGTTTAGTGTTAGCATATGTTAGCTGTTGGCATAGATGTAGTGTTGGCATAGGTTTAGCTGTTGGCATAGGTGTATCTGTTGGTATAGGTTTAGCTGTTGGCATAGGTTTAGTTGTTAGCACAGGTTTAGCTGTTGGCATAGGTGTATCTGTAAGCATAGGTTTAGCTGTTGGTATAGGTTTAGTGTTGGCATAGGTTAGCTGTTGAGATAGGTTTAGTGTTGGCATAGGTTTAGCTGTTGGCATAGGTTTAGCTGTTGGCATAGGTTTAGCTACTGGCATAGGTGTAGTGTTGGCATAGGTTAGCTATTGACATAGGTTTAGTGTTGGCATAGGTTTAGCTGTTGGTATAGGTTTAGCTGTTGGCATAGGTTTAGCTTTTGGCATAGGTGTAGCTGTTGGCATAGGTTTAGCTGTTGGTATAGGTTTAGTTTTGGCATAAGTGTAGTGTTGGCATATGTGTAGTGTTGGCATAGGTTTAGCTGTTGGCATAGGTGTAGCTGTTGGCATAGGTTTAGCTGTTGGCATAAGTTTAGGGTTGACATAAGTTTAGCTGTTTGCATAGGTTTAGCTGTTGGCATAGGTGTATCTGTTGGCATAGGTTTAGCTGTTGGTATAGGTTTAGTGTTAGCATATGTTAGCTGTTGGCATAGATGTAGTGTTGGCATAGGTTTAGCTGTTGGCATAGGTTTAGCTGTTGGCATATGTTTAGCTGTTTGTATAGGTGTAGCTGTTGGCATAGGTTTAGCTGTTGGCATATGTGTATCTGTTGGCATAGGTTTAGAGTTGGCATAGGTTTAGCTGTTGGTATAGGTTTAGTGTTGGTATAGGTGTAGCTGTTGACATAGGTTTAGCTCGTGGCATAGGTTTAGCTAGTGACATAGGTGTAGCTGTTGGCATATGTGTAGCTGTTGGCATAGGTTTAGCTATTGGCATAGGTTTAGCTACTGTCATAGGTGTAGTGTTGGCATAGGTTAGCTTTTGACATAGGTTTAGTGTTGGCATAGGTTTAGCTGTTGGCATAGGTTTAGCTGTTGGCATAGGTTTAGCTGTTGGCATAGGTTATCTGTTGGCATAGGTTTAGCTGTTGGTATAGGTTTAGTGTTAGCATATGTTAGCTGTTGACATAGGTTTAGTGTTGGCATAGGTTTAGCTGTTGGCATAGGTTTAGCTGTTGGCATAGGTTTAGCTGTTGGCATAGGTTTAGCTGTTGGCATAGGTTTATCTGTTGGCATAGGTTTAGCTGCTGGCATAGGTGTAGCTATTGTCATAGGTTTAGCTGTTGGTATAGGTATAGTGGTGGCATAGGTGTATCTGTTGGAATAGGTTATGTGTTGGCATATGTTTGGCTATTAGTAATAGGTTTAGCTGTTGGCATAGGTTTAGTGTTGGCATAGGTGTTTAGGGTTGGCATAGGTTTAGCTGTTGGCATAGGTTTAGCTGTTGGCATATTTGTAGCTGTTTGCATAGGTGTAGCTGTTGGCATATTTGTAGCTGTTGGCATAGGTTTAGCCGTTGGTATAGGTGTAGCTGTTAGCATAGGTGTATATGTTGGAATAGGTTTAGTGTTGGCATAGGTTTAGCTATTAGTAATAGGTCTAGCTGTTGGCATAGGTTTAGTGTTGGCATAGGTGTAGTGTTGGCATAGGTTTAGCTGTTGGCATAGGTTTAGCTGTTGGCATAGGTTTAGCTGTTGTTATATTTGTAGCTGTTGGCATATGTGTAGCTGTTGGCATATTTGTAGCTATTGGCATAGGTTTAGCTGTTGTTATAGGTGTAGCTTTCATCATTATTAATGTCTCGTTTTGATTATTGCTCATCTATTTATCACGGTTTACCCAATAATCTGATGATGAATATATCGAGAATAATCAGAATGAGCACAAGGATAATATACAGACAACGATTATCTGATTATACTAGTGTATCAAAGAGAATGGTTGATTGTAGAATATTTAATATTCAACAGAAATCTATATATAGAATACTGTGTATTATCCATAAAACATTGGTCAATAAAATGCCACGTTATTTGCATGCTACACTAAAATATAATACTCCATCTACTCGACTTAGGTCATCGAATGATAAACTTGTACTCGTCTATCATAAATCCAAGTTGATTCGAACAAGCAATCGTGCTTTCTCATGTAGTTCACCAACGTTATGGAATTCTATTCCTCTCCATATCAGATCAATACATTCTACACATAAGTTTAAGAATGTATTGAAATCATATATATTATCAACGAATTGATACTTGATTGTTTAATATATAATTATAATATTTTTTATAACTTATATTACATTATTGTTTATGTTTTTTTTTTTGTTTACTATATGTTTTTTACTATATGTTTATGTTTATAATCATCTTCTTTTCTCACACTTATCAGAACAATCTTTGTTGTTATTTAATGAGTGTTTAAATAAATCGTCTTATTATTTTATTATTATTAGCTGTTGATATAGGTGTATCTGTTGGAATAGGTTTAGTGTTGGCATAGGTTTAGCTATTAGTAATAGGTTTAGCTGTTGGCATAGGTTTAGCTGTTGGCATAGGTGTAGTGTTGGCATAGGTTTAGTATTGGCATAGGTTTAGCTAGAGACATAGGTTTAGCTATTGGCATATGTTTAGATGTTGGCATAGGTTTATCTGCTGGCATAAGTGTAGCTGTTGGCATAGGTGTAGTGTTGGCATAGGTTTAGCTGTTGGCATAGGTTTAGCTGTTGGCATAGGTGTAGCTGTTGGCATAGGTTTAGTGTTTGCATAGGTTTAGCTGTTAGTAATAGGTTTAGCTAGTGGCATAGGTTTAGCAATTGGCATAAGTTTAGCTGCTGGCATAGGTGTAGCTGTTGGCATAGGTTTAGCTGTTGGCATAGATTTAGTGTTGGAATAGGTGTAGTGTTGGCATAGGTTTAGCTGTTGGCATAGGTTTAGCTGTTGGCATAGGTTTAGCTGTTTGTATAGGTGTAGCTGTTGGCATAGGTTTAGCTGTTGGCATATGTGTATCTGTTGGCATAGGTTTAGTGTTGGCATAGGTTTAGCTGTTGGTATAGGTTTAGTGTTGGTATGGATGTAGCTGTTGACATAGGTTTAGCTCGTGGCATAGGTTTAGCTAGTGACATAGGTGTAGCTGTTGGCATAGGTGTAGCTGTTGGCATAGGTTTAGCTAGAGACATAGGTTTAGCTATTGGCATATGTTTAGCTGTTGGCATAGGTTTATCTGCTGGCATAGGTGTAGCTGTTGGCATAGGTGTAGTGTTGGCATATGATTAGTTGTTGGCATAGGTTTAGCTGTTGGTAAGGTGTAGCTGTTGGCATAGGTTTAGCTGTTGGCATAGGTTTAGTTTTGGCATAGGTGTAGTGTTAGCATAGGTTTAGCTGTTAGTAATAGGTTTAGATAGTGGCATAGGTTTAGCTTTTGGCATATGTGTAGCTGTTGGCATAGGTTTAGATGTTGGTATAGGTGTAGCAGTTGATATAGGTGTATCTGTTGGAATAGGTTTAGTGTTGGAATAGGTTTAGCTATTAGTAATAGGTTTAGCTGTTGGCATAGGTGTATCTGCTGGCATAGGTGTAGTGTTGGCATAGGTTTAGCTGTTGGCATAGGTTTATCTGTTTGTATAGGTGTATCTGTTGGTATAGGTGTAGCTGTTGGCATAGGTTTAGCTGTTAGCACAGGTTTAGCTGTTGGCATAGGTGTATCTGTTGGCATAGGTTTAGCTGTTGGTATAGGTTTAGTGTTGGCATAGGTTAGCTGTTGACATAGGTTTAGTGTTGGCATAGGTTTAGATGTTGGCATAGGTTTAGCTGTTGGCATAGGTTTAGCTACTGGCATAGGTGTAGTGTTGGCATAGGTTAGCTATTGAAATAGGTTTAGTGTTGGCATAGGTTTAGCTGTTGGCATAGGTTTAGCTGTTGGCATAGGTTTAGATGTTGGCATAGGTGTAGATGTTGGCATAGGTTTAGCTGTTGGTATAGGTTTAGTTTTGACATAAGTGTAGTGTTGGCATATGTGTAGTGTTGGCATAGGTTTAGCTGTTGGCATAGGTGTAGCTGTTGGCATAGGTTTAACTGTTGGCATAAGTTTAGTGGTGGCATAGGTTTAGCTGGTGGCATAGGTTTAACTTTTGGCATAGGTGTAGTTGTTGGCATATGTTAACTGTTGGCATAGGTTTAGTGTTGGCATAGGTTTAGCTGTTGGCATAGGTTTAGCTGTTGACATAGGTTTAGCTGTTGGCATAGGTTATCTGTTGGCATAGGTTTAGCTATTGGTATAGGTTTAGTGTTAGCATATGTTAGCTGTTGACATAGGTTTAGTGTTGGCATAGGTTTAGCTGTTGGCATAGGTTTAGCTGTTGGCATAGGTTTAGCTGTTGGCATAGGTTTAGCTGTTGGCATAGGTTTAGCTGTTGGCATAGGTTTAGCTGCTGGCATAGGTGTAGCTATTGGCATAGGTTTAGCTGTTGGTATAGGTTTAGTGTTAGCATATGTTAGATGTTGACATAGGTTTAGTGTTGGCATAGGTTTAGCTGTTGGCATAGGTTTAGCTGTTGGCATAGGTGTATCTGTTGGCATAGGTTTAGCTGTTAGTATAGGTTTAGTGTTAGCATATGTTAGCTGTTGGCATAGATGTAGTGTTGGCATAGGTTTAGCTGTTGGCATAGATTTAGCTGTTGGCATATGTTTAGCTGTTTGTATAGGTGTAGCTGTTGGCATAGGTTTAGCTGTTGGCATATGTGTATCTGTTGGCATAGGTTTAGTATTGGCATAGGTTTAACTGTTGGTATAGGTGTAGTGTTGGTATAGGTGTAGCTGTTGACATAGGTATAGTGTTAGCATAGGTTTAGCTGTTGGCATAGGTTTAGTGTTGGCATAGGTGTTTAGGGTTGGCATAGGTTTAGCCGTTGGCATAGGTTTAGCTGTTGGCATATTTGTAGCTGTTGGCATAGGTGTAGCTGTTGGCATATTTGTAGCTGTTGGCATAGGTTTAGCTGTTGGTATAGGTGTAGCTGTTAGCAGAGGTGTATCTGTTGGAATAGGTTTAGTGTTGGCATAGGTTTAGCTATTAGTAATAGGTCTAGCTGTTGGCATAGGTTTAGTGTTGGCATAGGTTTAGTGTTGGCATAGGTGTAGTGTTGGCATAGGTTTAGCTGTTGGCATAGGTTTAGCTGTTGGTATAGGTGTAGTGGTGGCATAGGTGTATCTGTTGGAATAGGTTTAGTGTTGGCATATGTTTAGCTATTAGTAATAGGTTTAGCTGTTGGCATATGTTTAGTGTTGGCATAGGTGTTTAGGGTTGGCATAGGTTTAGCTGTTGGCATAGGTTTAGCTGTTGGCATAGGTGTAGCTGTTGGCATATTTGTAGCTGTTGGCATAGGTGTAGCTGTTGGCATATTTGTAGCTGTTGGCATAGGTTTAGCCGTTGGTATAGGTGTAGCTGTTAGCATAGGTGTATATGTTGGAATAGGTTTAGTGTTGGCATAGGTTTAGCTAATAGTAATAGGTCTAGCTGTTGGCATAGGTTTAGTGTTGGCATAGGTGTAGTGTTGGCATAGGTTTAGCTGTTGGCATAGGTTTAGCTGTTGGCATAGGTTTAGCTGTTGACATAGGTTTAGTGTTGGCATAGGTTTAGCTGTTGGCATAGGTTTAGCTGTTGGCATAGGTGTATCTGTTGGCATAGGTTTAGCTGTTGGTATAGGTTTAGTGTTAGCATATGTTAGCTGTTGGCATAGATGTAGTGTTGGCATAGGTTTAGCTGTTGGCATAGGTTTAGCTGTTGGCATATGTTTAGCTGTTTGTATAGGTGTAGCTGTTGGCATAGGTTTAGCTGTTGGCATATATGTATCTGTTGGCATAGGTTTAGTGTTGGCATAGGTTTAGCTGTTGGCATAGGTTTAGCTGTTGGCATATGTTTAGCTGTTTGTATAGGTGTAGCTGTTGGCATAGGTTTAGCTGTTGGTATAGGTGTAGCTGTTAGCATAGGTGTATCTGTTGGAATAGGTTTAGTGTTGGCATAGGTTTAGCTATGAGTAATATGTCTAGCTGTTGGCATATATTTAGCTGTTGGCATAGGTTTAGCTGCTGGCATAGGTGTAGCTATTGGCATAGGTTTAGCTGTTGGTATAGGTTTAGTGTTAGCATATGTTAGCTGTTGACATAGGTTTAGTGTTGGCATAGGTTTAGCTGTTGGCATAGGTTTAGCTGTTGGCATAGGTGTATCTGTTGGCATAGGTTTAGCTGTTGGTATAGGTTTAGTGTTAGCATATGTTAGCTGTTGGCATAGATGTAGTGTTGGCATAGGTTTAGCTGTTGGCATAGGTTTAGCTGTTGGCATATGTTTAGCTGTTTGTATAGGTGTAGCTGTTGGCATAGGTGTAGCTGTTGACATAGGTTTAGCTCGTGGCATAGGTTTAACTAGTGACATAGGTGTAGCTTTTGGCATAGGTGTAGCTGTTGGCATAGGTTTAGCTAGAGACATAGGTTTAGCTGTTGGCATAGGTTTAGCTGTTGGCATAGGTTTATCTGCTGTCATAGGTGTAGCTGATGGCATAGGTGTAGTGTTGGCATATGATTAGTTGTTGGCATAGGTTTAGCTGTTGGTATAGTTGTAGCTATTGGCATAGGTTTAGTGTTGGCATAGGTGTAGCTGTTGGCATAGGTGTAGTGTTAGCATAGGTTTAACTGTTGGCATAGGTTTAGTTTTGGCATAGGTGTAGTGTTAGCATAGGATTAGCTGTTAGTAATAGGTTTAGCTAGAGGCATAGGTTTAGCTTTTGGCATATGTGTAGCTGTTGGCATAAGTTTAGCTGTTGGTATAGGTATAGTGGTGGCATAGGTGTATCTGTTGGAATAGGTTTAGTGTTGGCATATGTTTGGCTATTAGTAATAGGTTTAGCTGTTGGCATAGGTTTAGTGTTGGCATAGTTGTTTAGGGTTGGCATAGGTTTAGCTGTTGGCATAGGTTTAGCTGTTGGCATATTTGTAGCTGTTGGCATAGGTGTGGCTGTTGGCATATTTGTAGCTGTTGGCATAGGTTTAGCCGTTGGTATAGGTGTAGCTGTTAGCATAGGTGTATATGTTGGAATAGGTTTAGTGTTGGCATAGGTTTAGCTATTAGTAATAGGTCTAGCTGTTGGCATAGGTTTAGCTGTTGGCATAGGTTTAGCTGCTGGCATAGGTGTAGCTATTGTCATAGGTTTAGCTGTTAGTATAGGTTTAGTTTTGGCATAGGTGTAGTGTTAGCATAGGTTTAGCTGTTAGTAATAGGTTTAGCTAGTGGCATAGGTTTAGCTTTTGGCATATGTGTAGCTGTTGGCATAGGTTTAGATGTTGGTATAGGTGTAGCAGTTGATATAGGTGTATCTGTTGGAATAGGTTTAGTGTTGGAATAGGTTTAGCTATTAGTAATAGGTTTAGCTGTTGGCATAGGTGTATCTGCTGGCATAGGTGTAGTGTTGGCATAGGTTTAGCTGTTGGCATAGGTTTATCTGTTTGTATAGGTGTATCTGTTGGTATAGGTGTAGCTGTTGGCATAGGTTTAGCTGTTAGCACAGGTTTAGCTGTTGGCATAGGTGTATCTGTTGGCATAGGTTTAGCTGTTGGTATAGGTTTAGTGTTGGCATAGGTTAGCTGTTGACATAGGTTTAGTGTTGGCATAGGTTTAGATGTTGGCATAGGTTTAGCTGTTGGCATAGGTTTAGCTACTGGCATAGGTGTAGTGTTGGCATAGGTTAGCTATTGAAATAGGTTTAGTGTTGGCATAGGTTTAGCTGTTGGCATAGGTTTAGCTGTTGGCATAGGTTTAGATGTTGGCATAGGTGTAGATGTTGGCATAGGTTTAGCTGTTGGTATAGGTTTAGTTTTGACATAAGTGTAGTGTTGGCATATGTGTAGTGTTGGCATAGGTTTAGCTGTTGGCATAGGTGTAGCTGTTGGCATAGGTTTAACTGTTGGCATAAGTTTAGTGGTGGCATAGGTTTAGCTGGTGGCATAGGTTTAACTTTTGGCATAGGTGTAGTTGTTGGCATATGTTAACTGTTGGCATAGGTTTAGTGTTGGCATAGGTTTAGCTGTTGGCATAGGTTTAGCTGTTGACATAGGTTTAGCTGTTGGCATAGGTTATCTGTTGGCATAGGTTTAGCTATTGGTATAGGTTTAGTGTTAGCATATGTTAGCTGTTGACATAGGTTTAGTGTTGGCATAGGTTTAGCTGTTGGCATAGGTTTAGCTGTTGGCATAGGTTTAGCTGTTGGCATAGGTTTAGCTGTTGGCATAGGTTTAGCTGTTGGCATAGGTTTAGCTGCTGGCATAGGTGTAGCTATTGGCATAGGTTTAGCTGTTGGTATAGGTTTAGTGTTAGCATATGTTAGATGTTGACATAGGTTTAGTGTTGGCATAGGTTTAGCTGTTGGCATAGGTTTAGCTGTTGGCATAGGTGTATCTGTTGGCATAGGTTTAGCTGTTAGTATAGGTTTAGTGTTAGCATATGTTAGCTGTTGGCATAGATGTAGTGTTGGCATAGGTTTAGCTGTTGGCATAGGTTTAGCTGTTGGCATATGTTTAGCTGTTTGTATAGGTGTAGCTGTTGGCATAGGTTTAGCTGTTGGCATATGTGTATCTGTTGGCATAGGTTTAGTATTGGCATAGGTTTAACTGTTGGTATAGGTGTAGTGTTGGTATAGGTGTAGCTGTTGACATAGGTATAGTGTTAGCATAGGTTTAGCTGTTGGCATAGGTTTAGTGTTGGCATAGGTGTTTAGGGTTGGCATAGGTTTAGCTGTTGGCATAGGTTTAGCTGTTGGCATATTTGTAGCTGTTGGCATAGGTGTAGCTGTTGGCATATTTGTAGCTGTTGGCATAGGTTTAGCTGTTGGTATAGGTGTAGCTGTTAGCAGAGGTGTATCTGTTGGAATAGGTTTAGTGTTGGCATAGGTTTAGCTATTAGTAATAGGTCTAGCTGTTGGCATAGGTTTAGTGTTGGCATAGGTTTAGTGTTGGCATAGGTGTAGTGTTGGCATAGGTTTAGCTGTTGGCATAGGTTTAGCTGTTGGTATAGGTGTAGTGGTGGCATAGGTGTATCTGTTGGAATAGGTTTAGTGTTGGCATATGTTTAGCTATTAGTAATAGGTTTAGCTGTTGGCATATGTTTAGTGTTGGCATAGGTGTTTAGGGTTGGCATAGGTTTAGCTGTTGGCATAGGTTTAGCTGTTGGCATAGGTGTAGCTGTTGGCATATTTGTAGCTGTTGGCATAGGTGTAGCTGTTGGCATATTTGTAGCTGTTGGCATAGGTTTAGCCGTTGGTATAGGTGTAGCTGTTAGCATAGGTGTATATGTTGGAATAGGTTTAGTGTTGGCATAGGTTTAGCTAATAGTAATAGGTCTAGCTGTTGGCATAGGTTTAGTGTTGGCATAGGTGTAGTGTTGGCATAGGTTTAGCTGTTGGCATAGGTTTAGCTGTTGGCATAGGTTTAGCTGTTGACATAGGTTTAGTGTTGGCATAGGTTTAGCTGTTGGCATAGGTTTAGCTGTTGGCATAGGTGTATCTGTTGGCATAGGTTTAGCTGTTGGTATAGGTTTAGTGTTAGCATATGTTAGCTGTTGGCATAGATGTAGTGTTGGCATAGGTTTAGCTGTTGGCATAGGTTTAGCTGTTGGCATATGTTTAGCTGTTTGTATAGGTGTAGCTGTTGGCATAGGTTTAGCTGTTGGCATATATGTATCTGTTGGCATAGGTTTAGTGTTGGCATAGGTTTAGCTGTTGGCATAGGTTTAGCTGTTGGCATATGTTTAGCTGTTTGTATAGGTGTAGCTGTTGGCATAGGTTTAGCTGTTGGTATAGGTGTAGCTGTTAGCATAGGTGTATCTGTTGGAATAGGTTTAGTGTTGGCATAGGTTTAGCTATGAGTAATAGGTCTAGCTGTTGGCATATGTTTAGCTGTTGGCATAGGTTTAGCTGCTGGCATAGGTGTAGCTATTGGCATAGGTTTAGCTGTTGGTATAGGTTTAGTGTTAGCATATGTTAGCTGTTGACATAGGTTTAGTGTTGGCATAGGTTTAGCTGTTGGCATAGGTTTAGCTGTTGGCATAGGTGTATCTGTTGGCATAGGTTTAGCTGTTGGTATAGGTTTAGTGTTAGCATATGTTAGCTGTTGGCATAGATGTAGTGTTGGCATAGGTTTAGCTGTTGGCATAGGTTTAGCTGTTGGCATATGTTTAGCTGTTTGTATAGGTGTAGCTGTTGGCATAGGTGTAGCTGTTGACATAGGTTTAGCTCGTGGCATAGGTTTAACTAGTGACATAGGTGTAGCTTTTGGCATAGGTGTAGCTGTTGGCATAGGTTTAGCTAGAGACATAGGTTTAGCTGTTGGCATAGGTTTAGCTGTTGGCATAGGTTTATCTGCTGGCATAGTTGTAGCTGATGGCATAGGTGTAGTGTTGGCATATGATTAGTTGTTGGCATAGGTTTAGCTGTTGGTATAGTTGTAGCTATTGGCATAGGTTTAGTGTTGGCATAGGTGTAGCTGTTGGCATAGGTGTAGTGTTAGCATAGGTTTAGCTGTTGGCATAGGTTTAGTTTTGGCATAGGTGTAGTGTTAGCATAGGATTAGCTGTTAGTAATAGGTTTAGCTAGAGGCATAGGTTTAGCTTTTGGCATATGTGTAGCTGTTGGCATAAGTTTAGCTGTTG
Source organism: Osedax fenrisi (assembly GCA_964019155.1). Lineage (NCBI taxonomy): Eukaryota > Metazoa > Annelida > Polychaeta > Sabellida > Siboglinidae > Osedax > Osedax fenrisi. Next base: position 52,949,541 of record OZ025242.1, read on the forward strand.
GTATAGGTATAGTGGTGGCATAGGTGTATCTGTTGGAATAGGTTTAGTGTTGGCATATGTTTGGCTATTAGTAATAGGTTTAGCTGTTGGCATAGGTTTAGTGTTGGCATAGTTGTTTAGGGTTGGCATAGGTTTAGCTGTTGGCATAGGTTTAGCTGTTGGCATATTTGTAGCTGTTGGCATAGGTGTGGCTGTTGGCATATTTGTAGCTGTTGGCATAGGTTTAGCCGTTGGTATAGGTGTAGCTGTTAGCATAGGTGTATATGTTGGAATAGGTTTAGTGTTGGCATAGGTTTAGCTATTAGTAATAGGTCTAGCTGTTGGCATAGGTTTAGCTGTTGGCATAGGTTTAGCTGCTGGCATAGGTGTAGCTATTGTCATAGGTTTAGCTGTTAGTATAGGTTTAGTGTTAGCATATGTTATCTGTTGACATAGGTTTAGTGTTGGCATAGGTTTAGCTGTTGGCATAGGTTTAGCTGTTGGCATAGGTGTATCTGTTGGCATAGGTTTAGCTGTTGGTATAGGTTTAGCTGTTGGCATATGTTTAGCTGTTTGTATAGGTGTAGCTGTTGGCATAGGTTTAGCTGTTGGCATATGTGTATCTGTTGGCATAGGTTTAGTGTTGGCATAGGTTTAGCTGTTGGTATAGGTTTAGTGTTGGTATAGGTGTAGCTGTTGACATAGGTTTAGCTCGTGGCATAGGTTTAGCTAGTGACATAGGTGTAACTGTTGGCATAGGTGTAGCTGTTGGCATAGGTTTAGCTAGAGACATAGGTTTAGCTGTTGGCATAGGTTTAGCTGTTGGCATAGGTTTATCTGCTGGCATAGGTGTAGCTGTTGGCATAGGTGTAGTGTTGGCATAGGTGTAGCTGTTGGCATAGGTGTAGTGTTAGCATAGGTTTAGCTATTGGCATAGGTTTAGTTTTGGCATAGGTTTAGTGTTAGCATAGGATTAGCTGTTAGTAATAGGTTTAGCTAGTGGCATAGGTTTAGCTTTTTGCATATGTGTAGCTGTTGGCATAGGTTTAGCTGTTGGTATAGGTATAGTGGTGGCATAGGTGTATCTGTTGGAATAGGTTTAGTGTTGGCATATGTTTGGCTATTAGTAATAGGTTTAGCTGTTGGCATAGGTTTAGTGTTGGCATAGGTGTTTAGGGTTGGCATAGGTTTAGCTGTTGGCATAGGTTTAGCTGTTGGCATAGGTTTAGCTGTTGTCATATTTGTAGCTGTTGGCATATGTGTAGCTGTTGGCATATTTGTAGCTGTTGGTATAGGTTTAGCTGTTGGCATAGGTTTAGCTTTTGGCATAGGTGTAGCTGTTGGCATAGGTTTAGCTGTTGGTATAGGTTTAGTTTTGGCATAAGTGTAGTGTTGGCATATGTGTAGTGTTGGCATAGGTTTAGCTGTTGGCATAGGTGTAGCTGTTGGCATAGGTTTAGCTGTTGGCATAAGTTTAGGGTTGACATAAGTTTAGCTGTTTGCATAGGTTTAGCTGTTGGCATAGGTGTATCTGTTGGCATAGGTTTAGCTGTTGGTATAGGTTTAGTGTTAGCATATGTTAGCTGTTGGCATAGATGTAGTGTTGGCATAGGTTTAGCTGTTGGCATAGGTTTAGCTGTTGGCATATGTTTAGCTGTTTGTATAGGTGTAGCTGTTGGCATAGGTTTAGCTGTTGGCATATGTGTATCTGTTGGCATAGGTTTAGAGTTGGCATAGGTTTAGCTGTTGGTATAGGTTTAGTGTTGGTATAGGTGTAGCTGTTGACATAGGTTTAGCTCGTGGCATAGGTTTAGCTAGTGACATAGGTGTAGCTGTTGGCATATGTGTAGCTGTTGGCATAGGTTTAGCTATTGGCATAGGTTTAGCTACTGTCATAGGTGTAGTGTTGGCATAGGTTAGCTTTTGACATAGGTTTAGTGTTGGCATAGGTTTAGCTGTTGGCATAGGTTTAGCTGTTGGCATAGGTTTAGCTGTTGGCATAGGTTATCTGTTGGCATAGGTTTAGCTGTTGGTATAGGTTTAGTGTTAGCATATGTTAGCTGTTGACATAGGTTTAGTGTTGGCATAGGTTTAGCTGTTGGCATAGGTTTAGCTGTTGGCATAGGTTTAGCTGTTGGCATAGGTTTAGCTGTTGGCATAGGTTTATCTGTTGGCATAGGTTTAGCTGCTGGCATAGGTGTAGCTATTGTCATAGGTTTAGCTGTTGGTATAGGTATAGTGGTGGCATAGGTGTATCTGTTGGAATAGGTTATGTGTTGGCATATGTTTGGCTATTAGTAATAGGTTTAGCTGTTGGCATAGGTTTAGTGTTGGCATAGGTGTTTAGGGTTGGCATAGGTTTAGCTGTTGGCATAGGTTTAGCTGTTGGCATATTTGTAGCTGTTTGCATAGGTGTAGCTGTTGGCATATTTGTAGCTGTTGGCATAGGTTTAGCCGTTGGTATAGGTGTAGCTGTTAGCATAGGTGTATATGTTGGAATAGGTTTAGTGTTGGCATAGGTTTAGCTATTAGTAATAGGTCTAGCTGTTGGCATAGGTTTAGTGTTGGCATAGGTGTAGTGTTGGCATAGGTTTAGCTGTTGGCATAGGTTTAGCTGTTGGCATAGGTTTAGCTGTTGTTATATTTGTAGCTGTTGGCATATGTGTAGCTGTTGGCATATTTGTAGCTATTGGCATAGGTTTAGCTGTTGTTATAGGTGTAGCTTTCATCATTATTAATGTCTCGTTTTGATTATTGCTCATCTATTTATCACGGTTTACCCAATAATCTGATGATGAATATATCGAGAATAATCAGAATGAGCACAAGGATAATATACAGACAACGATTATCTGATTATACTAGTGTATCAAAGAGAATGGTTGATTGTAGAATATTTAATATTCAACAGAAATCTATATATAGAATACTGTGTATTATCCATAAAACATTGGTCAATAAAATGCCACGTTATTTGCATGCTACACTAAAATATAATACTCCATCTACTCGACTTAGGTCATCGAATGATAAACTTGTACTCGTCTATCATAAATCCAAGTTGATTCGAACAAGCAATCGTGCTTTCTCATGTAGTTCACCAACGTTATGGAATTCTATTCCTCTCCATATCAGATCAATACATTCTACACATAAGTTTAAGAATGTATTGAAATCATATATATTATCAACGAATTGATACTTGATTGTTTAATATATAATTATAATATTTTTTATAACTTATATTACATTATTGTTTATATTTTTTTTTTTGTTTACTATATGTTTTTTACTATATGTTTATGTTTATAATCATCTTCTTTTCTCACACTTATCAGAACAATCTTTGTTGTTATTTAATGAGTGTTTAAATAAATCGTCTTATTATTTTATTATTATTAGCTGTTGATATAGGTGTATCTGTTGGAATAGGTTTAGTGTTGGCATAGGTTTAGCTATTAGTAATAGGTTTAGCTGTTGGCATAGGTTTAGTGTTGGCATAGGTGTAGTGTTGGCATAGGTTTAGCTGTTGGCATAGGTTTAGCTGTTAGCATAGGTTTAGCTGTTGGCATAGGTTTAGCTGTTGGCATAGGTGTAGTGTTGGCATAGGTTTAGTATTGGCATAGGTTTAGCTAGAGACATAGGTTTAGCTATTGGCATATGTTTAGATGTTGGCATAGGTTTATCTGCTGGCATAAGTGTAGCTGTTGGCATAGGTGTAGTGTTGGCATAGGTTTAGCTGTTGGCATAGGTTTAGCTGTTGGCATAGGTGTAGCTGTTGGCATAGGTTTAGTGTTTGCATAGGTTTAGCTGTTAGTAATAGGTTTAGCTAGTGGCATAGGTTTAGCAATTGGCATAAGTTTAGCTGCTGGCATAGGTGTAGCTGTTGGCATAGGTTTAGCTGTTGGCATAGATTTAGTGTTGGAATAGGTGTAGTGTTGGCATAGGTTTAGCTGTTGGCATAGGTTTAGCTGTTGGCATAGGTTTAGCTGTTTGTATAGGTGTAGCTGTTGGCATAGGTTTAGCTGTTGGCATATGTGTATCTGTTGGCATAGGTTTAGTGTTGGCATAGGTTTAGCTGTTGGTATAGGTTTAGTGTTGGTATGGATGTAGCTGTTGACATAGGTTTAGCTCGTTGCATAGGTTTAGCTAGTGACATAGGTGTAGCTGTTGGCATAGGTGTAGCTGTTGGCATAGGTTTAGCTAGAGACATAGGTTTAGCTATTGGCATATGTTTAGCTGTTGGCATAGGTTTATCTGCTGGCATAGGTGTAGCTGTTGGCATAGGTGTAGTGTTGGCATATGATTAGTTGTTGGCATAGGTTTAGCTGTTGGTAAGGTGTAGCTGTTGGCATAGGTTTAGTATTGGCATAGGTGTAGCTGTTGGCATAGGTGTAGTGTTAGCATAGGTTTAGCTGTTGGCATAGGTTTAGTTTTGGCATAGGTGTAGTGTTAGCATAGGTTTAGCTGTTAGTAATAGGTTTAGCTAGTGACATAGGTTTAGCTTTTGGCATATGTGTAGCTGTTGGCATAGGTTTAGATGTTGGTATAGGTGTAGCAGTTGATATAGGTGTATCTGTTGGAATAGGTTTAGTGTTGGAATAGGTTTAGCTATTAGTAATAGGTTTAGCTGTTGGCATAGGTGTATCTGCTGGCATAGGTGTAGTGTTGGCATAGGTTTAGCTGTTGGCATAGGTTTATCTGTTTGTATAGGTGTGGCTGTTGGCATAGTTGTATCTGTTGGCATAGGTTTAGCTGGTGGCATAGGTTTAGCCGTTGGCATATTTGTAGCTGTTGGCATAGGTGTAGTGTTGGCATAGGTTTAGCTGGTGGTATAGGTGTATCTGTTGGTATAGGTGTAGCTGTTGGCATAGGTTTAGCTGTTAGCACAGGTTTAGCTGTTGGCATAGGTGTATCTGTTGGCATAGGTTTAGCTGTTGGCATAGGTTTAGATGTTGGCATAGGTTTAGCTGTTGGCATAGGTTTAGCTACTGGCATAGGTGTAGTGTTGGCATAGGTTAGCTATTGAAATAGGTTTAGTGTTGGCATAGGTTTAGCTGTTGGCATAGGTTTAGCTGTTGGCATAGGTTTAGATATTGGCATAGGTGTAGATGTTGGCATAGGTTTAGCTGTTGGTATAGGTTTAGTTTTGACATAAGTGTAGTGTTGGCATATGTGTAGTGTTGGCATAGGTTTAGCTGTTGGCATAGGTGTAGCTGTTGGCATAGGTTTAACTGTTGGCATAAGTTTAGTGATGGCATAGGTTTAGCTGGTGGCATAGGTTTAACTTTTGGCATAGGTGTAGTTGTTGGCATATGTTAACTGTTGGCATAGGTTTAGTGTTGGCATAGGTTTAGCTGTTGGCATAGGTTTAGCTGTTGACATAGGTTTAGCTGTTGGCATAGGTTATCTGTTGGCATAGGTTTAGCTATTGGTATAGGTTTAGTGTTAGCATATGTTAGCTGTTGACATAGGTTTAGTGTTGGCATAGGTTTAGCTGTTGGCATAGGTTTAGCTGTTGGCATAGGTTTAGCTGTTGGCATAGGTTTAGCTGTTGGCATAGGTTTAGCTGTTGGCATAGGTTTAGCTGCTGGCATAGGTGTAGCTATTGGCATAGGTTTAGCTGTTGGTATAGGTTTAGTGTTAGCATATGTTAGATGTTGACATAGGTTTAGTGTTGGCATAGGTTTAGCTGTTGGCATAGGTTTAGCTGTTGGCATAGGTGTATCTGTTGGCATAGGTTTAGCTGTTAGTATAGGTTTAGTGTTAGCATATGTTAGCTGTTGGCATAGATGTAGTGTTGGCATAGGTTTAGCTGTTGGCATAGGTTTAGCTGTTGGCATATGTTTAGCTGTTTGTATAGGTGTAGCTGTTGGCATAGGTTTAGCTGTTGGCATATGTGTATCTGTTGGCATAGGTTTAGTATTGGCATACGTTTAACTGTTGGTATAGGTGTAGTGTTGGTATAGGTGTAGCTGTTGACATAGGTATAGTGTTAGCATAGGTTTAGCTGTTGGCATAGGTTTAGTGTTGGCATAGGTGTTTAGGGTTGGCATAGGTTTAGCTGTTGGCATAGGTTTAGCTGTTGGCATATTTGTAGCTGTTGGCATAGGTGTAGCTGTTGGCATATTTGTAGCTGTTGGCATAGGTTTAGCTGTTGGTATAGGTGTAGCTGTTAGCAGAGGTGTATCTGTTGGAATAGGTTTAGTGTTGGCATAGGTTTAGCTATTAGTAATAGGTCTAGCTGTTGGCATAGGTTTAGTGTTGGCATAGGTTTAGTGTTGGCATAGGTGTAGTGTTGGCATAGGTTTAGCTGTTGGCATAGGTTTAGCTGTTGGTATAGGTGTAGTGGTGGCATAGGTGTATCTGTTGGAATAGGTTTAGTGTTGGCATATGTTTAGCTACTAGTAATAGGTTTAGCTGTTGGCATATGTTTAGTGTTGGCATAGGTGTTTAGGGTTGGCATAGGTTTAGCTGTTGGCATAGGTTTAGCTGTTGGCATAGGTGTAGCTGTTGGCATATTTGTAGCTGTTGGCATAGGTGTAGCTGTTGGCATATTTGTAGCTGTTGGCATAGGTTTAGCCGTTGGTATAGGTGTAGCTGTTAGCATAGGTGTATATGTTGGAATAGGTTTAGTGTTGGCATAGGTTTAGCTAATAGTAATAGGTCTAGCTGTTGGCATAGGTTTAGTGTTGGCATAGGTGTAGTGTTGGCATAGGTTTAGCTGTTGGCATAGGTTTAGCTGTTGGCATAGGTTTAGCTGTTGACATAGGTTTAGTGTTGGCATAGGTTTAGCTGTTGGCATAGGTTTAGCTGTTGGCATAGGTGTATCTGTTGGCATAGGTTTAGCTGTTGGTATAGGTTTAGTGTTAGCATATGTTAGCTGTTGGCATAGATGTAGTGTTGGCATAGGTTTAGCTGTTGGCATAGGTTTAGCTGTTGGCATATGTTTAGCTGTTTGTATAGGTGTAGCTGTTGGCATAGGTTTAGCTGTTGGCATATATGTATCTGTTGGCATAGGTTTAGTGTTGGCATAGGTTTAGCTGTTGGCATAGGTTTAGCTGTTGGCATATGTTTAGCTGTTTGTATAGGTGTAGCTGTTGGCATAGGTTTAGCTGTTGGTATAGGTGTAGCTGTTAGCATAGGTGTATCTGTTGGAATAGGTTTAGTGTTGGCATAGGTTTAGCTATGAGTAATAGGTCTAGCTGTTGGCATATGTTTAGCTGTTGGCATAGGTTTAGCTGCTGGCATAGGTGTAGCTATTGGCATAGGTTTAGCTGTTGGTATAGGTTTAGTGTTAGCATATGTTAGCTGTTGACATAGGTTTAGTGTTGGCATAGGTTTAGCTGTTGGCATAGGTTTAGCTGTTGGCATAGGTGTAGCTGTTGGCATATTTGTAGCTGTTGGCATAGGTTTAGCTGTTGGTATAGGTGTAGCTGTTAGCAGAGGTGTATCTGTTGGAATAGGTTTAGTGTTGGCATAGGTTTAGCTATTAGTAATAGGTCTAGCTGTTGGCATAGGTTTAGTGTTGGCATAGGTTTAGTGTTGGCATAGGTGTAGTGTTGGCATAGGTTTAGCTGTTGGCATAGGTTTAGCTGTTGGTATAGGTGTAGTGGTGGCATAGGTGTATCTGTTGGAATAGGTTTAGCTGGTGGCATAGGTTTAACTTTTGGCATAGGTGTAGTTGTTGGCATATGTTAACTGTTGGCATAGGTTTAGTGTTGGCATAGGTTTAGCTGTTGGCATAGGTTTAGCTGTTGACATAGGTTTAGCTGTTGGCATAGGTTATCTGTTGGCATAGGTTTAGCTATTGGTATAGGTTTAGTGTTAGCATATGTTAGCTGTTGACATAGGTTTAGTGTTGGCATAGGTTTAGCTGTTGGCATAGGTGTAGCTTTTGGCATAGGTGTAGCTGTTGGCATAGGTTTAGCTAGAGACATAGGTTTAGCTGTTGGCATAGGTTTAGCTGTTGGCATAGGTTTATCTGCTGGCATAGGTGTAGCTGATGGCATAGGTGTAGTGTTGGCATATGATTAGTTGTTGGCATAGGTTTAGCTGTTGGTATAGTTGTAGCTGTTGGCATAGGTTTAGTGTTGGCATAGGTGTAGCTGTTGGCATAGGTGTAGTGTTAGCATAGGTTTAGCTGTTGGCATAGGTTTAGTTTTGGCATAGGTGTAGTGTTAGCATAGGATTAGCTGTTAGTAATAGGTTTAGCTAGAGGCATAGGTTTAGCTTTTGGCATATGTGTAGCTGTTGGCATAAGTTTAGCTGTTGGTATAGGTATAGTGGTGGCATAGGTGTATCTGTTGGAATAGGTTTAGTGTTGGCATATGTTTGGCTATTAGTAATAGGTTTAGCTGTTGGCATAGGTTTAGTGTTGGCATAGTTGTTTAGGGTTGGCATAGGTTTAGCTGTTGGCATAGGTTTAGCTGTTGGCATATTTGTAGCTGTTGGCATAGGTGTGGCTGTTGGCATATTTGTAGCTGTTGGCATAGGTTTAGCCGTTGGTATAGGTGTAGCTGTTAGCATAGGTGTATATGTTGGAATAGGTTTAGTGTTGGCATAGGTTTAGCTATTAGTAATAGGTCTAGCTGTTGGCATAGGTTTAGCTGTTGGCATAGGTTTAGCTGCTGGCATAGGTGTAGCTATTGTCATAGGTTTAGCTGTTAGTATAGGTTTAGTGTTAGCATATGTTATCTGTTGACATAGGTTTAGTGTTGGCATAGGTTTAGCTGTTGGCATAGGTTTAGCTGTTGGCATAGGTGTATCTGTTGGCATAGGTTTAGCTGTTGGTATAGGTTTAGCTGTTGGCATATGTTTAGCTGTTTGTATAGGTGTAGCTGTTGGCATAGGTTTAGCTGTTGGCATATGTGTATCTGTTGGCATAGGTTTAGTGTTGGCATAGGTTTAGCTGTTGGTATAGGTTTAGTGTTGGTATAGGTGTAGCTGTTGACATAGGTTTAGCTCGTGGCATAGGTTTAGCTAGTGACATAGGTGTAACTGTTGGCATAGGTGTAGCTGTTGGCATAGGTTTAGCTAGAGACATAGGTTTAGCTGTTGGCATAGGTTTAGCTGTTGGCATAGGTTTATCTGCTGGCATAGGTGTAGCTGTTGGCATAGGTGTAGTGTTGGCATAGGTGTAGCTGTTGGCATAGGTGTAGTGTTAGCATAGGTTTAGATATTGGCATAGGTTTAGTTTTGGCATAGGTTTAGTGTTAGCATAGGATTAGCTGTTAGTAATAGGTTTAGCTAGTGGCATAGGTTTAGCTTTTTGCATATGTGTAGCTGTTGGCATAGGTTTAGCTGTTGGTATAGGTATAGTGGTGGCATAGGTGTATCTGTTGGAATAGGTTTAGTGTTGGCATATGTTTGGCTATTAGTAATAGGTTTAGCTGTTGGCATAGGTTTAGTGTTGGCATAGGTGTTTAGGGTTGGCATAGGTTTAGCTGTTGGCATAGGTTTAGCTGTTGGCATAGGTTTAGCTGTTGTCATATTTGTAGCTGTTGGCATATGTGTAGCTGTTGGCATATTTGTAGCTGTTGGCATAGGTTTAGCTGTTGGTATAGGTGTAGCTGTTGATATAGGTGTATCTGTTGGAATAGGTTTAGTGTTGGCATAGGTTTAGCTATTAGTAATAGGTTTAGCTGTTGGCATAGGTTTAGTGTTGGCATAGGTGTAGTGTTGGCATAGATTTAGCTGTTGGCATAGGTTTAGCTGTTGGCATAGGTTTAGTATTGGCATAGGTTTAGCTATTGGCATAGGTGTAGTGTTGGCATAGGTTTAGCTGTTGGCATAGGTTTAGCTGTTGGCATAAGTTTAGTGGTGGCATAGGTTTAGCTGTTGGCATAGGTGTAGCTGTTGGCATAGGTTTAGCTGTTGACATAGGTGTATCTGTTGGCATAGGTGTAGTGTTGGCATAGGTTTAGCTGTTGGCATAGGTGTAGCTGTTGGCATATGTTTAGCTGTATGTATAGGTGTAGCTGTTGGCATAGGTTTAGCTGTTGGCATATGTGTATCTGTTGGCATAGGTTTAGTGTTGGCATAGGTTTAGCTAGAGACATAGGTTTAGCTGTTGGCATAGGTTTAGCTGTTGGCATAGGTTTATCTGCTGGCATAGGTGTAGCTGTTGGCATAGGTGTAGTGTTGGCATATGATTATTTGTTGGCATAGGTTTAGCTGTTGGTATAGGTGTAGCTGTTGGAATAGGTTTAGTGTTGGTATAGGTGTAGCTGTTGACATAGGTGTAGTGTTAGCATAGGTTTAGCTGTTGGCATAGGTTTAGTGTTGGCATAGGTGTTTAGGGTTGGCATAGGTTTAGCTGTTGGCATAGGTTTAGCTGTTGGCATATTTGTAGCTGTTGGCATAGGTGTAGCTGTTGGTATAGGTTTAGTTTTGGCATAGGTGTAGTGTTGGCATAGGTGTAAGGTTGGCATAGGTGTAGATGTGTTCATAGGTGTATCTGTTAGTAATATGTGTAGCTGTTGGCATAGGTTTAGCTGTTGGCATAGGTTTAGTGGTGGCATAGGTTTAGCTGTTGTCATAGGTGTAGCTGTAGGCATAGGTTTAGCTGTTGGCATAGGTGTATCTGTTGGCATAGGTGTAGTGTTGGCATAGGTGTAGTGTTGGTATAGGTTTAGCTGTTGGCATAGGTTTAGCTGTTGTCATAGGTTTAGTGTTGGCATAGGTGTAGTGTTGGTATAGGTTTAGCTGTTGGCATAAGTTTAGTGGTGGCATAGGTTTAGCTGTTGGCATAGGTGTAGCTGTTGGCATAGGTTTAGCTGTTGACATAGGTGTAGTGTTGGCATAGGTTTAGTATTGGCATAGGTTTAGCTGTTGGCATAGGTTTAGCTAGTGACATAGGTTTAGCTGTTGCCATAGATGTATCTGTTGGCATAGGTGTAGTGTTGGCATAGGTTTAGCTGTTAGTAATAGGTTTAGCTGTTGATATAGGTGTATCTGTTGGAATAGGTTTAGTGTTGGCATAGGTTTAGCTATTAGTAATAGGTTTAGCTGTTGGCATAGGTTTAGTGTTGGCATAGGTGTAGTGTTGGCATAGATTTAGCTGTTGGCATAGGTTTAGCTGTTGGCATAGGTTTAGTATTGGCATAGGTTTAGCTATTGGCATAGGTGTAGTGTTGGCATAGGTTTAGCTGTTGGCATAGGTTTAGCTGTTGGCATAAGTTTAGTGGTGGCATAGGTTTAGCTGTTGGCATAGGTGTAGCTGTTGGCATAGGTGTAGTGTTGGCATAGGTTTAGCTGTTGGCATAGGTTTAGCTGTTGGCATAAGTTTAGTGGTGGCATAGGTTTAGCTGTTGGCATAGGTGTAGCTGTTGGCATAGGTTTAGCTGTTGACATAGGTGTATCTGTTGGCATAGGTGTAGTGTTGGCATAGGTTTAGCTGTTGGCATAGGTTTAGCTGTTGGCATAAGTTTAGTGGTGGCATAGGTTTAGCTGTTGGCATAGGTGTAGCTGTTGGCATAGGTTTAGCTGTTGACATAGGTGTATCTGTTGGCATAGGTGTAGTGTTGGCATAGGTTTAGCTGTTGGCATAGGTGTAGCTGTTGGCATATGTTTATCTGTTTGTATAGGTGTAGCTGTTGGCATAGGTTTAGCTGTTGGCATATGTGTATCTGTTGGCATAGGTTTAGTGTTGGCATAGGTTTAGCTAGAGACATAGGTTTAGCTGTTGGCATAGGTTTAGCTGTTGGCATAGGTTTATCTGCTGGCATAGGTGTAGCTGTTGGCATAGGTGTAGTGTTGGCATATGATTATTTGTTGGCATAGGTTTAGCTGTTGGTATAGGTGTAGCTGTTGGAATAGGTTTAGTGTTGGTATAGGTGTAGCTGTTGACATAGGTGTAGTGTTAGCATAGGTGTAGTGTTGGCATAGGTTTAGTATTGGCATAGGTTTAGCTAGAGACATAGGTTTAGCTATTGGCATATGTTTAGATGTTGGCATAGGGTTATCTGCTGGCATAAGTGTAGCTGTTGGCATAGGTGTAGTGTTGGCATAGGTTTAGCTGTTGGCATAGGTTTAGCTGTTGGCATAGGTGTAGCTGTTGGCATAGGTTTAGTGTTTGCATAGGTTTAGCTGTTAGTAATAGGTTTAGCTAGTGGCATAGGTTTAGCAATTGGCATAAGTTTAGCTGCTGGCATAGGTGTAGCTGTTGGCATAGGTTTAGCTGTTGGCATAGATTTAGTGTTGGAATAGGTGTAGTGTTGGCATAGGTTTAGCTGTTGGCATAGGTTTAGCTGTTGGCATAGGTTTAGCTGTTTGTATAGGTGTAGCTGTTGGCATAGGTTTAGCTGTTGGCATATGTGTATCTGTTGGCATAGGTTTAGTGTTGGCATAGGTTTAGCTGTTGGTATAGGTTTAGTGTTGGTATGGATGTAGCTGTTGACATAGGTTTAGCTCGTGGCATAGGTTTAGCTAGTGACATAGGTGTAGCTGTTGGCATATGTGTAGCTGTTGGCATAGGTTTAGCTAGAGACATAGGTTTAGCTATTGGCATATGTTTAGCTGTTGGCATAGGTTTATCTGCTGGCATAGGTTTAGTATTGGCATAGGTGTAGCTGTTGGCATAGGTGTAGTGTTAGCATAGGTTTAGCTGTTGGCATAGGTTTAGTTTTGGCATAGGTGTAGTGTTAGCATAGGTTTAGCTGTTAGTAATAGGTTTAGCTAGTGGCATAGGTTTAGCTTTTGGCATATGTGTAGCTGTTGGCATAGGTTTAGATGTTGGTATAGGTGTAGCAGTTGATATAGGTGTATCTGTTGGAATAGGTTTAGTGTTGGAATAGGTTTAGCTATTAGTAATAGGTTTAGCTGTTGGCATAGGTGTATCTGCTGGCATAGGTGTAGTGTTGGCATAGGTTTAGCTGTTGGCATAGGTTTATCTGTTTGTATAGGTGTGGCTGTTGGCATAGTTGTATCTGTTGGCATAGGTTTAGCTGGTGGCATAGGTTTAGCCGTTGGCATATTTGTAGCTGTTGGCATAGGTGTAGTGTTGGCATAGGTTTAGCTGGTGGTATAGGTGTATCTGTTGGTATAGGTGTAGCTGTTGGCATAGGTTTAGCTGTTAGCACAGGTTTAGCTGTTGGCATAGGTGTATCTGTTGGCATAGGTTTAGCTGTTGGTATAGGTTTAGTGTTGGCATAGGTTAGCTGTTGACATAGGTTTAGTGTTGGCATAGGTTTAGATGTTGGCATAGGTTTAGCTGTTGGCATAGGTTTAGCTACTGGCATAGGTGTAGTGTTGGCATAGGTTAGCTATTGAAATAGGTTTAGTGTTGGCATAGGTTTAGCTGTTGGCATAGGTTTAGCTGTTGGCATAGGTTTAGATGTTGGCATAGGTGTAGATGTTGGCATAGGTTTAGCTGTTGGTATAGGTTTAGTTTTGACATAAGTGTAGTGTTGGCATATGTGTAGTGTTGGCATAGGTTTAGCTGTTGGCATAGGTGTAGCTGTTGGCATAGGTTTAACTGTTGGCATAAGTTTAGTGGTGGCATAGGTTTAGCTGGTGGCATAGGTTTAACTTTTGGCATAGGTGTAGTTGTTGGCATATGTTAACTGTTGGCATAGGTTTAGTGTTGGCATAGGTTTAGCTGTTGGCATAGGTTTAGCTGTTGACATAGGTTTAGCTGTTGGCATAGGTTATCTGTTGGCATAGGTTTAGCTATTGGTATAGGTTTAGTGTTAGCATATGTTAGCTGTTGACATAGGTTTATTGTTGGCATAGGTTTAGCTGTTGGCATAGGTTTAGCTGTTGGTATAGGTTTAGCTGTTGGCATAGGTTTAGCTGCTGGCATAGGTGTAGCTATTGGCATAGGTTTAGCTGTTGGTATAGGTTTAGTGTTAGCATATGTTAGATGTTGACATAGGTTTAGTGTTGGCATAGGTTTAGCTGTTGGCATAGGTTTAGCTGTTGGCATAGGTGTATCTGTTGGCATAGGTTTAGCTGTTAGTATAGGTTTAGTGTTAGCATATGTTAGCTGTTGGCATAGATGTAGTGTTGGCATAGGTTTAGCTGTTGGCATAGGTTTAGCTGTTGGCATATGTTTAGCTGTTTGTATAGGTGTAGCTGTTGGCATAGGTTTAGCTGTTGGCATATGTGTATCTGTTGGCATAGGTTTAGTATTGGTATAGGTTTAACTGTTGGTATAGGTGTAGTGTTGGTATAGGTGTAGCTGTTGACATAGGTATAGTGTTAGCATAGGTTTAGCTGTTGGCATAGGTTTAGTGTTGGCATAGGTGTTTAGGGTTGGCATAGGTTTAGCTGTTGGCATAGGTTTAGCTGTTGGCATATTTGTAGCTGTTGGCATAGGTGTAGCTGTTGGCATATTTGTAGCTGTTGGCATAGGTTTAGCTGTTGGTATAGGTGTAGCTGTTAGCAGAGGTGTATCTGTTGGAATAGGTTTAGTGTTGGCATAGGTTTAGCTATTAGTAATAGGTCTAGCTGTTGGCATAGGTTTAGTGTTGGCATAGGTTTAGTGTTGGCATAGGTGTAGTGTTGGCATAGGTTTAGCTGTTGGCATAGGTTTAGCTGTTGGTATAGGTGTAGTGGTGGCATAGGTGTATCTGTTGGAATAGGTTTAGTGTTGGCATATGTTTAGCTATTAGTAATAGGTTTAGCTGTTGGCATATGTTTAGTGTTGGCATAGGTGTTTAGGGTTGGCATAGGTTTAGCTGTTGGCATAGGTTTAGCTGTTAGCAGAGGTGTATCTGTTGGAATAGGTTTAGTGTTGGCATAGGTTTAGCTATTAGTAATAGGTCTAGCTGTTGGCATAGGTTTAGTGTTGGCATATGTTTAGTGTTGGCATAGGTGTTTAGGGTTGGCATAGGTTTAGCTGTTGGCATAGGTTTAGCTGTTGGCATAGGTGTAGCTGTTGGCATATTTGTAGCTGTTGGCATAGGTGTAGCTGTTGGCATATTTGTAGCTGTTGGCATAGGTTTAGCCGTTGGTATAGGTGTAGCTGTTAGCATAGGTGTATATGTTGGAATAGGTTTAGTGTTGGCATAGGTTTAGCTAATAGTAATAGGTCTAGCTGTTGGCATAGGTTTAGTGTTGGCATAGGTGTAGTGTTGGCATAGGTTTAGCTGTTGGCATAGGTTTAGCTGTTGGCATAGGTTTAGCTGTTGACATAGGTTTAGTGTTGGCATAGGTTTAGCTGTTGGCATAGGTTTAGCTGTTGGCATAGGTGTATCTGTTGGCATAGGTTTAGCTGTTGGTATAGGTTTAGTGTTAGCATATGTTAGCTGTTGGCATAGATGTAGTGTTGGCATAGGTTTAGCTGTTGGCATAGGTTTAGCTGTTGGCATATGTTTAGCTGTTTGTATAGGTGTAACTGTTGGCATAGGTTTAGCTGTTGGCATATATGTATCTGTTGGCATAGGTTTAGTGTTGGCATAGGTTTAGCTGTTGGCATAGGTTTAGCTGTTGGCATATGTTTAGCTGTTTGTATAGGTGTAGCTGTTGGCATAGGTTTAGCTGTTGGTATAGGTGTAGCTGTTAGCATAGGTGTATCTGTTGGAATAGGTTTAGTGTTGGCATAGGTTTAGCTATGAGTAATAGGTCTAGCTGTTGGCATATGTTTAGCTGTTGGCATAGGTTTAGCTGCTGGCATAGGTGTAGCTATTGGCATAGGTTTAGCTGTTGGTATAGGTTTAGTGTTAGCATATGTTAGCTGTTGACATAGGTTTAGTGTTGGCATAGGTTTAGCTGTTGGCATAGGTTTAGCTGTTGGCATAGGTGTATCTGTTGGCATAGGTTTAGCTGTTGGTATAGGTTTAGTGTTAGCATATGTTAGCTGTTGGCATAGATGTAGTGTTGGCATAGGTTTAGCTGTTGGCATAGGTTTAGCTGTTGGCATATGTTTAGCTGTTTGTATAGGTGTAGCTGTTGGCATAGGTGTAGCTGTTGACATAGGTTTAGCTCGTGGCATAGGTTTAACTAGTGACATAGGTGTAGCTTTTGGCATAGGTGTAGCTGTTGGCATAGGTTTAGCTAGAGACATAGGTTTAGCTGTTGGCATAGGTTTAGCTGTTGGCATAGGTTTATCTGCTGGCATAGGTGTAGCTGATGGCATAGGTGTAGTGTTGGCATATGATTAGTTGTTGGCATAGGTTTAGCTGTTGGTATAGTTGTAGCTGTTGGCATAGGTTTAGTGTTGGCATAGGTGTAGCTGTTGGCATAGGTGTAGTGTTAGCATAGGTTTAGCTGTTGGCATAGGTTTAGTTTTGGCATAGGTGTAGTGTTAGCATAGGATTAGCTGTTAGTAATAGGTTTAGCTAGAGGCATAGGTTTAGCTTTTGGCATATGTGTAGCTGTTGGCATAAGTTTAGCTGTTGGTATAGGTATAGTGGTGGCATAGGTGTATCTGTTGGAATAGGTTTAGTGTTGGCATATGTTTGGCTATTAGTAATAGGTTTAGCTGTTGGCATAGGTTTAGTGTTGGCATAGTTGTTTAGGGTTGGCATAGGTTTAGCTGTTGGCATAGGTTTAGCTGTTGGCATATTTGTAGCTGTTGGCATAGGTGTGGCTGTTGGCATATTTGTAGCTGTTGGCATAGGTTTAGCCGTTGGTATAGGTGTAGCTGTTAGCATAGGTGTATATGTTGGAATAGGTTTTGTGTTGGCATAGGTTTAGCTATTAGTAATAGGTCTAGCTGTTGGCATAGGTTTAGCTGTTGGCATAGGTTTAGCTGCTGGCATAGGTGTAGCTATTGTCATAGGTTTAGCTGTTAGTATAGGTTTAGTGTTAGCATATGTTATCTGTTGACATAGGTTTAGTGTTTGCATAGGTTTAGCTGTTGGCATAGGTTTAGCTGTTGGCATAGGTGTATCTGTTGGCATAGGTTTAGCTGTTGGTATAGGTTTAGCTGTTGGCATATGTTTAGCTGTTTGTATAGGTGTAGCTGTTGGCATAGGTTTAGCTGTTGGCATATGTGTATCTGTTGGCATAGGTTTAGTGTTGGCATAGGTTTAGCTGTTGGTATAGGTTTAGTGTTGGTATAGGTGTAGCTGTTGACATAGGTTTAGCTCGTGGCATAGGTTTAGCTAGTGACATAGGTGTAACTGTTGGCATAGGTGTAGCTGTTGGCATAGGTTTAGCTAGAGACATAGGTTTAGCTGTTGGCATAGGTTTAGCTGTTGGCATAGGTTTATCTGCTGGCATAGGTGTAGCTGTTGGCATAGGTGTAGTGTTGGCATAGGTGTAGCTGTTGGCATAGGTGTAGTGTTAGCATAGGTTTAGCTATTGGCATAGGTTTAGTTTTGGCATAGGTTTAGTGTTAGCATAGGATTAGCTGTTAGTAATAGGTTTAGCTAGTGGCATAGGTTTAGCTTTTTGCATATGTGTAGCTGTTGGCATAGGTTTAGCTGTTGGTATAGGTATAGTGGTGGCATAGGTGTATCTGTTGGAATAGGTTTAGTGTTGGCATATGTTTGGCTATTAGTAATAGGTTTAGCTGTTGGCATAGGTTTAGTGTTGGCATAGGTGTTTAGGGTTGGCATAGGTTTAGCTGTTGGCATAGGTTTAGCTGTTGGCATAGGTTTAGCTGTTGTCATATTTGTAGCTGTTGGCATATGTGTAGCTGTTGGCATATTTGTAGCTGTTGGCATAGGTTTAGCTGTTGGTATAGGTGTAGCTGTTGATATAGGTGTATCTGTTGGAATAGGTTTAGTGTTGGCATAGGTTTAGCTATTAGTAATAGGTTTAGCTGTTGGCATAGGTTTAGTGTTGGCATAGGTGTAGTGTTGGCATAGATTTAGCTGTTGGCATAGGTTTAGCTGTTGGCATAGGTTTAGTATTGGCATAGGTTTAGCTATTGGCATAGGTGTAGTGTTGGCATAGGTTTAGCTGTTGGCATAGGTTTAGCTGTTGGCATAAGTTTAGTGGTGGCATAGGTTTAGCTGTTGGCATAGGTGTAGCTGTTGGCATAGGTTTAGCTGTTGACATAGGTGTATCTGTTGGCATAGGTGTAGTGTTGGCATAGGTTTAGCTGTTGGCATAGGTGTAGCTGTTGGCATATGTTTAGCTGTTTGTATAGGTGTAGCTGTTGGCATAGGTTTAGCTGTTGGCATATGTGTATCTGTTGGCATAGGTTTAGTGTTGGCATAGGTTTAGCTAGAGACATAGGTTTAGCTGTTGGCATAGGTTTAGCTGTTGGCATAGGTTTATCTGCTGGCATAGGTGTAGCTGTTGGCATAGGTGTAGTGTTGGCATATGATTATTTGTTGGCATAGGTTTAGCTGTTGGTATAGGTGTAGCTGTTGGAATAGGTTTAGTGTTGGTATAGGTGTAGCTGTTGACATAGGTGTAGTGTTAGCATAGGTTTAGCTGTTGGCATAGGTTTAGTGTTGGCATAGGTGTTTAGGGTTGGCATAGGTTTAGCTGTTGGCATAGGTTTAGCTGTTGGCATATTTGTAGCTGTTGGCATAGGTGTAGCTGTTGGTATAGGTTTAGTTTTGGCATAGGTGTAGTGTTGGCATAGGTGTAAGGTTGGCATAGGTGTAGATGTGTTCATAGGTGTATCTGTTAGTAATATGTGTAGCTGTTGGCATAGGTTTAGCTGTTGGCATAGGTTTAGTGGTGGCATAGGTTTAGCTGTTGTCATAGGTGTAGCTGTAGGCATAGGTTTAGCTGTTGGCATAGGTGTATCTGTTGGCATAGGTGTAGTGTTGGCATAGGTGTAGTGTTGGTATAGGTTTAGCTGTTGGCATAAGTTTAGTGGTGGCATAGGTTTAGCTGTTGGCATAGGTGTAGCTGTTGGCATAGGTTTAGCTGTTGACATAGGTGTATATGTTGGCATAGGTGTAGTGTTGGCATAGGTTTAGCTGTTGGCATAGGTTTAGCTGTTAGTAATAGGTTTAGCTGTTGGCATAGGTTTAGCTGTTGTCATAGGTTTAGTGTTGGCATAGGTGTAGTGTTGGTATAGGTTTAGCTGTTGGCATAAGTTTAGTGGTGGCATAGGTTTAGCTGTTGGCATAGGTGTAGCTGTTGGCATAGGTTTAGCTGTTGACATAGGTGTAGTGTTGGCATAGGTTTAGTATTGGCATAGGTTTAGCTGTTGGCATAGGTTTAGCTAGTGACATAGGTTTAGCTGTTGCCATAGATGTATCTGTTGGCATAGGTGTAGTGTTGGCATAGGTTTAGCTGTTGGCATAGGTGTAGCTGTTGGCATAGGTGTAGTGTTGGCATAGGTTTAGCTGGTGGTATAGGTGTATCTGTTGGTATAGGTGTAGCTGTTGGCATAGGTTTAGCTGTTAGCACAGGTTTAGCTGTTGGCATAGGTGTATCTGTTGGCATAGGTTTAGCTGTTGGTATAGGTTTAGTGTTGGCATAGGTTAGCTGTTGACATAGGTTTAGTGTTGGCATAGGTTTAGATGTTGGCATAGGTTTAGCTGTTGGCATAGGTTTAGCTACTGGCATAGGTGTAGTGTTGGCATAGGTTAGCTATTGAAATAGGTTTAGTGTTGGCATAGGTTTAGCTGTTGGCATAGGTTTAGCTGTTGGCATAGGTTTAGATGTTGGCATAGGTGTAGATGTTGGCATAGGTTTAGCTGTTGGTATAGGTTTAGTTTTGACATAAGTGTAGTGTTGGCATATGTGTAGTGTTGGCATAGGTTTAGCTGTTGGCATAGGTGTAGCTGTTGGCATAGGTTTAACTGTTGGCATAAGTTTAGTGGTGGCATAGGTTTAGCTGGTGGCATAGGTTTAACTTTTGGCATAGGTGTAGTTGTTGGCATATGTTAACTGTTGGCATAGGTTTAGTGTTGGCATAGGTTTAGCTGTTGGCATAGGTTTAGCTGTTGACATAGGTTTAGCTGTTGGCATAGGTTATCTGTTGGCATAGGTTTAGCTATTGGTATAGGTTTAGTGTTAGCATATGTTAGCTGTTGACATAGGTTTATTGTTGGCATAGGTTTAGCTGTTGGCATAGGTTTAGCTGTTGGTATAGGTTTAGCTGTTGGCATAGGTTTAGCTGCTGGCATAGGTGTAGCTATTGGCATAGGTTTAGCTGTTGGTATAGGTTTAGTGTTAGCATATGTTAGATGTTGACATAGGTTTAGTGTTGGCATAGGTTTAGCTGTTGGCATAGGTTTAGCTGTTGGCATAGGTGTATCTGTTGGCATAGGTTTAGCTGTTAGTATAGGTTTAGTGTTAGCATATGTTAGCTGTTGGCATAGATGTAGTGTTGGCATAGGTTTAGCTGTTGGCATAGGTTTAGCTGTTGGCATATGTTTAGCTGTTTGTATAGGTGTAGCTGTTGGCATAGGTTTAGCTGTTGGCATATGTGTATCTGTTGGCATAGGTTTAGTATTGGTATAGGTTTAACTGTTGGTATAGGTGTAGTGTTGGTATAGGTGTAGCTGTTGACATAGGTATAGTGTTAGCATAGGTTTAGCTGTTGGCATAGGTTTAGTGTTGGCATAGGTGTTTAGGGTTGGCATAGGTTTAGCTGTTGGCATAGGTTTAGCTGTTGGCATATTTGTAGCTGTTGGCATAGGTGTAGCTGTTGGCATATTTGTAGCTGTTGGCATAGGTTTAGCTGTTGGTATAGGTGTAGCTGTTAGCAGAGGTGTATCTGTTGGAATAGGTTTAGTGTTGGCATAGGTTTAGCTATTAGTAATAGGTCTAGCTGTTGGCATAGGTTTAGTGTTGGCATAGGTTTAGTGTTGGCATAGGTGTAGTGTTGGCATAGGTTTAGCTGTTGGCATAGGTTTAGCTGTTGGTATAGGTGTAGTGGTGGCATAGGTGTATCTGTTGGAATAGGTTTAGTGTTGGCATATGTTTAGCTATTAGTAATAGGTTTAGCTGTTGGCATATGTTTAGTGTTGGCATAGGTGTTTAGGGTTGGCATAGGTTTAGCTGTTGGCATAGGTTTAGCTGTTAGCAGAGGTGTATCTGTTGGAATAGGTTTAGTGTTGGCATAGGTTTAGCTATTAGTAATAGGTCTAGCTGTTGGCATAGGTTTAGTGTTGGCATATGTTTAGTGTTGGCATAGGTGTTTAGGGTTGGCATAGGTTTAGCTGTTGGCATAGGTTTAGCTGTTGGCATAGGTGTAGCTGTTGGCATATTTGTAGCTGTTGGCATAGGTGTAGCTGTTGGCATATTTGTAGCTGTTGGCATAGGTTTAGCCGTTGGTATAGGTGTAGCTGTTAGCATAGGTGTATATGTTGGAATAGGTTTAGTGTTGGCATAGGTTTAGCTAATAGTAATAGGTCTAGCTGTTGGCATAGGTTTAGTGTTGGCATAGGTGTAGTGTTGGCATAGGTTTAGCTGTTGGCATAGGTTTAGCTGTTGGCATAGGTTTAGCTGTTGACATAGGTTTAGTGTTGGCATAGGTTTAGCTGTTGGCATAGGTTTAGCTGTTGGCATAGGTGTATCTGTTGGCATAGGTTTAGCTGTTGGTATAGGTTTAGTGTTAGCATATGTTAGCTGTTGGCATAGATGTAGTGTTGGCATAGGTTTAGCTGTTGGCATAGGTTTAGCTGTTGGCATATGTTTAGCTGTTTGTATAGGTGTAACTGTTGGCATAGGTTTAGCTGTTGGCATATATGTATCTGTTGGCATAGGTTTAGTGTTGGCATAGGTTTAGCTGTTGGCATAGGTTTAGCTGTTGGCATATGTTTAGCTGTTTGTATAGGTGTAGGTGTTGGCATAGGTTTAGCTGTTGGTATAGGTGTAGCTGTTAGCATAGGTGTATCTGTTGGAATAGGTTTAGTGTTGGCATAGGTTTAGCTATGATTAATAGGTCTAGCTGTTGGCATATGTTTAGCTGTTGGCATAGGTTTAGCTGCTGGCATAGGTGTAGCTATTGGCATAGGTTTAGCTGTTGGTATAGGTTTAGTGTTAGCATATGTTAGCTGTTGACATAGGTTTAGTGTTGGCATAGGTTTAGCTGTTGGCATAGGTTTAGCTGTTGGCATAGGTGTATCTGTTGGCATAGGTTTAGCTGTTGGTATAGGTTTAGTGTTAGCATATGTTAGCTGTTGGCATAGATGTAGTGTTGGCATAGGTTTAGCTGTTGGCATAGGTTTAGCTGTTGGCATATGTTTAGCTGTTTGTATAGGTGTAGCTGTTGGCATAGGTGTAGCTGTTGACATAGGTTTAGCTCGTGGCATAGGTTTAACTAGTGACATAGGTGTAGCTTTTGGCATAGGTGTAGCTGTTGGCATAGGTTTAGCTAGAGACATAGGTTTAGCTGTTGGCATAGGTTTAGCTGTTGGCATAGGTTTATCTGCTGGCATAGGTGTAGCTGATGGCATAGGTGTAGTGTTGGCATATGATTAGTTGTTGGCATAGGTTTAGCTGTTGGTATAGTTGTAGCTGTTGGCATAGGTTTAGTGTTGGCATAGGTGTAGCTGTTGGCATAGGTGTAGTGTTAGCATAGGTTTAGCTGTTGGCATAGGTTTAGTTTTGGCATAGGTGTAGTGTTAGCATAGGATTAGCTGTTAGTAATAGGTTTAGCTAGAGGCATAGGTTTAGCTTTTGGCATATGTGTAGCTGTTGGCATAAGTTTAGCTGTTGGTATAGGTATAGTGGTGGCATAGGTGTATCTGTTGGAATAGGTTTAGTGTTGGCATATGTTTGGCTATTAGTAATAGGTTTAGCTGTTGGCATAGGTTTAGTGTTGGCATAGTTGTTTAGGGTTGGCATAGGTTTAGCTGTTGGCATAGGTTTAGCTGTTGGCATAGGTTTAGCTGTTGTCATATTTGTAGCTGTTGGCATATGTGTAGCTGTTGGCATATTTGTAGCTGTTGGCATAGGTTTAGCTGTTGGTATAGGTGTAGCTGTTGATATAGGTGTATCTGTTGGAATAGGTTTAGTGTTGGCATAGGTTTAGCTATTAGTAATAGGTTTAGCTGTTGGCATAGGTTTAGTGTTGGCATAGGTGTAGTGTTGGCATAGATTTAGCTGTTGGCATAGGTTTAGCTGTTGGCATAGGTTTAGTATTGGCATAGGTTTAGCTATTGGCATAGGTGTAGTGTTGGCATAGGTTTAGCTGTTGGCATAGGTTTAGCTGTTGGCATAGGTTTAGCTGTTGGCATAAGTTTAGTGGTGGCATAGGTTTAGCTGTTGGCATAGGTGTAGCTGTTGGCATAGGTTTAGCTGTTGACATAGGTGTATCTGTTGGCATAGGTGTAGTGTTGGCATAGGTTTAGCTGTTGGCATAGGTGTAGCTGTTGGCATATGTTTAGCTGTTTGTATAGGTGTAGCTGTTGGCATAGGTTTAGCTGTTGGCATATGTGTATCTGTTGGCATAGGTTTAGTGTTGGCATAGGTTTAGCTAGAGACATAGGTTTAGCTGTTGGCATAGGTTTAGCTGTTGGCATAGGTTTATCTGCTGGCATAGGTGTAGCTGTTGGCATAGGTTTAGTGTTAGCATAGGTTTAGCTGTTGGCATAGGTTTAGTGTTGGCATAGGTGTTTAGGGTTGGCATAGGTTTAGCTGTTGGCATAGGTTTAGCTGTTGGCATATTTGTAGCTGTTGGCATAGGTGTAGCTGTTGGCATATTTGTAGCTGTTGGCATAGGTTTAGCCGTTGGTATAGGTGTAGCTGTTAGCATAGGTGTATATGTTGGAATAGGTTTTGTGTTGGCATAGGTTTAGCTATTAGTAATAGGTCTAGCTGTTGGCATAGGTTTAGCTGTTGGCATAGGTTTAGCTGCTGGCATAGGTGTAGCTATTGTCATAGGTTTAGCTGTTAGTATAGGTTTAGTGTTAGCATATGTTATCTGTTGACATAGGTTTAGTGTTGGCATAGGTTTAGCTGTTGGCATAGGTTTAGCTGTTGGTATAGGTGTAGCTGTTGATATAGGTGTATCTGTTGGAATAGGTTTAGTGTTGGCATAGGTTTAGCTATTAGTAATAGGTTTAGCTGTTGGCATAGGTTTAGTGTTGGCATAGGTGTAGTGTTGGCATAGATTTAGCTGTTGGCATAGGTTTAGCTGTTGGCATAGGTTTAGTATTGGCATAGGTTTAGCTATTGGCATAGGTGTAGTGTTGGCATAGGTTTAGCTGTTGGCATAGGTTTAGCTGTTGGCATAAGTTTAGTGGTGGCATAGGTTTAGCTGTTGGCATAGGTGTAGCTGTTGGCATAGGTTTAGCTGTTGACATAGGTGTATCTGTTGGCATAGGTGTAGTGTTGGCATAGGTTTAGCTGTTGGCATAGGTGTAGCTGTTGGCATATGTTTAGCTGTTTGTATAGGTGTAGCTGTTGGCATAGGTTTAGCTGTTGGCATATGTGTATCTGTTGGCATAGGTTTAGTGTTGGCATAGGTTTAGCTAGAGACATAGGTTTAGCTGTTGGCATAGGTTTAGCTGTTGGCATAGGTTTATCTGCTGGCATAGGTGTAGCTGTTGGCATAGGTGTAGTGTTGGCATATGATTATTTGTTGGCATAGGTTTAGCTGTTGGTATAGGTGTAGCTGTTGGAATAGGTTTAGTGTTGGTATAGGTGTAGCTGTTGACATAGGTGTAGTGTTAGCATAGGTTTAGCTGTTGGCATAGGTTTAGTGTTGGCATAGGTGTTTAGGGTTGGCATAGGTTTAGCTGTTGGCATAGGTTTAGCTGTTGGCATATTTGTAGCTGTTGGCATAGGTGTAGCTGTTGGTATAGGTTTAGTTTTGGCATAGGTGTAGTGTTGGCATAGGTGTAAGGTTGGCATAGGTGTAGATGTGTTCATAGGTGTATCTGTTAGTAATATGTGTAGCTGTTGGCATAGGTTTAGCTGTTGGCATAGGTTTAGTGGTGGCATAGGTTTAGCTGTTGTCATAGGTGTAGCTGTAGGCATAGGTTTAGCTGTTGGCATAGGTGTATCTGTTGGCATAGGTGTAGTGTTGGCATAGGTGTAGTGTTGGTATAGGTTTAGCTGTTGGCATAAGTTTAGTGGTGGCATAGGTTTATCTGTTGGCATAGGTTTAGCTGTTGACATAGGTGTATATGTTGGCATAGGTGTAGTGTTGGCATAGGTTTAGCTGTTGGCATAGGTTTAGCTGTTAGTAATAGGTTTAGCTGTTGGCATAGGTTTAGCTGTTGTCATAGGTTTAGTGTTGGCATAGGTGTAGTGTTGGTATAGGTTTAGCTGTTGGCATAAGTTTAGTGGTGGCATAGGTTTAGCTGTTGGCATAGGTGTAGCTGTTGGCATAGGTTTAGCTGTTGACATAGGTGTAGTGTTGGCATAGGTTTAGTATTGGCATAGGTTTAGCTGTTGGCATAGGTTTAGCTAGTGACATAGGTTTAGCTGTTGCCATAGATGTATCTGTTGGCATAGGTGTAGTGTTGGCATAGGTTTAGCTGTTGGCATAGGTGTAGCTGTTGGCATAGGTTTAGCTAGTGACATAGGTTTAGCTGTTGGCATAGGTTTAGTGTTGGCATAGGTTTAGCTGTTGGAATAGGTTTAGCTGTTAGCATAGGTTTAGCTGTTGGCATAGGTTTAGCTGTTGGCATAGGTGTAGCTGTTGGCATAGGTTTAGCTGTTGGTGTAGGTTTAGCTGTTGGCATAGGTTTAGTGTTTGCATAGGTTTAGCTGTTAGTAATAGGTTTAGCTAGTGGCATAGGTTTAGCAATTGGCATAAGTTTAGCTGCTGGCATAGGTGTAGCTGTTGGCATAGGTTTAGCTGTTGGCATAGATTTAGTGTTGGAATAGGTGTAGTGTTGGCATAGGTTTAGCTGTTGGCATAGGTTTAGCTGTTGGCATAGGTTTAGCTGTTTGTATAGGTTTAGTTGTTGGCATAGGTTTAGCTGTTTGTATAGGTGTATCTGTTGGCATATGTTTAGTGTTGGCATAGGTTTAGCTGTTGGTATATGTTTAGTGTTGGCATAGGTGTAGCTGTTGACATAGGTTTAGTGTTGGCATAGGTTTAGCTGTTGGCATAGGTGTAGCTGCTGGCATAGGTGTAGCTGTTGGCATAGGTTTAGCTGTTGGTATAGGTTTAGTGTTGGCATAGGTGTAGCTGTTGACATAGGTTTAGTGTTGGCATAGGTTTAGCTAGTGACAACTAGTATACACCTATATTTTTATAAGAGGAATCATTCTGAATGTGGTTATTCTATTCTGAGAGTTTCTCAGATTTAATTTACTGATACTTAATGTAATAGCATACCTATATCATCTTATAACTAATCAAGCATGACAAGTAAAAATCCGCAGTTTAGAATTGTAACTCGAGTTGTAGTATGACTAAATTGTACTTTTATTACTTGTAAGAATTTAAATATGCTGTTATCAAGTTAATCTAGTAAGCGTATTATTCATAGTTATACTAATATTATTATTTATAAACTACTATTAAGTTTCCTGATCATATAATTATATATATATATAATATGTTAAACATCATACTACTATATTACGTATACGTAATATACTTTTATAGTGAGCAAGTGTAACAGAGTATACCCTCACTATAGTCAAGAATACCAGTTGGTAGTTTCTTCCAAGTGAAACACAGCATTTGGAAGTTAGGTTGATTCCAAGCTATATAGACTATTGTTTAGTATTACAATCAATATATATTTATTATATCTATGTTTAGTATATTAATAAGATTGAATATTGGAGTATTCATTTATTTTATCAATAAGGATATAAAATAATATATATACCGCAATTTTATAAACATTTAATATTCATATGGATGTATTCATATATATGTATATTATAGGTTTTGTTAGTAATTGTAAGTAATTTTTTAATGGATTTAGATATTTATTATTCTATTTACAATTGATTACCAGTACATATCATTCAATTTACCTTAATAACATGTGTATCAAGTCGGGTATAAATGTTTATTCTTCAATGAATATGAAGTAGTTATATGAACTATTGCATTAAACGTTGCATAGTGGTAGTAGTAGTTCTAGTAGTAGTAATAGTAGTATAAAGCTGGGAGGACAAGTTATGAGAGATGAATATTACTCCATCAGTTTCGGAAGATAAATCACATTTTGCGGGGGTCTTAGATATACACGAAAATAGATGATTCTAGACTAGTGACATACACATATGTTGGTGTTGTATATGATGGGTGTATGGTTTCATAATAACAGTATGTACAATATGTACATTTACACAATGAAATAAAATAATAAATTTGCGTAATAGAATACGAATACATACTTATTCGATATTATTTCTTCGTAAAGTTAAATAATAACAATAAAGGGAACACGAGGATAAGTTAATGATGAATAAATAACAAAATAAGCGAAGGAGACTATAAAAAAAATGGTGGAAACGCACAAACAATAACAACAGCACTACGACTACCTCAGTCAGCATTACTAATGGGGCGGCGGGGTATGATTAGGGGACATTAATAGGGGTAAGCCAGCCTGATGGTAAAGTTACGCCGCCTGAGTAACAGAGGAGGGTACTAGAGTAGCGCCCCCTTTAAGTTTAGCTGCGGCCTCCTTTTCTTCAATCTCCTTCCAAGGTTTCTTACTGATGATCATGAGCAGAAGCAGCGCCGGCAGATGTGCTAGCGTGTACATGAAAAGTCTACGAGACGAAGAGCTGTCGGCGCCCCGATAGAACCTCCACGATAACCACACGAGGTAGACATTTAAAGGGGCGCTATCGGCCGCAAACGTCCACGTAGTAAGGCCGACTAGTGGCGCCGCTGCGCATGCTGCGGCAATAATGACCGAATAGGTCAAGGCCGTTCGGCGGCATAGTTCGGGTTGCACAACGGACATCATCCGATAGCCTGCGCGGGAGTAGTCTTGACGGAGGTTCCACGAGAGAGCGTTGAAGTGTGGGAACTGCCATGCGAACAGGATCAATGCCATCAACCAACAACCTAGGGGGCGTAGTTAATCAGTGTATACGTCGGTATACGCATACATATCATATGATAACAATATCGTGTAATTAATAAATTGCATTATTTGACTGACAGTTATTGTAAATTATATGATTAGTTTAGTTTATATACGTGCAGTATTTAATTAATAAAAATTTTCGTCATTGATAAGTTATATTTATAGGCAATTGTTGATTAAATCATAGACATTCATCATCAGTATTTCATAAAAGCATAATATTTATATAATATTAATTATGCAATAATAACAATCATTGGTTTATTATTTTTTATAAATAAAAAAAAAACTCTTTATTTGCAGTTTTTGAATACATTTAATATTAGTATAAATAATATAGTATATTGTTATTGTTATTTTGTAGAGTCCTTTCATCCCATCCAGGAACTTAGATGAAGTTTTCACTTATAACCATATGGCTCTAATGTCCCTTCGAAGCCACTCTCATGTTAAGGTATCCATGGTTTTAATGAGAGCCGATCATTTA
This sequence comes from Osedax fenrisi, assembly GCA_964019155.1. Classification (NCBI taxonomy): domain Eukaryota; kingdom Metazoa; phylum Annelida; class Polychaeta; order Sabellida; family Siboglinidae; genus Osedax; species Osedax fenrisi. The sequence continues at coordinate 52,977,834 of OZ025242.1, forward strand.
TTTATACACAATTATATAAGATTATATAGCAAAAAAAGTTATATTATATACAAAATATCATGTATAATATCAAAAACTATAAAACAGTTAAGAGAAGAGGTTCCCGTTTATCTAAACAATGCTATTTTAGCTCTATATAAAAACGCTAAGGATAAATAACGAATAGAGATAATTACTTAATTATTTATTTTATTTAATAGGTACTTTCCTCCATCATATATATTCTGTCTTTATATAAATATAGTTAATTTAAAATGGTGTAAAAAAATAGTCTCAATTAGTTAAATATTTATTTTTTATTTGTGTCATTAAAATACATGTTTATCATAATTTATTTAATTAATATAAAATATAATAATAAATCCAATAGGATTCATATATATTTACAGTACAAATTTCAGATAAAAATAATACATATCAAAAAAGTAGTTAGAATTTATATGTGGTTACTAAGTGAACAAGTAAAAACTTGAGAAAATTACATTCAAAGTTTAATATATAAAATGTAAGTTAAATTTAAGTAAATATACATACAATTTACTATCAATTTCAAATAATTATTATATCGAATACGTTCTTAAAACACTTTATATTGATATAACACAAATTTTGATATTACACAACAATAATTTGAGAAATTTATAAATAAGATACTAAACATTGAAAATATGTAATAAAAAATTATTGTTAAAATAAAAATATTAAACATATTAACTAGAGCCTCCCTTAATAATAATTTACAGAAAAAAATAATATTATTAATTATTCTGATATTTATATTCTGAAATTTATTCATATTTTATTACAATAAATCAAGGAACTGTATATTATATTATAAATATGGTGATCGGTAAAAAATAACAGAAAAAAATAGCATTATAAGAATGACGGAAAAAAAATACAGATTTATTTTTATTTTTCCAAGTTTTTTTTTTTTGATATTTTTTTCCTAGATTCATAAATTACACTAATTAATTGTTTAGAATATATTTACATATGTTATAATGTAATTATTAATAATATTAATAATATATATATATATATATATATATATATATATATATATATATATAAAATATTAGAAATGTGTAATTTGTATTTATAATATGATATACTGTATAATTTATCAGCATAATTAATAATATTATTTTTTTTAGAGTAAATTGTTATAAATTGTTTTATTTGTTGATATTATACATGATATAGTTTATAATATTATTAATAATATTGATACTAATATTACATTTCTTCAAATTAATATATTTATAATTTATTTTTTATAAAAATTGAACAACCCTGGTAACAATAATGATTATGCAATAGTAACAATAGTAATAACAAAGATTTTGTGAAACAAAGATATGTCACGCAACATTATTAATATTCATACCTCCCACTCTAGTAGTAGTATCGAAATCACTGAAATAGATTTAGGTTTGGTGTGTCTATATATTATCTATACAACAATTTTTACAATTCTCTATCAAATTACATGTAATATAAATTAGATTTTACTCGATACATAGATATGTATAGAATTTAAAACCAACATATCCTATTGCTTTGTTATATATTAGTAATGAACACTTAGTTTTCATCATATAAATAATAATTTAAAGTGTAATATTTAAAATTTAAAAGTGAAACGAATTTACATTATACACAACACATAGTTCCGTAAATTGACCCTATGTAGGTGTCGCTGTTGGTTATTGTATAGAAAGTCAAATGTGTGTTAGGTTAATCCT